>JAYRCB010000364.1:0-107998 GCA_036026315.1 Trachelus stipa
AAATAGCCTTTATAACACAATCAGGACCCAAAAATGCTCATGCGACACTTTTACTTAATTTAAATTTTGCACCAAACCTTTTATACGGGCTTTACGTAATCATTCAAACGATACCTTGAAAAAATGAATATGTAAGTATCTTATACCTTTGTTTTTCAAAATGTAAGGAATAAGATGCGGTCAGCTAAAAAGATCTTCAACGATTCGATTAATGTAATATAATTAATACCAGCAGCGGGAGTCGATCGGGCTGCCAGTCATTTGTATTGCTCGAGATATTTTAAGCTTCTTTCGCTGTACTATTGGTATCTTCACACTCGTATATTCGTATTAATACAATTTTCATATCGAACCTCGATACCAATCAGTAGGTAAAATAGTTGGGGAACACACTCAGCATATCGGATACGATTAATTTCAATTTTTTTTACTTACCAAAAAAATTTTGTTCACCAGTCAAAAGACACACTACGACGTATCACTGTGAACTGGTTTCGTTTCTATTTCGATAGCCAATTTTGTTCAAATGGTTAATCAGTTAGGTTAGGATCTGGCAGTGGATCAGGTTGCCAATTGGTATATAGTGGAAGCTTGGAATTTTCTAGTGACGTCAAAAGTGTCGACCAAATAATTTCAGCTTGATGTATTATATATTGAAATTCGTAAGTGACGCGTGGTGCTAAGTAACGTTTATTATCTTTTTTTTCAGATTTAAAAAAATTGCAAAGTTCTCTAATAAAGTATTCATATGTTTAATCTTATGTATTGATAATTAAATGGCGTATATTTACACCAACAAAATAATCATCTGATATACCTATGGTTCAAAGTAGTACATTTTTCATGGAATTTTATTTGATACAAACTACTGATTTCACAGCTTTTTTGCACGAACTACCTGCAACTGCTATACGTATTTGTCGTCCTTCTTTATATCGGAGATCCTCTTGCGGGAGATAACGTATTTTCGTTTAACTTTGGATTAACATTGATCCTGTCATGTTATATCTGCACTTGTTTATTCCATTGAAAATTTTATTTCACATCAGTTACTGAAGATTTATCGTTAACAGTTTTTTTTTAATTATCAATCAAATCGATTTTTTGAATTAATTTTCATAATTAGCATCTCGTGCCTTAAAACGGATAGATTGTTCGTAATTAATTTATAAATATCAATTTATATACAACTCCTATATTTAATATATGCTAACTTTTTTCCCATTTTTTTTCAACGTTCACTGCACCGTTGGTTGCATTTTTAATATATTACTATACACACACGTATACTGTATATATGTATATGCATAGTGTCATTAAAAAATATTGTGCAGGTGATTTATTATTTCTGAATAACCCTGTACATTAAATTTAACGTAAATTAACAAAAAATATCTTGGACATTTAAGTATTCGGAATTTGTGGATTCAGAGATAACCATATCAGTTATCCTCCTTTTGAAACGCCCTGTAGATAACATATGTGGACCCATGAGGCCCTCATATGCACCTAACACGGAGTATTGTTTCACGATAACAAAGCAGAAACGATCGCGGTCGCTGATTACACGGTCACGCGATTCCAGGCTAAATTTCGTATTACGCCAAGTGGGTGTCTCGTTCGTGTCGGCAGGCAAAGCGAATTCATTTTGCAATCCGCCCCAACCCCGTCGATCCGAAGGTGATGGGAGTGAAAAAATGTACACGGTTTAACTTCTGTAAACCTGATTACAGTGGACGGCGATCGTGACGCCCTCTGGTGCATTCAGACGGAATTAATATTTAAATCGGACAAAACTACTGTCATTGTTTGGTGAAAATTAAAAAAAAAATTAATTTGTACGAAATTAACAAATATATAGTATTTTTTTTTTTTTCGTTTCTTTCTTTACCACCTTCAACTTGACTCCGAGTAGATGGACCCAAAATTTCCTTACTGCTCGACCTACCGCAAGAATCCCGAGCTCGTACGAATGCAGATTCTTCTCAGCGTCTGAAGTCTCGCTACGCATAAAACAAACAACGTGAAATCGAAGCTCATCGGCGGTTTCCTGTAAGAGAGCAGCTCCATAGTCCTCCTTGCCAGCATCCCTGTGTACCTCCGTAATTGCATCTGGCCGATATAATCGTAATATCAGTACTCTTATCAGGGGCTGCTTCAGTCTCTCGAAAGACTGTTCTTCTTCCACGCCAATCTCTGGTCTTTCTTTAACATGCTTGACAACGGTCTCGCAATTTTTCCGGATTCGCAAAAACATCCGAAATTATTCTGTTGATCCGAGGATGCTTTGTACCGCTTTTTCGACTTTGACGTCGGAATTTTCTTTACCGATTTGATCTTCTAAGATGAAAGGTCGACGTTACCGTTCTCAATCGCGCGACCGAGATACTTGACGCGGGTTTGAAAAAACGTCCATTTCTTCCAGTTGATCGCTGGACCCTTCTCCGTGGCAACTCATCCTCTCGACCAGGTATCATATGATCGTCTGCATACGTGAATACGACTTTCGTTCGATTTAGACCCTGAAGCACTTCATCGATAAAGCGTCGGACAATAAAATCCAAAGAGCGTCTTCAAAAATTTATACTGCCCGTCTGGTTTTAAACAAATTTCATATATGCTCACCAAATATTAATAAGCCCGTCGCGGCGCTCTTATCAGAGACCACTCCCACTCTGCCCAGGCACGAGCCTACGTGCTTCGATGCAGTGTCGGAATCTTCTCTTTCGCCTAAAGACCGTCGCACTGAATACACAGTTGTGGACAAGTAGCTTTAAACGCGCCGAAGCATCGCTCGTAGAGGTAACGTATAAATTCATTTTAAAGAAAAAACGTACCATCTCGTGCAATACTGACACAATTTATTATTGATTCATAAATAATGTCAATTTCATGCTATCGGGGATTAGGGTATATACATATATCTAATACCAGCCGATTCGTATATAAATGCCCATGAAAAAAATTATTAGAAATGTCCTAAGATAATTTAGAGCCATAGCAGGCTTTAATTTGGGTATCGTAATATGGATTTCCTTATCACTGCCTATTACGGACGTTATAATGACATTCTAGAGTTGCATGGCAAAATTTCATGGGATCATACTAGGGCAATTAATTTAGGGCCCGGTTAGACTTATTCATGGTAACAAGTACACAAATCAGTAATAATTTTGCCAGATAAGAGCCTCGTAAGGCAATTCTAGGTTGCCATGACGAAACTTAATAAGGCCTTAAGAGATTAATTACTTTAGGGCCCAGTCAGGTTTGACCATGGTATCAAGTACACAAATTAATATAAAAAGTTTCGCATCCAAATCAAGTAACTTTTTGCATTTTGACCTGCCATATTCGATCCGTCATTTTCAATTTTTTTACTTTGAGTTCAAATTTGAAAACCTCAATCTCAAGAACCTCCGAGTACCGAGTTTCAATAAAATCCGTCCGATATCTCGATAATTTTTATCCTAGATGCAACTGCTGTGCAATTTAATTATAAGAAATTCACATAGTCGGTTTGGTCTAGTGGTTAGCGTGCTCGTCTTTACGTATAGTTAGGTAGTTAAGTAATTAGGTAGGTCGTGGAGGTTTTAGGTTCGAATCCCGTAAATGTTATCTCGGAGACCATATAACGAAAATTTATGTCGTTCGTGACACTGTAATATTGTCTGAATTATAAATTTATTATTACTAAACTCGTCTTTTAGAAATTATAAAAATCACTTATACAGGGTGTCCCATTTGAAACAGGACGGTTGAATATCTGTTTAAGGAAGAGCGAGACAGCAAAATGTGTCAGACGAAAGTTGTAGGGTACGAAGGGGGAAAGTCGGTACAAATAGAACTTATGCTCCTACTATTTATGCTTCTATGTTGCAAGCATAAAGCCAATTTTTTTAAATAGCAACTAAATGTTTCAATCTCCACAAGTTGTGCGTTTTATCGAGACAAATTCAACCATACCCTATTTTATGATTTTTTTTTCATCGATTTTCTATGAAATATCATAAAAAAATGGAACAAAATGTGACTATCTCCATTCAGGCCATTCAGGTTCTTCGGTCTGTTATTGGAAACATTCGACGCCAGCTGGAGTTGTGTCTCGATAAAAATGGTGACAACGTCGATCATATCCTGCAATAAGTGGGCCCTGCATCTACACAATCACATACGTGCAACATGTGAAATAGATAATGTAGGAAAGCTTCAATAAAAATAATCGCGTTTTGTTCCATTTTCGTGTGATATTTCATAAAAAATCGATAAATAAAATCATAAAATATGGTACGGTTGAATTCGTTACGATGAGACGCACAACTTGGGGTTCAAAAATGTTGTTGCCATTTAAAAAAGCTGTCTTTATGCTTGCAACATAGAAGCATAAATAGTAGGAGCATAAATTCTATTTGCACTGACTTTTTCCCTTTGTACCCTACAACTTTCGTCTGACACATTTTGCTGTCTCGCTCTTCCTTAAACACATATCCAACCGTCCTGTTTCAAATGGGACACCCTGTATGAAATAATTACTTTGCACTGAAAATATAGTTATATATCATAATGACAATGACGAAGAGTAAATAGAATGAATTAACAAGTCGCAAAAATATCAATAGAAATATAAGCCGTTATTCTGGTGCAAAAACGAGAACGAAAACACAACTCGTGAAGAAAACTTACCAGGGTTCTTTCAACGCCCTGATTAATTTTCCCGAGTCCTCTAGGGTTTCTTAAAAGACGGTCACGCTTTTTTTTCTTCAGGACCTTACAAGGCTAAATGTTTGGGGCCTGTACAGGATTCCACAACAATTTAATTGATTAATATAACCAATATGAAAGTTCATTATTAATTCCAGGACGTAATTTTCGCAAAGGGATAGTTATGTAGTATTATTAATATTATTTTAATAAAAAAAAGGAAATCTTACATTTTCGTAATATGCTCTCCGAAACTTTACATTTGCGGGATTCGAATCAAAGACCTGCGATCTACCTAAATTTTACTTAATTACGTAACTACGAGCACGCTAACTACTAGACCAAACCGACTACTTGAACTTTTTAAATTTAAATTCCAGAATAGGTGCATCTAGGATAACAGTTATCGAGATATCAGGTGGATTTGATTGAAATTTGGTATTCGGAGATTTTTGAGGTTGAGGATTGCGAATTTGAACTCAAAGAAAAACATTTCTAAATGGCGGATCCAATATGGCAGATCAAAATGCCAAAAGTTATTTGATTTGGATGAAACTCGATAATCGGGGGTTTTAGAGGCGGTTGATTTCGAATCTGAATTTAAAATTGAGAAATTCAAAATAACTGGTCCAATAACGCTGATCCAAATACAAAAAATGACTTGATTTATATAAACCTATGTACTTGGAGGTTTTCCCAATAAAAGATTTCGAATCTAAACTTCAAGTTTGGAAATTCAAAATGACAGATCCAAAATGGCAGATAAAAATGCAAAAAGTTATTCGATTTGGATGAAACTCGGTACTCGATTTTCATGCTGGTTAATATTGAATCTGAATTTAAAGTTTAGAATTTCAAAATTACGGATCCATTATCCCAGACGAAAATGTAATAAGTGACTTGTTTTGGATGGGAAACTTTTTATATTAATTCATGTACTTCATACCATGGTCAAGCTTGATTGGGCTCTTAAGTAATTAATCTGTCAAGGCCTTATTAAGTTTCGTCATGACAATCTAGAATTGCCTTATCAATTCCTTATCTGATAAAATCATTACTGATTTGCGTACTTGTTACCATGATTAAGCCTAACCGGGCCCTGAATTAATTGCCCTAGTATGATCCTATTAAATTTCGTCATGCAACCCTAGAATTTCCTTATAAGGTCCCTAATACGTAGTGATATGGGAATCCGCATCATGGTAACCACATTAAAGCCTGATAGGGCCCTAAATTATATTAAGGCATCCCTGATAATTTTCTTCATCGGCATCTTTCTGTTGTCACTTTCCGAACCCTCGTTCTCTTAATCTTCAGTTTCTTCGTTTTCTTCATCTATCTCTTCCTTTTCCGACTCATCGTCACTTGTCTCATCATCTTCGTATCCTTTCAGCTGGTGTTCGAGTTCGGCTTTCCTGCCCGTCGTCGGGAATTCTAATTCTACCAACCTTTGTTTAAGTTCGGTTACCGTTACCATTTTAGATGGTAGCGAAGACAGAGATTTCTTTATTGTGCTTGTTTCACAAGATATTCTCTGTCCTTGGTCCTTCGGTCCATCTTTCGTCTTCTTCCCATCCTTTATTTTTCATGCTTCCTTCTCGACATCAGCGACTCCGCCGCTCCACACCGGAGGCCCCGCTCCACATAATGTAATCCTATTTTTTATGTTACATACTTTTTTAGTATTTTTTTTTCATTAAAAAAAATGTATAATTCCCTCTAACGTACAGTACTGATTAGAATTTTTTGTATCTAAAAATTTTATTTTACTCTATATCAAATTAATACACCCGTTACATCATTGGTTTTGTACTAGCTATAGACACTTAAGGACATAGAAATAACTTATTTAACAAATGACACACGTATTTACAAAATTTGACTTTTAGCTTCAGTTTCCATTTCTTCTATTCCGTAGAGAACGATGAAGGTGTATGGCGTAATCATCAAGGCTTCTCCGCTGTTTACAGTCTGTCTATAATATGCAAAAAAAATATTAATTCAATTAATTTTTTTTTAATGTTGAAAATTTTGTCAATTCATAACCATTGTTATTATACGTTAAACTATTCGTGTGACAAAATTAAAAAAATTGCGAATGATTTTCAAAATTAAATAGTGATTGACATGACGTAATACCGTGCTCATGCACATAAAACATTAATAACTGACGATTCACTCATAACGTGTTCACAGTGGAAATTCCAATCGGGAATGATTAGTACATACGTGCAATTTACCATGCAGTTAATGGTAGACCAACTGCAGCACTAATGCTGCAAAAATGGTGATAATCGCCGGTGTGAAGATTGTTGAGGATGAATCCATTGGCTGAACGTCAACATAGACAATGCAACTTCGAGCAGGAATAACGAGGCTTTTAGGATTTACGTTGACCCTGAATTTCGACATAAAATTTCTCAATAAATTTTTTTTTTGAGAATTACATATCATTTAACTAGTCATAACAAAGCATTATCGTGGGATTAATCGAAAACAAAAATTGCTAAAAAATTAATTTTTTTCCAATCAATAACATTAATCAAGCCGTGCTTCAATTACCATAGAAGATCATTTATCGTCGAATACCTACCTTGTAGTTATCGAAGCATTCAACGTGGTCACATATATAGTCAATTCACTAGCAATTCCATCAAAGACAGTAAGATCGACAGTTTCTTCCGATTTGCCTGTATTGAACACTACGTAAACGGATCTGCTGTCCTTCAATGTTCTAAAAAAAAAAGCCATTAATCCCATTGACAATTATTTCATTTCGAATTGACAAAATAATTGCCAGTCGCATTTATCGATCCTCCCGTCTTACCTGGAAAATGCAAATACGTCATCAGTGAACAAGTGAGTAGTGATATTGCCCTCTCGAACAGCTGGCCATTTTTTCAATTCCGCCGCTTTCACGACCATCTTGTAATAAGAATTTTCAGCCTCCATTTGCGCCGCCAAGTTGAGCGTTCGGTAGTTATTGTGAACAGGAAGCCACGTGGTACTGTTAGTGGAGAAACCTTGAAAAGAAAAAAGAATTAATCGAGTCATGTAATTTTGCAAACAAATTTTTTTACAAAACACCCAAGTACCAGCTGACGTCGTATTATCCCACTGGAACGGAGTCCTGGCAGGATCCCTAGACATACTCTCATAATTCTCCTTCCCCGCATTACATCCCTGAGGATCCTTAGTATCTTCGTACGATATCCACATGTCCTCCATACCGATCTCTTCGCCATTATACGTCAAACTGACTCCCGGAAGCAGCAGGAGCATAATGCTGATAGCCTGGGCTGTGTCTTCGTCGAAACGTGAAACCAGCCTGCGCCTATCGTGATTTCCAGCCTAAGAGAATTTCAAAATTTTTCATTACCTCGACTGTGCATTACAAATAACTAATATGAAACTATCAATAATTTTCATTAGTCATTGTAATTAAAAAATTTTTTTAAGAGACTTAATATATACTTAATCAATATTTAATTATTATTCAACAGTTTACTCACCACCCAGTTCGCAGTGCCACCTGCCGGCATATTGTTCATCCACGTGTCAATGATATTTTTATACTCGCTAGCGTTCGAACTTTTACCCAGATTCTCGATGAGGAAAAAGTTGAATGGAAAATGAGATCCATAATTGTAATACTTCATGATGTGCTCCATGCTCGCGTAAGCCTCGGTCATTATGACGGAAGTTACGCCATGAGCAGCGTCATAGGCGTCAATGACGTCACGCCACTGTTGAACCATTTCGTAAGTTTCATGTAGATTGGCCGTGTAGATGTGAATGGTGTAACTATGACTTTCCGAATCGTTTGTATTGCCACTCAGGGGCTCGTCCAGGAAACTGGTGTCCTCAAAGAGATGAGGTATTGCGTCGACCCTGAATCCGTTGACTCCTTTGTCCAACCAGAATACAAGAACGTCCTTAAAAAAAATGATTTCGTCAATTTTTTAAACGATTCGTATCTCACGCTAGTAACATAATGTATATTTTACTAGGACATTTCTATGTCCTGGTTATACATCGGAAGCGTGTCTAACAATCTAGGGAATTTATCATTAACGCGTTGTCTGATTAGACTTTTTTACTATTGTTTGTTATTACTTCGTGTAATATATACATATATATATATATATATATATATATATATATATAGTATGATATATGTTAGTAGCTGTTATCAAGCTTATCGCTCGCAATTCTTACACTGCTAATTACCAGGCAATTATTTGTATGATCTGGCTGTAATGTATTGTTTTGGTAATGCGTATGAGTCATACCTTTATTTCCCGTACGAGTCCCTCGTTATAGAAATTCAGTTCCGGTTGGGATATATCAAATTGATGCAAGTAATAAGCCTGTCTCTCCTCTCGCCATGTCCATGCGGAACCACCGAATATACTGATCTAAATAAAAAATTATGGTTAATTTTTGGAAAATTTTTTTGACAAGGTGTTTTTGATTTTTTCGATTATTGATAATATTTTTGCGATTTTCTTTACCCAATTGTTTGGTTTTGTCACAGTGCCGTTTTCAAGCTTCTTTCCAGGGTGCCACACGTAATAGTCGTTGTAGGGCGGTATATTTTTTAAACTCTTCTGGAACCATTCGTGCTTGTCCGAAGTGTGATTGGGTACGAAGTCCATGATGATTTTGAGCGATAGCTTTTGGGCTGCTTTTACGAGACTGTCGAAGTCCTCCATGGTTCCGAATGTTGGGTCGATGCCCTTGAAGTCCGAAATGTCATATCCAAAATCGATCATTGGACTTGGATAGATTGGAGAAATCCAGATAGCGTCCACGCCCAAATTGACTATGTGCTGAAGTTTCTCTTCAATTCCTGAAAAATGGAAAAATTGAGGATTAATGTGTTTTGGTGAAAATTGATGAATTTTAGTCGATCGGATTTTGGTTTTTTTTTTATCAATTATATGTAATTCGGATTGTATTTAATTAGTCGTGAGAGTTTTTTCGTGTGGGCTTTATTGCGAATTTCGTAATTGTCGATTATCGATTTTTACCACGATATTTAATTTATCAATGACTGATCTGTTTTAGTCGATTATCGATAACTGACCCGTTACTTGTATACAAATATAATTTTTGTAGTGCATGTGTTATGTATTTACATTGTGTTTTGCGAATACTTTTTTTTTGCTTTTTGCAAATTGACTATGTTATACAAATTAAGTGCATCAGCAATTCAAGCAATTCATATTCGTTTGTCGGATACCAGTGTCAAGTTCGCAATGTTACTATTCACGACAGGAAATTACGAGGAGAGCGAAAATGTGGAGGGAGAAAGATTAATCACTAATTGCGAAAAATTCAGGTCTGTCAGAATGTGCGAATTGCATATTAGAATTTTGCGTAACAACTTCTAGGTAACCTGAGAGTTGTCTTGAGTCGTATATAATATTTTCATAAAAAAAAATTTTCTCAACTTAATCACGATAAATGAAAACAAGAAGAAACTCACCTTTAATGTCTCCCACACCGTCGCCATCAGAATCTTTAAAACTTCGTGGATAAACTTGATACAATGACATAGACTGCCACCATTTCAGGCAATTAACAGGAATACCAACAAAAGTCAGTAATCCCAGTATGAGCAGTAGCTTCATGATATCTTTAAAATCCGATGAACAGAACTGAAAAAAATAAACCATTAAAAAAAATTTACAATTAAAAATATTATTGAAAAAAATCTAATTGGATAATTATGTTATTTTTTTTAGAAATCTTTTGCCTACTTTTTAAAGAATACAGGCTCTGCTGGTTTTTAATTCAAGACGTAAATTCTAAATAAAATATTTCAGCTGGAGAACCTTCCAAATTCTTGCTGGCCACAGAAACTGTTCATGGAATTGTTTCTGGTTCGCCTTTTTATACGTAGATGTTGAATCTACGAGGCGGAGTAGGGTAGCCGTACTGATCAGATATAATGATCAAATCATATGCTATCGCGCTCATTATCTGTGCTAATCATGAAAATGTTCCTATCGATAAGGGCAATTTTTTTTCGTCTCACAGTATCAGTTAAACTTATGTAAAATATTGAAATAAATTACATCAACTCGGCTCGGTTGCAGAAGAAAATATTCGGGCACCTTAATATTGGCAAAATTGTTTTTTTTTTATTTTCTCAAAGATTGCAAATAATGTATGCAAGAACATCTAAGTGGAAATTCGCACCGTCCCCAAAAACGTCGCTAGGAGGGGAGTAGTGTGGCGTAGAAGGAGAAGGGGTTTCTAGAATATTTAGTTCTGCGGAGAATAAACGCAAAAGACAAGCTTCGCCGAAGCAGGCACGCCAAAAGCGAAAGCCCTTGTATCATAGACAAAAAGAAAAAATTTGTATTGTACGGTCGTATTTTCTAAATCCAGTTGTACATCAGTTGTACACGTATTCCATATTCCACATATGGTTTTTATGTATAGGGTCATTCATGACATACTCATCACTTGAAGGTGGTTTTACCATAAAAATCAAATTGGCAGACTATCTTCAGGCAGTACGGTTGGGACGAATAACCTTGTATAGATAGATATAGAAGAATCTTGATTGGCCGAATAATTTAATTCAAGTTAATCCTATACCTCGTATCAGGATAAAACATATGACCTGCTGCCTGACATGCGACCCTTAATCCTATTTAAGTCTCTTTTGATAATCATGAAGTACCTGTCAGAATAATTCATCATCGTATAATCTACGACTATCTTGAACTGTGTACAGTAACTTTAACTTAGAATGACAAGAATGATAATGGACGTTCAATATCAACTAATGTCAAAATTAACTTATAAAATTGTCGTGAATAATAATGCCGATATAAAGTATATATATTGGGCCTAAATATTTATTTTTAATTCTCAATGAGCAAGAAACCAATCAATTATTTAATTCATTAACTCTAATCCAACTGCAGTTGGACTACTTCGACTATGATGTTGTTCAGTGGCAATAAGTTAGACAGGTCTCAGTTGGGTCCAAACAGTGAAATAATAAAAAATAGAATTTTTAACACAATCAGGACCCAAAAATGCTCATGCGACACTTTTACTTAATTTCGATTTTTCACCAATTTTTTTACACGGGCTTTACGTTATCGTTCAAACGATACCTTGAAAAAATTAATACGTATTTTGTATCCTTGTTTCTCGAAATGCAAAGCAGTACGATAAGGTTAGCTCCTAAGACCTTCAACGATTCGATTAATGTAATTTAATTAATACCACCAGCGGGAGCCGATTGGGCTGTAATCTAAACTGTCAATCATTTTTATTGCTTGAGATATTTTAAGCTCCTTTCGCTGTACTATTGATATCTTCACACTCGTATATTCGTGTTAATACAATTTTTATATCGAATCTGGATACCAGTCAGTAGGTAAAAAATTCAAGGAACACAGTCAGCATATCGGATATGATTAATTTGAATTATTTTTATGTACAAAAAAATGTTTTTTACCAGTTAAAAGACACAGTACGACGTATCACAGTGAACTGGTCTCATTTTAATTTCGATAGCCAAGTTTGTTTAAATTTTTAATCAGTTAGGATCTGGCAGTGAATCATGTTGCCAATTGGTATATAGTGGAAGACTAAAATTTTCTAGTGACGTCAACAGCATCGACAAAAAAATTTCAGCTGGATAAATATCTTTATTTTCAATTAAATGACGTATATTTACAGAGAACAAAATAATTATCCAATATACCTATGGTTCAAGGTGATACATTTTTCGTGGAATCAAATTTGACACGAATGACTGATTTCACAGCTTTTTTGCACGAATTACCTGCATCCATTTTACGTATTTGGCGTCCCTTTTTATATCGGAGATGTTCTTGCGGGAGATAACATATTTTCGTTCAACATCGGATTAAAATTGAACCTGCCATGTTGTATCTGCACGTGTTTATTTTATTGATAACTGTATTGAGCCACTGTAGATATATGTCAAACAAAAATTACACGAATCAAATTCGCGTATCGTTAACAGTTTTTATGTAACTCATATACGAAAAACGCTACTTTTCGTGTCTCCCAAGTGTGGCGTAAATGGCGCTTTATAACTAAAGATGTTATAAAAATGTTGCGCATGCGCAAATTGGCTTAATTTTACTTTATCGTACTAATACGATAAAGTAAGCTTTGTTCTCGCGCGCTGTCATGACACGCATTCACTTTGAAGGCTTTCCTTTCTTTCTTTCCTTATGGGTGCCTCCTCCAATGGGGTGATGTGCAAGTCACTTTGGAGGCACAAAAGGTAGCACTTTTCATGCATGAGCAATAAAGCGAACATTGTACGCTGTGAAGTTTGTCGCACGAGCCGCACAAGTAACACAGCGGCACGAGCCGAAAGCGTGTGCTGCTTGTGGTACTTGTGCGGCTCTTGCGACCAACTTCACCGTCTGCCTATCAGGTTCGCTTTCTCGCACTCGTATCGCAAAGTACTATTTCTTAATTACCAATCAAAAACGATTTTTTAAATTAAATTTTGCAATTAGAATCTCGTAACCTAAAACGTATAATTTGCTCGTGATTCATTTATGACTATCAATTTATATACTAATATATATTTCTATGTTTAGTACATGTTAATTCTTTTGTCATTAATTTTCAATATTTACTACACTGTTGTTTGCATTTTCAATATATTACACGCATATATATATATATATATGTGTGTGTGTGTATATGCAGTGTTATTAAAAAATATTGTACAGGTGATTCATTATTTCTGAATAATTTACTACATTAATTTTAACGTAAATTAACAAGTATCTTGGATATTTAAATATTCGGAATTTGTGGATACAGAGATAACCGTACCAGTTATCCTCCTTTTGAACGGCCCTGTAGATAACGTATGTGGGCTCATGAGGCCCTCATATGCAGCTGACACGGGGTATTGTTTCACGATAACAAAGCAGACACGATTGTGGTCGCTGATTATACGATGTCACGCGATTCCAAGCTAAATTTCGTATTACGCCAAGTGGATGTCTCGTTCGTGTCTGCAGGCAAAGCGAATTAATTTTGCAAAATTCCTAAACCCGTCGACTCGAAGGAGATGGGAATGAAAAAATGTACACGATTAACTTATATAAAACTGACTACGGTGGACGGCAATCGTGACGGCTTCGTTAGAAAATGGGATAAAGCTGTTACTGTTTAGTGAAATTAAAAAAAAAATTGTACGAAATTAATAATTACGTAGTATTTTTAATTTCTTTTTTCGTTTCTTCTTATGTCTTTTGCGTGTCAAATACGTGAATGTTTGACGTGAAAAAATACCTTGCAAAATTAACATATATATAGCTATATACGTTACATGGGTTGTGTAGTTTAGGTTGGCTTCATATATAGGGTGTTTGATTTCATCCGACACGCGGCTTTAAAGCACTTCAGTGGAGACTCGTAAATTCTGAAAGAGTTCCGCAGGGAGTGACCGAGCCCTCGCGATAGATAATCGATAGTTACGTAACACGAATAAAAATATATGGCATTCGATCCCTTAAGGAACCCTTTTTTTTTATTTTCCTTACATTAACCAAACAGCTAATATTTGTCTTTGATTATCAGGGAAATCTTTTTGTTACGAATGAAAGTTTATTTGACAATTTCAATAGTCTGATATAACGATCTGGTATCGGGGCTGTACAGTATTAGAAAAAAAAATTATAAGCGACAGGGAAAGACACTATTCGTCATTTTAACTATATCATTAAGTATAATTCAAATAATTATTTCTAATTTTTTATGACTTTTTTTGAAATTTTTTTATAAATTCAATTTGTTCAAGGAAATCTTGCGTTATTAATGACTCGTTGGGCTGTGTTTGACTATTTTTTTGTGGGGGGTGATTGCATGATAAATGTCAAATCATCACGTTCATTCGTAGCCACTGTTTAGTTCATTGTATTACGATCACGTAGAACAGTTACTATACATTTTCTATTGCTTAGATTCATCAGGGCTTTCTGTAGAGTTGCGATATAATTATAGAAAAAAAAAAGATATACGAAGAAAAAAGGACGTCTTACATACCATTCGCCGATGGACATGCGTATGTATAATAAAAGAGAAAGCTGTAGAATCGTTCTGAAACTGCACGAAAAATACCTGAAGTGAAAGAAAAAAAACGAAATTGATAATAAAAATTATTTTAAACTAACGAGACTAACAGGTAAGGCGTAACTACGTACAGCCTCGTAATTTTGTTTTGCAGTGGCGGCAGGTGAATTTACTTTTTCCAAAAAATTATTTTGAGATCATCCAAATTAGTGTTTATAAATGATTTTGATGATTCTATTCGAAGTGGTGCTCGTTGCTGGAAAATTTTTATTATTCTGTATATAACGTTAAATTACTTAAAAAATATTTGCTTTATATCAAGGATTTTTTTGTCGGTTTTTGGTCGTAGGATTAATTTCTTTCACTTTGATTAAATTCCAATATAATTTTTATTTTTGCGAATTGGCAAACTGACAGGTACGAATTTTATGCAATAAAAGGAAAAAATGTCGCATCTGTTTTGTTTTGATTTGATAAAAAATTGGCACTTATCATTTGACAAATAAGCGTAATCCCGGATTTTGTCGGTAGCAAGGACAAGTAAAGTGTAGGGGGCGCAGGGTGAGGGTAGGTTCTATGGGGTGGATGGGGTTGAGGATTTTACTCGATTCACGGAAAAGTCTACATGCTCTTACGAGCATTTCCAGGATTCGTATTTTATTATTAAATAATCCGGCGGCACAGTAGTTATGTTTTAATTAAATCGATTAAATATCTCTCAATTTTAATTATTCTTACGAAATAATTATGATATTTGTGATTTTATCATTGTTATTCATATACGAATTATCATGTTACACATATTTTAATTTTTATTCAATACATATGAAGATGCCAATTTTTATGCTAAAAAATCTCCAAGATAATTTTAATTTTTTCTTTTCAATTTTTACGCATAAGGGTACAGTCCGCATTACGCATTTTGCAATATCTTTCTCAGTCATGAAAATTCAACGCGGAAGTTCTACGTGCTCGAAATTCCAAAAGGAAGAAAATAAATATTAGAGAAGGTTAAAGGCGCCCTCTAGAAGAGTGCATATACACCGAATCATTTTCGAATCCTTTTGCCGTGTATTTGTAAAAAAAGTGTATTTCCCTTTTTTCAATTTTTTTTATTAAAAAAAAATCAACAAGAAATAACATCGTGTAGCTCATACTTTGTGAAAATCCTCCTTATACATAGTATAAAGATTGAAAACTTAATAATAAATCAAATGTACATTTATAATAATCGATAATGCTTATTTATAAATGTTTTACTGTGGTTCAATGTTATTTCGAAAACTTGAAATCCATTGGGAATGGATAAAACGTTATCAGAAAAAGAGAGTTTCCGATTAATGGTACTCGTAACGTATGATCTGTGTTCGATAAGATTAGAAAAACTAATTTCGACAATTTATATCTGTGAGTCATGATGATTCTTAAATAATTTAACTGACTGTAGAGTAATTAAAAAAAATTTGATACTTTTAATTAAATTGACCATGGCGTAATTTGAGAAGTTCGATATTAGAATATAAAAAAGATATATTAATTTTTAACAATTACTTTTTCTAATCGATCGCAAATATATAATTGAAATAAGCAATGGATGTGATAATTATTGAGAAAAAAATCAGGAACGAAATATTTCACCGTGTGGTCATGATATATCAGTTATTATTTAGCCGTTGGATTATAATTCGAAGTCGAAAATTTACAGTCCAATTATATCAACTACAGAGTTAAAACAACGGGACGACCAAGATAAACCGTATTTGAAATCCATATGGTAGAGTACAATCATGAGAAAGCAAGGGGAAAAAAATAAAGATAAAGAATGGCCGAGTACGATAAAAAAGTAGGGAAAAGTCAAGTTCTTTCTTACGTAACTTGCAACATTGTTCCAAACCCATATAGTTGTAGCTTTTGATCTGCTTAACATGGAGCAAGTATCGTTATGCAATTTTTTTGCGAACGTTGAAATAACAGAAGGAAGAAATTGCAAGCTTATTCTTAAATTGGTACAGTGAGTTTCATCTGGTACCCTAGAGTGGAGATGCTGGCTGATCTAGTGGCTGTAACTACTGATCGACTTAACATAAAGTAGGTATAATTGCGTAATTTTTTTTGCACGCTCAGATTGGCACAGTGTACTTTATCTGCTGCTATGTAGTGGGGATGCTGGCTTATCGGCTACTTGAAAACAATCCCCCCTGCGGGATAACGTACAAAATCAATATTATCACTGCCTTAGAATTGAATACCGTATTTCGTGTCTGATATAAATTTTTCTCGAAATTGTCGTTAATTGAGTATACACCATTAGTGTCAAAATCAGGATACACCAGCGAGTATGAAGATTTTCCTTAAAACTAGATTTACGGACGTTGCTTATCAGCGTGAAAAAAAATTGATAAAAAATAATACTTATAATTTCTGTAACTTTAATTTTCGAATTGCACAATTCTGTCACGCACCTTTAAATTCCACACTAGCCGATGCGAGTTTACAAATGGCCCCAGTGTGGAATTTAAGGGTTTAAAATGAAATTTGAAATCCGTCAAAATGACGGGTTCCGTAAATCCAGTGTTAAAGAATACAAAAATATTATTGACATTGATTTTTGATCGTAAACCCATCGTTTTTAATCTAGCAATTTTTAGTGATTAAATTTGTTTTAATTTCTACTTTTTTTTCTTAAATGTCTTGATTTTTTATTTTTATTTATGTTTTTTTTAGTACATCAAACCAATACGCGTTCTGACACAAACATAAATGAGTATCGCGTTACTGATAATAGACAAGCGTGAAATATGGAATGGCATTCGTCGATTTTTATCTCTACGTGTTGGCATTACATCTACATAATAGCCATAACTTTTTGAATATATTATACCGTGATATAGCGACGGGTTAATCTACATGGTGTTACGTAAAAAAAAAAAGAAGAGCGGCAATCTTCCTACAAAGGACATCAAGCTGTCCTATTTTGCATAATTTTTTTCAAATCTCCCGCCACCTCAACGAAATTTGTGACTGCGTGAAATAAATGAACCAAAAAGAAGGCAGTAGTCGCCCTGCTTTTCTTTATACGTCGGCCGCTTTAAAACACGAGCTGCTTGTGTTAACACGAACGGAGTATACGTGTTATGCGGGTGGTTGGGTAGATCGTAACTGGCAAAGAGATTTACGAAAATTCGCGCCATAAATATAAAATATGGGCTTACACTCCTGACTGTCGCCATTTTGAATGGACCACTCCTTTAAGAGGAGACGATAACGAGATTCTTAGATTTACTTCCTTCGTCGAGTAGCTTATTTTCATATTACATGAAAGTCCAGCACACTCGAATGGCTTTTACTGCCCGGTACGTAATGTAATCGTATCCAACCCATAAAATCAATTTTGAATACATATATATATATATATATATATATATATATAGTATCGATAAAAAAATAAAACTAGGCTACACGTTTATGATACTTGGAATTTTAAAATGAATATATTAGGGTAGGTCTCAGTTGTTGAATTTATTGTTACAAAGTGTTAAGGAATTAAAAAAAAATATTGAACTGTTACTTAATAACTCACGATCGATAGATTTTCAATATCCAGTTGATTGCTTGATAGAATTCTGTAGGTGCATTCTGGAAACTATCGTGATATTTCAAGAGTCAGGAATCAAGGATATTGGGAATATTGGAAATTCTCGACTCCTGATTCCAATATACAATCTATTGAATGTGTACAGTCGGTGTACCAAGATTATATCTTGTTATTCGTCCGATACAGCGTGCTCTTATGCAATCTGTAATCTTTCGATATTCTTTTAAACCTGTTGCTTCTTTTGTACCGTTAATATTACACCGTGCCAATAAATGCTACTTATGTCCTATATGGTACGGGATACAAATTGCTGTATGAAAACGGCAGAGGGTCTTGTGGTCTTGAAAGGTAGTAATTTGACATAACGGAGAGGAGTCGGAGAACGGGAGAAGCATACGAAGTGAAGCAAGTAAAAAAAAAGAAAGGTTTGAAGAAAGTAAGAAAAAGAAAATGAAGATTTCAAGGGCTACCGTTTCTTGTAGTATTGCGTTTACGCTTTATCTTTAAAACCGCTCGTAAAAGTGCCGTTCGGTCGGTAAAGGAGAACGAGTCTTCTTGTCGTGTCTTTAGTATCCTTATCTTTTTTTTTTGGGCGGCCTACTACTCTCTTTATTTTTATTTATTTTTCTCTCGGCGAAAACGACGAGTTTACCTTTGCCTGGTGTGTTTATTACCACTGGACACAGGGTACGCGAGAATTATGGGGTCCGCAGTGATTGTTGGTTAGGTCGGATGAGGAAATGGTCAGTATTGTTATTTTATCTTTTTCTTGATTTTCTTGGAATTCGTACCGAGCGAAGACCCTCGCAATTAAAAATGCTGTTTTTGAAAAATCGATCGTTATTTTTTCAATTTTATTTATTTTTTGCAAGAATTATGAGAAATTCAGACGATCCTTAACGAAAGGCAGTTTGTCAATGAAATTAAGAAAATCTGAAGTTACGCGGTAAGTTTTTCAGATGATAATCGTCAATGAGAATTTTTATCAATAAGCGCATAAAATTAGTTAAGTAATAATCTTAGTAAACTTAATGTAAAATCGAATCGATAAATCGATAATATCTATCTTCAAATATTGGATCGTTGAAATTAGAATTGTCGCACACTTCAGTAATTGCATTGCCAGGATAATTCGAAATAAGTTAGAGACCGATGTATTTTAGCAAATAGAATTTTTATTGAAAAGTAATATCAGTAGAATAATAGTACAGTAGTAAAAATAGTAATAGTCTCATTCGAAATGTGCTGACAAATTCTGTTTATTACTTTTTTTTAAAGTCTAACGATGGTCCGTAGCAACACTCGATTTATAACATATGTATATAGACCATTCAATAAAAAAATACTATAGAATTATCAAAAAAATCAATTTAATTTAACTTTGGCCATCTTTTGAAATTTTATCGCCTTCAATGCGTTCAATCAAATTAATCAACGCGCATTAATCAAATTCAACGCTTAAAAAAAATTCTTAATACTTTTAATCGTACTGTTATCACCTACACTAGATGTTCATCGACCACTTATACCTTTCTGATTGTGCAAATATAATTATTACGTTCCTCGTATTATTACCCAATCTTGTAACATACTGTACTTATACCCAATTCAGATGGAATTTATTGGACACACTCAAGGCATGCGAGTATTGAATTGTTCCTCTTGCTTCTGGTTATTCGATTGAGTGTATGTTTGATACGTCATATATGATAAAGCAGTATTCATATATTGAACTGATTAGAGGCTGTCTTTTTGAATTACGGTGTGGTTATTTATGCCACGTGGTATTACACATGTAATTATAATGTGAATTGTAAATACCCTATGACACACACCCAGTGTGATTAAATGAAAAAAAAAAATTGATAAGACAAGCGAAGTTAGGTCACAGGATCCCTGAACAATTTTCAAGTCTTGGATTAACTTAATTAAACCATTTGGGTTGTCAATCTAAACATAAATGTTCACGGTAGAAGATATATATATATATATGTATATATACATAAAGACGATGATAAGAAAAGTTGAAGATTTGAAAATTGCCTAAAATCAGGGACTAACGATAGCACGTGTGTACAATATAATCATTATCTAATATAAAGACTAGAATTGATTGGGTCACTTCGGGGTCAATTTCTCAATTCGTTACGTCCTGAATTATTTTCTTGTGATCTGTCGATCGCTGAACAGAGCTTGAACGTATGAATCTGTATTATGGTAATGACTCTCACGCGACCCTTGACCTATGGCAATACCTCTGAGAATGTCTCCCTATGCTATTTGTCTCTTCCAGCTTCGCTTGCTGCTACAGAGAAAAACCCAAGGCTGTACGAAGCATTACGGGAAGATGTGACGTCGTGAAAATCAAGAGGATCTTCAGGGATGCTAATAACTGTTAAAAGGCTGATCATTCCAGGCAGATTCTACGCTTATGGCAATTTCGTGAAATCTTGTTGAAAACGATGCATTCACTTGGGTTTATGAGCTTTTTACGTTTATGGATTTTACGTACCTTATGGCGAATTTACGAGGAACTTTACTTTATTCGACTGTAAAATACTGTCCCGACGAAGAATCGATAGTCTGACACATTGTATGTATATATGTATATATGAAAATATTTCGAATTCAACCAGATGATATATCGGTCTTGAAGATTGCATCATTTTCAAATTTTTGATTATTTATGAATGTGCGTAAATGAAAATTTTCAAAAAAATTTAAAATTCACCAAAATAATATCACCACAGAGTGTTAATTTCTCTCGAAATCATATCTATTTAACGTACAGCTGATTATAACATCGAGCGTTAAAAAAATCGGACAATTTTGGAATTTTAATATAGCTACAGACTTATACTAAAAATTCCAAAGACACTCGTCCGTTGAATTCCACAAAAGGACGGACGAATCTCACAGAATTTAAATTAACTCGAAATTCCACTATGGGAGGAAAACATGTCGAACGAAAAGCCTATTTCGGTAGCCATGTTTTATTTATCGTTATAAAACCGCGCATGCGCGCTTGAAACGTTACATTAAATAGAATATCATAGAATTTACATAAGTATAGTCATAGGCAAAAATATCAGGATAATTTTATTTTCACTTTATCCCGTCGTTCCACGTTCACTTCTTTTTTAATGTGTCTATACCCCCTCTCCCCCCAAATTCTCTACCAGTCACTTCATTTTTCACTGTTGTCTTTTTTGCTTCTTTTCCTTTCTTCTCCCCTTACATCCCTCCCGTCGCTTCTTCTTTTCTGTTCTTTTTTTTTTCACACAGACACACACGTCACTCCACTCGCTTCTCTCGACATGGCAACGCGTGCGAGAATTCCCATCGTTGCATCGAGGCGCGTTAGCTTCTTGGAAGGAAGCGTCAATTAACGGGGCACGAGTTTTCGAGCTATCGTAACGGCTCGAATCGAGCATTTGTCTAGCTCAACGCCGTAACACGAGGGTTTTAACAAACTATGCAAATCAGACGTAGCAACAGCAGACAAAACGAACTCGTAAATCCAGACGTCGTACATGACGTCTCTGCCATTAATATACAATTACGAGATCCTGTCAGTCGGAAACGAGACTCTGGTATATTTGCACGTGTTATTTCACATTTAATCCAATCAACTTATAAAAATCATTGAAACGGATCGTGCAACTTTACGACGCTTAAATTTTTTTTTCTTTTTTTATTTCAATGCAGTTACACGCTTTTAATATTACAGCGAAGGCCGTTTGCAACGAAATTCAAGGGACAGGGAAATTATGTACTAACTAGGCGACGTTATATGCGAAATGAAAACCAATCGGAAGGGGATAAGTAGGATGCAATGCGCGGTCGATCGTTATAAACGGAGTCACAATGGCTGGACTAAATTGTATATTGATATCTGGTGTGAAATAGATTTTTTTTATTTTTTTTTTATTTGTTTCATGATGTAGCTGTACAGTAAGTTATAGCCTATCGATGAAATCTCGAAGCTACTTGTTCATGATGAAAATATTATTTTATCAGTAGATACAGGTATACTGCTGTAATGGTCCAGGACCCTCTTGCAGCTTCCTAGAATCTCTTGACGGGTATAGTGGTTATCGTGAAGCGAGGGTTGGTTGAGATATATATATATATATATATATATACATGTACACCATATATGTATATACATACCCAATACTCGATTGCCTGAATTACAAACTACCTGATCCTTTCCTCTTATGTAATTAAAATGCAATTACTTGTACGCGTACCAAATTCCCAGGTAAGCTTCTTACACGGTTGCTTTTGGATCTGCGAATTCGACGCCGGTTTTACGGCATACGTGAAATTCAGCTGGGAACGTTTCTCTTCGTTGTGATACGGAAAAGGGGGATCACTGGAATTTACGAGTAACAGGGCATCGCACTTACGTTCTCTGGGGACGACAAAGGAATTGTTGATCGCCGATATCTGACGTGAGGTAAAATTTTGATTTTGTTTTTTTATAATTTTTTTTTCTTATCGCGCTTCCTTACATAGAATCTGACTCGGTCGAAAGACTGATGCTGACTTTTTAAAAAAAATTTACGTCATCCTAACTCGCTGGTAGACGTGCGAACTTTGCACATGCAACTGCATAATTCATAAGATTCTTGGTCGGATGCTGATGAAGAATGTGCAGCGGCACATTCTTGATACAGCTATATGATTCAATTCCCCGGCGAATAAGAGGCTGCTCTCTGTATCTTTTTTTGCAATAATTTTTATTTAATTCACGCGCCTTGGATAAATAATCTCGGTCAATTTTGGATTTCAATTAATTTAATATAAGATATAAGATAAGGACGACAGGGTGAGTTGTCAGTATTTTGTAATCATATTTTTGTCTATTGTTATTATCGTATGATTTTGTGAAAGTAGCTATAATATTTTTTTCAATGAATTTCAATTCCCAAGAGAGAGCCCACCGACCGTAATCGTAAAAGGTAGTAAACTGGAATTCAAGAATAATTCAGATTACAGTATCATTGCGCAATAAATTCCACAGAACCGACACAGAATCCTTGTATTAAACCATCTGAAAATTAATCCTGAGGGACATGACGTCATTGCCCGTATTAAAGACCAAGAATAATTTGATCCTTTGAAGAAGCACTCCCTCGAACGATCTAGCGAACTTTTATATTTCAAGAGAGGTACTTGAGGTCTTAATTGAGGTCCTGGCCGAGGTCGAGGAACTGTGGAACAGTCAAGCAGCTGCTTAAATTTTGACAATCGTACGACATATTTTCGCCTCGGGCTCAAAACCGTACGACATATCCAATCTCATGGATAAAATATACGAATCAATCCGATTGCGATTACAGTCGATTTTAATTTTAAGATTTGTCTAACGGGGCGTTAATACGAACTCGCATACTTTATGATTGATAATTACTGTGGTTACGTAATTTTGTTCTCGTTGACCTGAAACATCCTGGATTCGTCTAGAGTCAAAGTTGTAATTTAACTTTGAATTTCGTTCAGGATACTAGGTAGACGACATAGAAGGGTTGGGAGGAGGGGAGACTAATTTGAGAAAATAAACTGACAAAGGGAAACAAGTATTTTATGTATGTGTACATGTATGATTTTAGGACGGTAATATGCTCGAGGAATAAAATAATGATAAGCAGCTCTGCGACGAAAACATATCAAGCTACTTTTTATCGTGGGATTGCTGTGACTATCAGTTTTTTTTTGTACACCCTATATGTAGGTTTGTGGTAGCTAGATAAGAATAGTATATAAGATTTTTGAAGACAATGTAATATCATTGTTGGATATATTTAAAGGGCTTATACGTTGAGACGGTTCTTTTGGAACGTTGTTTTATTTACGTATGTTTGTTCTAACGTATCGTTTTTGTATTATTGCTATTTATTTTTGGAGTCAACATCAAAGAAATTCAGTATTAAATATTTTCAGGAAGTTTGAAACGGATGTGGAATGTTTGAGTTATTCAATGCATTCAGTAGGCAAGGTCTGATACTAGCCAGACATTCTATTCTACGTGTTTCTTTGGTACGTACGAATGTATACAGTTTCAAGAAACGAATAAACGTGAAAACATTGCCACACGTATCTAGTCCGTATTACATTTAAAGTATGTAAAAATAAGAATTTACACCAAATTTCTGTAGGTTTCGATTTTTCCCACCAGGCGGCGTTCGTATTCGCTATATCTCACAGTTCCTTATTCGTCCGCCGTGCGGCGCTCGCGTCGCGTAACAAACGTCAAGCCGTTAAACTGTCCAGGTTGGACGTAAATAAAGAGAAAAAATATTTAAGCAGTCACAGACAGACAATGGCGATCGAAGAAAATAAGACGAGAATCCAGGACAGATCTTGGAAGCTTATTAGCTCTGGATGCTGTTCGGTTTGAAACTTAATTGGGATTATCTTGCGTTCAAATCTGTAGCGTCTTTTCGAGTCGCCGAAAAACCTTTGTTTCAATCGTTAGGGACGGCGAGAAGAGGGAATTCAGGTTCGATCGTTCTAGAAGGTATTGGACTGGAAGTGGTTTATGTTACAGGTAGGTACATTATTTTTATTTTATATGGTCTCTTTGTTTATTGCAAACGGCTGACTATTAACGTCACGTATCTACTTACAGTCAACGAGGATGATTATACGATATAGAGAACTTATCGTAGTAAGAGAGAGACAAAGAGATCGATCGAATAAAAATTATTAGTTATGGTTCCTAGAATCGTCGAGATTTAAGATCAGGTCTCTTGTGAACTGTATGAATGATTCTTCAAAGTCATTCAGGCCTCGGGCGATCGGCTCTTATCCATTGATTGATCCGACAAATGACTAGAGTGATATGGGTACCCCGTCATTAAACGTTACGTCGTACACAGAAGGAGCGATTTTCATTTTTGACTTATTTCTTTGAAATTTTTTTTTATCATTTTTTTGGAGAACAAAATTGGAACCGTAACTGTTGGTATCGAGCAATATTTTTAAATTGTTTGGTAAATGGGTGGTTATGTGTGTATATGTATATATTTTTTTTCAATATATTAAGATGCACATAGTTTATCGAACCAATTTTTTCTCTATTTTTTCTTGTCAAGAGTGACTGAGGTTTTTCCGACTCAAGTATTCTCGATTCCTTTTTCTACTCTTTTCTTCTTTTACTTTCTTTTCTCTGTTTCGTACTGAAACAAAAACAAATTCACTCTATTAAGAAAAAGAATACAGTTCGTGAGAATGTTTTGAGAGACGGAAAAGTTTTCGAAAAGGGTATCGGTGATTTCGACACTTTTGCTAAGTACGATTTCGGAAACTTGCTTGAATCTTTCAAAATTATTTTTCTTTTTTTTTCGGAATATTTTTCGAATCACGTATTCTAGTTTCTTAGAGAGCAGACGGTTGAGCAGAGTAACCAGCTGGTACGGTATAAATGAAATAATCACATTTTGACAAGGGATTTTTAATTTTTCTCACAATTTATTATTCCCAAAGTCTTAAACTTTTATCTAAAAATTCTCTTGGCGTACTTTCCGTTCTCGATTAAATATTACTTGTTGAACTTTTCAAGAAAGTTCCGAAAACCAATTCAACGCGAGGCAGGTTAATTTTCTTCTGTCCCTACCGGATGCGTCTTTTTTTCTCATCTCAAGGATTCTCTTAATACGATACCATTAAAATGTTAATATTTTTTTCCCTGTGTAATCACGAACGTAATGACAATCAAGTTTCATTTAAAGCAGCGCAGTAATAAATAAAAAATTCATAAAACGCGGATATTTTTCTTTTTTCAGAAGTTTTACTGTGTATTATTCAGGGGTGTACTCAACATTACAAAAAAAAATTAAAGTCTGTATGTAGCATTTTTTCGTTCATAAATTCTTTATACAATACTGACGTCATAACATATTTCATCAAATTTTTTTAAAATTTCTATTCTTCTTACTCTCTTCATTTTTTTTCTCCCATTTGGTCGGATCACACTTTCAACCCTGCGATAAGGGTAAAATTGAACAGGCACTTTCGCATAAGGGGTTTAAACCACCTAGCCTTTCCCATACCGCCATTTACAAACAGTCCAAAATAAAAGGAACCATATAAAAAACATATTATTTCAGAAAATAAAAAATTTCTAAAATTTCTCTTACCAACTGATTCCAAAAATACCTTTAAATTTGGGAATACATATTTGCTACAATACCTACACGATTTAGTCGTAATTGACAGTCAACGTACATTGATAATTACAATAAACACTTGTCCCTCCTCTTCTACCAAGTATTATCTTTCTCTTTTTCTTTATTTCTTTCGTACATTCCATCCTGAATTATTCTATCCCACGGGATGAGAATCCACACCTATATCACTGATTATACCTATATACATGATACGAAGATTTATGATGCCGACCAGCTGCGTCGCTTATAATGCTGTTCCCTTGGGTTAGGTTGGGTTAAGTTGGGTTAGGTTAGGGACAATCACGACGTTCAATTTCCAATTCAATAAAATACTTTTTTAATTTTTATTTACTTTTTTCAAGAATATAACGCGCTTCGCATCCACGTCCTTCATGTTTTATCCGTACGAGTTGCTGTTGCTGCTTCGTATTATGCGATATCGAACGACATGGAGGAGAGAGGCGGAAAAAAAATCTGATTTATGGAAACAGCATGTCCGACATTCCTTTAGGCAAGAAACGAGTGTCGGATCAACCCTGTGGAATAAAAATTTGTATTAGATTTTTAAAAAGACCGTGGTAGCTTTTATAGCAAATAATTAACGATTTAATCGACATCCGTAATTAATAGGATTTTTTAAATTTAGGTTAACAAAATTACATATAATTTTTGTCACGGGTATTAGAGGCACGTGACAAGGAATATGGATACTTAAATGTTTAGAAATTAAAAAAAAATATTTTTGCTCGCTCCATTCCTCCTATTAAAAAACCAATATAAATTCTTTAAACATTATGACTTGTATCTCGCTACGTGCAAAGCGCCGCTGACGTAAAACGGCTGGCATTAATGCGAAACCATAAAGTAACGCAACATAGGCGCATTGAGGTCGACAAGAGAATTCAAGACAAAGTAATATGAAGTAGGAAAAGGTAAACGACAAAATTATTTTACTGTTGACTTTAATGTACAGTTAGGTAGGGTTGAAATAGTGGCAGCTGGAATAAGGTACGAGTTGAATTATATGAAAAAAGAAGAAACGGGTCTGAAGAAATGCGAAGTGATCGAAAAATTGTAATAGAAAAACCAATCGAGGGAATTGGCCTGGATTGGAAAATTGTGAAAATATTCAGGTATATTTGGTATGCTACGTAGGGCAATGGCTCGTTTGGCAATCGACATACTGAACTGTACGAGGAACAAGAAAGATGCCATTGCGTAATGTTGCAATTCGAGTTCCCTATGGATTTTCTAGATGTTACTTTTTTTTATACTCCTAAAATTCTTTTAATATTTTTATCATTTCATTCTACAGTCAGCAAATACGTATACGAATAAAAGTGGCGGATCGGTTTGATGAGCACAAAAAAAAAGAGAGAAAAATTGAATGAAAAAAAAATGTAATTGCTCTTGGCATACATTTTTTGTGCCCTGTGAGAGCGCGTAATGTTTTTTTTCAGACACCAAAGGGATGATTAAAGAGGGGTTGGACAGTGACCCAGGGAGAAATATCATCCCCTTGCTCGTGAAAAAAGACCAACATTGCGTAAGATAGCAGAGTTTCGATATACACCCTGTACTACTACTGTTATTATTATCATGATGACAAAATATGTATATATATATATATACACACATAAACATACCATAAATGTATAATGACGTTGTTTGCGCAAGTAGAATCGATATATAATCGGCAATTATGCTTTTTCCCTCTTTTCTCAAAAAGTCACGCACTTCGTTTCTCGTTCACCCTAATGATCACGGGACGGGAACAAAAAGATTTACGGATTCGCAGGGGATTTCGTGAAAACTACCAGAAGACAGGATAACTAAAATTATGTTATCTTAGGAAAAGTCACGTAACATTTATTATCGAAAATCCGGATTAATCGATGAAGCAACGAAGTTATGAAAGATAAGAAAATATATTTTCGTTTTTACTTATCTATCTTTATTTCTATAAATAATTATAATAATACGTATACTACATACAGATCTTATGATATTTTACAATACCGTATAGAGAATGTTTAAACCGTATAGAATTTTTTTAGTCTGTCCACCAGTTAAGCAGCTTTTTGAAAACGCTGTATATAGATATATTTGAAAATTGATCATTATGATTATATTATAATTATTATTTTACCATTTACAATGATCATTGACTTGTAATTTTGGAATTGGTCAGATTATCCCAAGGTGCTTCTAATGCAGAAACTTTCTCTATACAATAATCTCAAAGTACTAATTGGCTAATTTTCTATTTGAATCAAGGGGGTTGATTTTTGTTTAAAATGCCATTTTCCACCCTCCTGAATTCTTGGTGTCCCACTATCTTATTATACCCTTCGTACTGTCTGTACGCTTATCCCTTTGTCCGTGTCTCTTTCTCTCTCCTCCTATTCATCTTACTTCGTCCTCTCTTGCCTTATCTCATTTCCCAATTATTACTCAACTCTAATGGACGAGCAGCGATAGTCAGCTGATTCAGTGCCGAAATCGTAATTAATCCTCCACTTTCAGCCACCCGCATGATGACCGCTTTAATGCTGTGAAATTTCTAAAGATTATTTTACTTGGTCCATTACAAGTATTATCGCTCTTTCTAAGTTGTCCCAGGCCATCCTCCTTGCTAAGGGGGATGAAAAGGTATAATGAAAAAATTTAACCCCAATTTATATTTCTCCTCGCGCAACAACGTCGGCTAACCAGACTTCAGAAAGTTCGTTAATAAATAGCAAAAAAAGAAAAATACGTCCTAATTGATATTATTTAACGAAGTGCCCCAAAGAGGGTTGTTTTTCTATTGAATATTATAGCTTTTCAGATTATAATAATTTTTAACGTAAATTTGATTATTTAACGATCCGGTACAGTCTTATTAAAAAAAATCCACCATCAATATTCTCCTATTTTGTTAATTGTAAGGATTTAAAAAAACAATGTTTCTTAATGTAATTTTTTTTCTTATGCTAGCTCCCAGGAGTTTGTTCAATTAAATAAAATTTAATGGAGATTTATATATACAGTAATTCCAGCATTATGGTACTTTGCGTACCCTTTCACTTTTCACAACTGTCAATGGACTTTGGTATTTTAAGAACCTCTCTTGGGTATTTTTACTATTTTTTTCTTTTCTTTCCTTATAGTAGTATCGATCTGACCAAAACGAAAGCATTCTGCCGCTTCCTTTAATATCGCTTAATATTGAAGACGTCGCAACTCAGAGCGTCCTTTGCGTATTGTGGTTGTACAAAAAAAAAGAAAAATAATAATGGGAAGCACACAAGCTGTAAATATCGATTCATGTACGATTCTCATTAATTTCATCAAATATTAAAGCTTTATCATTATTATCGACAAACTCAACGCCATTGACGTCTTTCTGCATTTTTTATTTTTTTTTTAAATAATTATTTGACATCTATAAACTTTTTACGAATAATAATAAACATCCAATTCAAACGATCTACATGAATGCGAAAAAAACGAAGTCGAGAGGTAACAAAGCAGTCATAAATAGATAAGGTACAATGAAATTTTCTGCCAACTTTACAACCCTTAAAATCCCAAGACGTACGAAAAATATTTCAAGCAAGATAGAAAAAATTTTTTTTTAAGTTCGACCTTAAAAATCTTCTCATTATTATTATTATTACTTTTCAAAGCGTCAACAGGCTGTTCCGAGCACGTATGAAGATACAAAAAAAAATTTCTACAGCAGGTTAAATATGGCTAAGACGGCACACGTTCTCCCATGTTATTTGCAATGCCGTCTCAGACGCTTTTCTCAAACTAATCCAATTCCAAATTTTGAACTTACCGAGGATACTTCGCACCCGATAAATACCAAAATTTCGCAACGAAGGGGAGCAAAGGGTCGATTGGGGGAGAGAAGGAGATTTAAGGGTTGTGACGGGTATAGGACCAAATTTTCGGGAAAAGCAGTCAGGATCTGATTAATGACACTCACACATACACATTTATATATATATATATCATCATCATCAATCAGATCCTAATTGCTAAATTCAAGTATACAGTAGGATATAGGCACGAATTTTCCATATGACTTGTTCGTAGTAACTCTTAATAAAATAATCCAAATATATCCAACGACTGAAGTTTCAATGAAAATGAAGGATCTTAGCGCTTGTTGATATATTAGTATGCATATATTTGCACGTATGGATACTCTTCAACGGTCGCTCAAAACGTAATGGAATATAAAGTGCTTACAGTATCAATTTATGTAGGTAGTATATATTACGTCACTGCTTATACGTAGAACTTATGCTGAATCTGACATCGATACATTTTCAATTCCGCCGTCGCTCCTGGCATGTTTACATTTACTTGACAGTTCTCATTGCTAATGCTTATTGGACTTGTGGCTACGTCATGTGAACCATTCTGATTAGCGTGCCTAACCTGACTGTTGATATTTACATTTTTGCAGTATGACTATTTGTTATTACTGTACTGAAATTGAATACTTGTTGTATATGTATCGAGAGAGTAATGCCTGAGGGATAAATATGGAAATGGAACTTTTCCAGAATATCCTTGAAAAAATAAGATAGAACAAAATGTGAATTAGTCGAAAATTGATTAAATTTTTTTATCCTGAAATTATTTTATTGGGTGATATATCAGAAATATATTTAAAGATGTAAAATGAAATTTGGAAATATATTTCATGTTTATATATATATATTTAGAGATTTGTATAGGTACTTGATATGTATACACTTGTATAATCCATTTACAAAAATCATATATAATTTTTATGTAATTTGCTAGTAAGTTTTTGTTTTTAAATATTTACGCTTTTATATATTTGGAATGCGTTCAAACTACGTCCTTTTTGAGACGTTCTCCTTTCGATAAGATCAGAGAAATATTCCTTTGAAATATTCCTCGAGAACTTTGTATCTCGCACACGTACCACCATGTAGACTTTGCATATACCCTTGTGCCGTAACTTTATTTTCAAATCTTCAAAATTCCTGCGCACCCTGGAACCTTTTGTTCTCTCGTCTCTGTTATAACTTATTGGTTAACCTAACCCAACCTGCATGAAGTAATTTCAAGGACGATTTCCTTCCCACGTAAGAAGATCATTTGCCTCGTGTCTCCACGGAGGCAATTTTTCTTTATTTATTCAACTCCTTTGTTCTTTTTTTAATTTTCATTTCCTTTGTAAAAAATGGCGCTGTTGAAAATTCATCCGAGGAAAAGAAACGTCTGATCAAAGATAAATTCGACGAATTCACAATTCCGGCACATTGTCTGTCAAAGGTTCCATAAGTCGTGATGGATTATGTATATATATATTCATGGGTCATTATCTTTTTATAAATTTCAAATTTTACCTCGACTTTCGGTATTCGCAACCGCGCATGCGCACCGTAGTAAATCTCGTTGAATATTATTTTTTTATTTCCCATGCAAACGAGTCTTTGAACGCGCGAATCCACATCTGCTGTTTCCAACATGAATACCTAATGCTACGTCCCTGAGTTTGCGAATATATTTTACGTATTTCATCTTGCCGAATTGATGTACGGAAGGAATCGTCAAGACCATATATATTCTAATCAATATATCCGATGGTATTCGCATCACGATAATAATAAGATCTCGCTAATCCGAATATCCTTAAACATCAAATAAAAATTCTTAGGCGTCGCGACGCCCAATTCTTCCGCACCGCTCAGGCCCCCTGGCCCATCGCTGACGGGTATATAAACGGCGACGTTTCAAGATTCGAGCACTGTATTACCTGAGCTAGCTAGCTTACCTTTACTAAAGCAACGAGCAAACCGTCTCGGGCAAACCGTCCCACTTGATCACAATTTATAAAGGTACTTCTACTCTTGTAATCGAGCAAACCGTCTTTTCTGCTAGACAGAATCAATCTCTGCGTTTCAGTTGGGCAGTCACTTTGACACATTTGATCATTGTGCAGCATTCTGATCGTAACCAGCATTCTCTAGGCTGGACCTGCACTAACCCTGTCTGTATTCCGTTGTTGGCCTAGCCCACCGCTGACGGGTACATGAACGGCGAAGTTTCACCATTCAAACTTTCTATCACCTGAGCTAGCTTACTTTTACTAAAGCAACGAGCAAACCGTCCCTTTTGCCAGATAGAATCAATCTCTGCGTTTCAGTTGGGCAGTCACTTTGACACATTTGATCATTGTGCAGCATTCTGATCGTAACCAGCATTCTCTAGGCTGGACCTGCACTAACCCTGTCTGTATTCCGTTGTTGGCCTAGCCCACCGCTGACGGGTACATAAACAGCGACGTTTCACGATTCGAGCATTGTATCATCTGAGCTAGCTTACCTTTACTAAAGCAACGAGCAAACCGTCTCGGGCAAACCGTCCCACTTGAGCACAATTTACAAAGGTACTTCTACTCTTGTAATCGAGCAAACCGTCTCTTCTGCCAGATAGAATCAATCTCTGCGTTTCAATTGGGCAGTCACTTTGACACATATTATCATTGTGCAGCATTCTCATTGTAACCAGCATTGTCCAGGCTGGACCTGCACTAACCCTCTCTGTATACCGTTGTAGAACAATATACTTTTTTTTCCTAATTTATAAAAAAAAGTCTCACTTTCATTTCATTTTTTCCGCCTTGATCTCTTTTCTAAATTCGTAACAATCGATTCTGGCTCCAACCCGCCTCTCTGGCACGATCCGGAGAACCGTATCGTGCGAATAAGCTTACAATATATATCGCATAACCAAGAAGGAAAAAAACCAATTTCCGATAAAACTCAAACTTTCGGTATAGCGTTTCATTACGAATGTTACCTAATTTAAACTCTACTTAATACAACCTAATTTAACTTTCCCTCGCCTAACGATGACTTGAAATCTCACAACCTACGTTTTCATGGAATCACTCACGTACCTGCAATTTATATACACATAGTACATACATAAGTCTCAGCAAAACACATACGAGAATTGTTGAAGCAAACAACAAATTACATAGACTAGTGAACGCGCGAAATTCTTAATTAAATTCTCAAATATAACCACGTGAAAGTTGAATAAACAGAAACAATGGTAATTGCGAAATTTGTTTTAATGAGAAAAAAATCTTCAATTTGTCTCTCGCCACGCTTTATTTATTTTCCCTTGCATTCTTTTTTTCTTTATTAACTTGACTTTTTTTATCCAGTGCTTTTTTATTTATCTCCTGTACTTTCGTCAGTTACAAGTGACTCACGATCAGCTGGTTGCTCGTCAAGGGAAATTTTTTTTCTATTGATTTTATTGACCCTGCCTCCAAGGTACCTTGTAAATTCGCAGCATCCATCCATAGAACGTAAATATTTTTAAAGCTGCACAACTGCGTCCACTGACGATTGGATGTGATAATTGGATGGTGCATACAGCATCAATTACCTGGTACGAGGTCTTTATAGACGATGCGAAGGGTCGTTTATGGATGTTTGAAATATACCCCCATTTTAACTATATATATATATATATATATATATATACACACCAACGTCATATATACTGGCACCGATACTGTTTCAACTACAGGTGTAGCATTCCAGGGATAGAATGAATGAACGCGGGAACAGCCGCGGATCGAGTTAATCTAATACTGGGACGGTTTATACCGGTTTTACGAGCGACTAAAACTCGGTTCGTCCGGAATGATTTATTGCAGCGGCCCCGTTTTTACGAGCAGTTCCTGTCGTCCCTACGCGCACCGAGACGAAGATTCGCCCTCCCAGAAAGATTCGCGATGCTCACCAGCCACTTTTTCTCTATGACGTTTCAGCCTGAAGGATTAAATATGAATTCATTTTTCAGTCAACGTGTTGCTGCTACGCATACGTTATACGTATTTAGGTCTAAGGATGATTCGAAGATTTTTTTCTCACGTGGTACTGAGTCACCTGGCAATTAGTGAACGTGATAGTAACGATGGGTGAAAAAAATGGCCGCACGCAACAGTCCAGGATTTTAAGCACCCAATAAAAATAAGGAGACTGCTTCGTAAAGGGACTTGGAAATAAAAAATTCGGACGGACGAGTTTTAATTTAATCCTTTTGAGCAGTTCGTAAAAGGCTTAACTACCGGTGGTCATTATACGAAAATGGATGACCTCAGGTATCTGCTTCCGTGAGCTTCAAACTCTTATGAAAGTTGAGCGTTAATCTTTAAGCTGTGTGTATTTGGCATTGAGCTAGAAGATCTTTGAATATACGTATGATATATTAATCCTCTTAAGTACCACACGTTTATCGTGCTTAATGGTACAGTCTTGTATATAATTTTGACATCCATCATCCGTGCAATGGCAGTTAACGAAGTGGCAAAATCCATAGTGACGCGAATAATTCGCTTCAATGGAAACGGGGATTTGGCTGTTCGGATTTCGAATGAAACTGGGTCCCGCTATGTTAACGATCTAAATCTTAAGTACGACAAGGTTGATCTATAATTATTGCTATGTTAAAAAAATTTCTGGATCCATAATTCTAGATCTACTCTATTCAGACTGTGAACGACTTTGATCTGGACCGTGGGATCTTTTCAACATAGGAAGCATCGCTAGTAAGCGCGGATGATCTATACAAGATTCAAATTCTATTTATATCGATCTCTCGTACGATCGTCAGATTCAACACTGTGGATCTTTTCTTTTATAAATTGGTACCACTGTCTGGTTCGTCATCGTTAATTATATCTGAACTCTCGTTACAAGATGGATCCAAACTGGGTAGAATCTAGGATCTATAGATCGTCCTGTGAGATTTTGGTATGTAAGTCAAAGCTTATTTTTAAAATTTCTTGTCCTTCAATCTCAAGATATCCTTTTCGGGGGTTCGGTGAAATTTTCATGAGATAACGTAAAAGGATGCTGGAGACTATCGGTGTATCTTGGTGATGTAAATTTCGCAAGAGAGTGTTCTTGAGGATGGCGATAAAATCATGAATAAGTCATCGAACCATGGAAATTCTATAGGCCGTAATTTAATATAACGGGAGATCGGAATACGACGAAACAAAGAGGCCAGGTTATCACTTACGGTTAAACATGTACGATCTCACGAAAAAAATAAAAGTCTATCCGAAGGTCTATTCGACGTGGTCCAAAAGGCCTATGAGATTTTGACCCTCCTTTATAACCCTTGAATAATCTTGCGGGATTCTGGAAGATCCTTGACAAGACGCATTTCATGAACAGCGGGATCGTAAATCTATTGAATTGGTAAAAAAGTATTTTTCGATTTATTTGAATTTACCGCCAATTTTTTAAGCCAATCCTTGCATTTAAATTGCGTCGTTCGACATTGAAATAAAGTAAGACAAATCTTCATTAATCTTTCACCATTGTCTCCCGCCTAGCATTTCCAATATAGCTTCAACCCTCTTTCTCAGCCCTTGTGTTTTTGAATTTTTTTATCTACCTAGTCCTCTTTTCGTCAATGAGTTTCCGTCGTCATTTGTCTCGCAAATACCTTGAATTCCCTTAATCTCCTAAAAAACACTCCAAATGGCAGTTTATCGACGATGCATTAATTAATCACTAATTACATAATCAAACATTCGAATTAAGCGCTGAAATCCTAAAGGACGTTTCCATTGTATAAGGTTATGATCACCTACAGTCGTCAACCTTTGTCGTTGACGTTTTCCGGAAACTACTTATCACCTCACGGACCCTCTGACCTGGACCAATCAGCTCCGCACAATAGATTCGTTGTCGGACGTCATCGAAGCGAATTGGAATTTAGTTTCCTGTAGCGATAGGTCAGATACGTCCGATCGATAAAGCGCATCCCTACTTACCAGACAGATGTTGTATCCGACAAGTAGCGCTTAATTTGATACACCTAAATATATTATTATAGCACTTAAAATATATTCGAATAGCACCAACCTTATCAACACTATCTATATGGATACTTGAAAATATATTATCATATTATAATTCTGAGGTACTACGAATATATCGTACAACTATCCAATTCAGACTTAACAACTGAAGTTGGTCAATTCGTTTGCTCGCTATAGCAAAAACGAATTCGATCGATATGCTTGGGTTGTATAAACTGATATAAATAATTTCAGTACTGCCAACAGTTATTTTAGTGATAACGCTCGCTGACGGAAATGCTGAATGGCACTGGATAGTGCGATAGTGCATTTATAAAAATCTTATTGCACAGTGCGATGTGTTCGGAGATATAAAATATTGTAGTTTTTATAGATATATAGATTTATATTTTATATACAATATATTTGTACTTTATATTATATGGGTTGGCTACATGACGATTTTATTTGCTCGTTTTATCGCTAAAGGGTACCTACGTAATAATTATTATCATGACGAGGTCGTCACGAAATTTATCTTTGAGGTTCTATTACCGCCTTGGAAAGATGCTTCGTGTAAATAATTTTTTTTTCTCGGAACACCCTTTAGATGGCTTCGTTAGGATCGTGTTTACGCGCGACACACAATTCCACTGTTTCTAACTAAGCATAATGAGCTTGTTCTTTTGACAATGGCAGGCGGATCCAATTAATGATTAATTTTAATCTGAATAACATTTTTATATTATTCTTAATTACTTTGCTCATTCAAAATGGCTGTTTTAACACGGTTTGCTGTACGCGCTTAAAAGTAAAAATAATTTTGCCAATATAAAACTTCGTTGACGAATATTATTCTTTTTTATATGTCACCAGTAGTACCGGTATATAATTTCAGCATTTTTTATGGATTGTGTAATAAATCTAAAAAGAAAATTTATTATTACAAACGTCAGGTGTGCTTTTATATATCATTTTTTATATACCGAAGTCTGATATTTTTTTCAATTTGATATTGTCAAAGATAAAGAGAGGAGACAAAGATAAGAATAAAGGAACGGAAATGTAATATGTCATTGGTTTTTTATCATACGATCTGGATATATACTATTTAAACTCTGAAAAATCTCATTGACCTTTTTTTTTCAAAAAGTCAATTTTTTTTTCAATTTCTCATATGCGTTAGTATATCTTGTCTTTCGAAATTCCAGTTGCATCTCCGCCAGATAGAAGGGTTACGAGGGACGACATCGGGCTGGCATCGTCACCTGCAAGCTCTAATGCAAGCATAAATGCAAGCACGAGCTGCACCGGTGGCTCTGCATCTTCGTGCTCACACGGTCCTTCGTCCCCTGGCCGAAATGGTCAACTTTCTAGTAAGTTCACGTCTTGCTGTTATGCACGACCGATAAATGTCCACTGCACATTTATGCATTGATCTATATATATATATATATGTACATACATAAGAATGAAATATACTTTACAAGGATTTCTCTGTGTTGCACTTTTTTCTTGTAGCAAGCATTTATGCGGCGTGAGGGGAATGAGGGGGATGTTGGTTAAGAGGGGGAAGGCCAAAGCGAGTCATTTAAGGAAATAAAGCAGAAAAGTTGAAGAAAAAAAATGTTACCATTTATAAATATTCTGTCATTTACTGTCACTGGAATTTTTTTCAAATTTATTTCAAAGTTCAAAATTGTCTCACTCTATCACGGTAATCTCGAAATTTAAAGATCTTTCGCTTTGATACCTTCTGATACCCGTACTAGGATAGTGTATTTTTTGTTTGTGCATTTTATATTTCCTATACGATTTTATGTACTCGGTGATTGTTCCATATTGTGTTTTGAATTCCTATAATGGTATCCCTGGTGAGGGTAATAACAATGGTGAACCTCTATATTCGAATTCCGTGCATGGAAAATGTTATGGTGTATGCATACATACATGTATACATAAAAGGTAATTCGTTTGAAAGCGTCTCGGAGTGGAGGCAGCAGGTGCATCCAAGTACATTGCGATCATCCTTACACGTAGTGCTCGTGAAGCCTGTAAAAAAATTGTCAATGTCTAAAGATTTTTCAAAGTTTATTCAAACGAGAGTAATAATGTATTTTGACGAAAAATGTAAAAATAAATAATTTTGAGGTTCTCGAATAATTACAAATTTTGTTAATCACAAATTTATCGATTCAGTCTATTGTTCGCGCGATTGGCAATCAATCGTAAAACATTGGTACGTTCAGACTCCTTGTGACGCTTCGGAGCCGCTATTGTGTATATAGCAAATCAAACGAGACCGGTAGAAAACGAAACCACACTGTCTCAGCCCAGCAACAAAAGACAGCAGTGCACTCAGTAGAACAATGGCTGTGCAAGGTATGAGCTCGGGAATTGAGGTGGATTCTATTTTTTATTTTTATTTTTTTTTCCAAGGTTACATACTCTGCCGATTGAATTCGAAAGCATCGTGGTTGGGCATCGCAAGCTTTGCTTATGGGTTTTTTTGATTTTGATTTCTAAAAATCAACTTGATTATCGGTGTATAAAATATTTTTTTTCGATTCGCCTTATCAGCTAATTTTTTGATACTACTTTGTTTATCAGTCGATTCGATACTTTGTCAAATTTTATTGTTTTATATTGACTGTTTTTTCTTTTTATATCGAGTATCAATAGATTGCCTTTATCTTAATTGAAAATTAAAAGACTGTCCGAAGATTGCTTATATTTGGTTATTAACAGTTTTAATGTAAATTTGATTGACAGGCTCGTTGACAAGCACGTGACATACACATTCGTTGAAGCATGTCTAACGAAAAGTCCTTTGATCGTTTATTGGACAAAGTTAGTGGAAGGTAAAGCTAGGTCAGATTGGAAAATGGGTTAACTTTATAGGCAGACACTGGCTTACGTCATTGAACTGCAAGTCAAGTATTCTTGGTTATCTTTTTTTTTTTATGAAACGAACATTTTTCTTCCTTGATACAAACGAAAATTTTAGCTTCACTCAAGTGACAAGCACGAACATCGAAGATGAATGAAACATTAAAAAGTTGTATATACAAACTTTTTTTACACCAATCTATTCTACTGAATATAATTTATAAATATATCTTAAAATGCATTTTATGTACAAACGTGTCTAGTATTTTTTTAATTCTTTTACACAAATAATATTACTTCAATCGAATACTTGTACTTGATCTAAGACTGTAGAGCGTATCTTGATCCGAACATTCCACGAGACGCAGCATCCAAGCTGAATCAATTTTCCAACCTAATAATGATAAAAACATTGATACTTTAATATCTATTCAATTGCGAGTTAAAAGATGAGTGGCACATGTTATTTTATTATGTAACCCTTATGGCTTGATGGGATCGTGTGATTGGCATGATCAATTGTGATTGGTCCAAATGCCATTGTATTTCGCGGAAGTAGGTAGCAGTGAGAGGAAAACAAGAACTGATAATTGAAACACGACCTATACTTCGAACACTCTATGGATCGGAGCAAGTAGAAAACAAGGCATTTTGATAACAATTCGTTCCATTAAGCAGCATTCACAACATAATGAAATTATTACGAGATTGTCTTATCGTCATTACGTTGGTTTTTATCGTTTGTTTATGGGATGGAGTGTACTCGTTAGTCCTTGGCGTGATTATAATCCACACACCTCCCCCCTCTCCCACCCTTCTTTCTCCCACCTGTAATATTTGATTACGTCATTTCAATTTCGTAATACAATACAATCGAGTCTACAATCGTAATACATACAAGTCAATTACAAAATTGATTTTCAAAATGTCAAAGGAACATAGTGGGGGACATAGTGGACGATGTATTGCGTCATCGTTGTATATAATGATATACGAGTATTGGATTTTTTTTCAATTTTCACGATAAATCATAACCTGTTTACCAAAAGACTTGAGAAGTACTTTTTTCGAATGGATCTGATGGCACAAGGAAATAGAAAAAAGATAACTGTTAAACACACCGCTATCATTCAATTTTGCCGTGCAGCTTCCGGGTCCTTGGTAAATATTTAATCGAAATTGGGATCCCTCCTTGTATACACAGATGATGTAATAGGGTCGGGCTTAAGAGAATCTTTATCACTTTTTCATATAAGATCTGCAGCTTCTGGATACAGATTTTACGGGTTATGATTCTCGTATAAATAAATGCCTCGTGGCGGATTTACATTTAGCGGCGACACTGAAAGTATGAAAACTTGACTTTTCGAACTTTGCTCAAGTAGGATAAGAAGCGTTTGGGGATCGTTAGCCTTTTTTATTTTGAATATCACTCGAAATATCTCGGTAGTGCCTCATTACGAAAACTGTATGTTTTCTTACTTATTATTCTTATGCAAAAAGGGAAGAAAAAATCTTTTTATATTGTCCCAGTACACTTTACACTTCCGTGCGAAACACTGGAAGCAATAAAAATGAACGGTCTTTGGATTTTTCTCAAGTTTTCATTATGGGTGAAAAAACGTGAATTTGTAAAAATGAAAAAAAAATTTTGACATACCTATTCACAAAATAGATTGAACAAATTATTCAGTCATTGTTTGCAATCGAATTTTTTAAAAAGAAAGAATTCAGGAAAATTTTATTCTCCCCCCCCCCCCCCCCCCCTCTTTCCCGTCATTGATCTCACACATCTCACACGTCTGACAATTAAATTTTAAATTCAAATCGTTAATTGCACTTTACTAATGAAGCTCGATCTTCAATTCTATAGTTTCAATCAAGAGCCCAGCATGTGGCATTAGGATAATTACTGGTAACCTTATCTTGTTCGAGTCCTAACAGATAAGTCCCATTCGTACGAATGGGTCTTCCGTACCAATGAATATAATTGCATCAGTTATCGATCAAGTTACACAAGTTATTTAAGTTCACGCTGTAGGATCCGATTAAATTGAGCTTTAGAGCTTTTGATTAAACTTTTCTCAAAGTTTTAGTCAAAAACTGATACAACTATGTAAGCTCTTAGTATTCGGTAGAGATATGGTGCCGTGGATGATCACTCAAGGTACAAGTTTACCCCTTCGTAACTTTACTATTTTGGATTTACAAACACCAAAAGCACTGAGAAGCTTTCGGAAACTACATGTTTACTTGAAAACTGACAAATCCGAGTTTCGGTATACGAGTTTCTATATAAAATATAAAAACGCGTACGCTTATACAAATACATACCTAACCTAATACCTTAACAGAAATTTTGACAGATTTTCACAAAAATAAAAAATTTATTAATTCCTGGACAGATATCAAAAAGTGAAAATTCCTTTTTCCCATATTCTGAAAAAAAAATTTCATAAGGTCTTTGTGTTTCTGGTTTATTATCCTTAGGCAATGGGCGTGCTTGAGTGAAAAGATAAATTCAAGGAGCAAAGCTCTGCGAAAGAGAGAGAGAAAAAGGAAGCTGGAAAGATAAAAAGAAGAGAGAGAAGATGATGGAAAGATAAAGATAAAGAGAGAGAGATATATAGAGAGAGTCTTCAGCCACGACGTTAAAATCTTTATCGAAAACGATATTCTCCCTGATTCAGGATGGCACGTAAAGTCGAGATACGTAGTTCTTCCGTTGATATAAGACAGATAAGAGATAACACACGCCATCAAGCTTTAAGTGATTCGTCTCTTGAAGGACCGTTAGACTGGATTCTCACAGGATCTTACCAAGCTCTTCGATATACGATTGCGTTTCCCGACATCTGCCAGTATTGATGTCTTGGCTTTCAATGTATAACGCAGTTATCCTTGTTAAAAAGGTACAGAGCTTTTCTCTTTAAGAGAAACCGAAGCTTTTACAGCGCTTTGGTTCTCTGTGTACTAATCGTTATATTCGGTAAGACATTTCGACTCCCCATAGTAACATTGTACTAGAGCTTTTGACTACCATTATACCATAACTGTGTATATACATGTATATGCACTGGCATACTAGAAATGGTACGAGTACAGTCATACTAGTGAGACTTGCTCGCTATACGTAAAGCCATAATACTTTGCGCGTACTGTACACATTAGTACAGTCGCTACAAACGTAATACTTTATGGTACTGGTAATAATAATTTTATTGTTTGATACTAATTTTTATATGGTGCACTTATTTATCTTTCACATTTATTATTATTATGTTAATTGGCCGAATGGATTTTTTGGTGTTTACGTCGTGACTATGGAAATTATGAAAAATTTTGTGCACCTATTTTATAGTCGATGTTTTGGGTTTTTTTTCAAAGAAAATTGTTGACACCTTTTGAATTTTGTTTTCTTCTTGTTTAATTACAGAGCAAGGCTCGTTGACGATAGTACGTCGTAGTTCCGGCAAAGGCAAAGCCAGCCGTACCGGAAGCGGAAGTGGCAGTCTCGAGTGTGCCGCACCGCCTGAAAGCCCCGAAGCTTATTTGCGAGGTCAATCCGTTGACCTCGAAGAGGTCCTCGACAATGTGGACCTCACTACCGACACATTGCCCGCCGTCGACACACCCGATGCCTGCGATAAGGCTGCCCTCAGGTTTGTTGAGCAGAAATTAATTGGTAGATACAAAATTTTGGCGTAGTACAAAATTTGGGAGTTATCAAGGGAGGATTGGATTGTCGAGTATCATTGTTATTATGGACATGCAAATTTTACGGGTTAGTCGGATAAGAATTTTTGCAATTTCTTCAAGTTTGATAATTTGCATGGAAAATTTTATCACGAGGAAAAGCTCGGATTATCATTTTTTGTGTTACGAAAATGTAAAGTTTTGCAATAACTCTTTAATTACACAAACAATACATTTTTGCAGTCAATTCTTTATTTTTCGGAAGAAAGTAGAATTTTCAAAAAATTTACAAATTATACTGTCAACTGTCTTTCTTTTTTCAAAAATTAACAATACAATCATGCAATTTTTTTTGCAGATTGAGATGTCTGTTGCGGCAGTTGCAGCGCGGCGAAATATCCGCGGAATTGCTCCAGAGAAATTTGCATTACGCCGCGCGCGTCCTTGAAGCCGTCTTCATCGACGAGACCAAGTAAGTGTGTTCCTAAAAAGATAAGATCAAAGGGAAAAAAAAATGAAAAAAAATTTACAAACGAAAAAACATTTCGTGTGTGATTAAGAAAAGGCAGAAGAAAAATTGGCATCTAACGGTAAATGGAGATTCGATTATGCCTAAAAGAAAGAATAAAGAAAGCTCAAAGATAAAAATAAAAAGGACAATTATCGTTGGATCGTTCTCCATTACTTTTTAGCAGGAAATAAAAAACAAGATCCTCCGAGTCCTTGCTGGATGCGCGTCACGAATTTTTGGCACGTGAGCGGAAACGTGAATGGGGAAATTGACCCTTACGCAATTATTGTGCAAAAATAAGTGTCGAATTAAATTTGCATTATTTTACCTCCCTTATATTTTCCCTGCTCAATCTGCTACGCAATCGATCACCCGACACTCTCGACTGCTTCCTTAAATTCGAATCCACGAAATTCGCAATTACATTACGAAACCGCACAGTCTCAAAAATTTAATGTCGACAGACGAGATGCTGCGCGAAATAATCATGCGCGAAAAAATAATCTTAAAGGTATATATTCACCGAACGACCAAAAACGATCTAATTATTTTGCTACTCTTCTGTTCGCCTTGATTCGCTCAGTGAATATACACCTTAAGATGCACTCAGGTTACTTGCAGCTAATTCGACTTTGGGAAATAAATAGCATATATATACATATACTTATACATACATTTTACTAACATACAGCCACGAAAAATGCTACATATGCTCGCTAAAATTTTGAAAAATAATATCACTCAATGTACATACATTGAGAGTTACAGCATCTCGAGTCGAAAAACCAAGAAGCAACTCTGGACCTTGAATTATTATATCTATAGTTTGTATCTAATAAAATATATTGAGAAACAATTTGAGAAATGAGATATGACGAAGGCTTCGATTTAGCGTGTGTATCACACACGCACAACTCCTACGGAATATTAGTATGATATCTCAGGACGCTAAATCATACCACATGATGTATGAGTGACGTGAGATATTCGGAGGGTTAATTAATTAATCATAATAATTAATATCGTTGACCGTTATTGTTCTATAGAGATTACTGCAAAGTCATGGGTTAAATTTTACTTCAATCTCTAGTGCTATTTATTACCTTCGTTACGATTATTTAATCACACACCACAGACTAATCTGTGATCGAAACCTGATTACATGCGGTCATATTGTTTCAATGGTTAAGGGTGAATTGAATATTTTGATGGTAACGGTGAGTCAATGGTTGGTTGAATTATCCTATTATATCGAAATTTACAATCAGATTCGCGTCACCTGTGCCAAATATTTGTTTAGTCAATTTTATTGTGACGTAGGTATATATTTGTTTTGTAGTATTGATTCGTGTGGATTGACTGATAATTCGTATTTGTAATCTAACTAATTAAATACGGTAAATATTTTATTTAAGTATTATATGTATATTCTTTTTGGGTGGATAATTTAATTTTGATAGGCATTGGGAATTAATTGTAATTTAATATCATATAGAAAAAATATAGTGTCATAGTTAGGTTAAGTTTGATTTTCTTTCTGTTATTCATTTTTTATATTAAATCTGTCAAAAAGAAATTGTTCGTGGGTAATTATGAATTTTTGGTATTTACATAGTATGAGACTTTATTTCTGAATTGTTTTTCTTTTAAAAAAACTACCCTTATTCCTTGGAGCTCTTGAGTATTCTGTATTAATAGAAATTAAAAGGACGAATGATAGTCGAACTATTTATAAATTTTTGGATTTAAATCGAGTCTCTTTGCAAGGGCTAAGAATTAAGGGTAGGGCCTCTTTAGCTCAGTGGCAGAGCACTGGTCTCGTAAACCAGGGGTCGTGAGTTCAATCCTCACAGGAGGCACATGGATTTTTGGTATGAGGTCCTCAAAAAAATTTTTTTTCGTTCCACCACCGAACAAGATCACAAAATTAGTTTTATCCGTTTATTAAAAGTGAAATCGAAAAAGAAAATTCAAAATTCAATTCGTACCTCGAGCTAAAGTGGTTCAACCATCGTAACTGGATTTGCTTCTTGTTGCGTTTTCGATTTTGATATCGTGATACATAAAAATTGTTCAATGGCCGTTTTTTTTTTCAATAATCATTGTTGTCTCGATGTAAACGTGACTTTCGGTCTATGACTTTTAATATGTCTAAAGTATACCTATATATACATATACTTCAAGCTGTTCTTCGCTTTTTTTTAAATTTTCATCCTCTTCGCACTTAAAACTCTCTTACTCTACTGTACCTCGAATATAACCTAATTCTCAGGAATTTCACGAAAATGTGAAGTACCCCTACGTATATACATATATTCAAATTTTTTTTTATGGCCGCGGCGACGCTGACCACAAAACTTGAGGTCAACTCAAAACTTTTTCTTTACTCTGCTGTTGTGCAACTTTACCTAAGTACTCGCAAGCTTGTTTCTTATTTCCTACTTTTCTATCTGACTTATCTTTCACAATTTGAAAACTTCGAAAATTAAACCTATGTATCTACACGTAGTTGAGACACTTATTATGCCAATTGACTATATAACGCGAACGATATATCAGCATACGAAAAAATATGTTCAGATATGTAACTATTGACAAAATTCAAGGTAATACTATATAAGTATACAATATTACAACGACAAGACATTATATTTTGCTTTTCAAAAAATTCAAAATCTTTGCCACTTGTTCCCTTGGGTAGAAAGTATACCAATAACGTACAGTTCATAGTTAAAATTAAAATTCGTAAAAAAACTTTTGTTTCTCTCCAAGCGAACAACTTTGCAAGTGACACAAAATATTGAATTTTTTTCCTAAAAATTCTTACAAGTACCAAAGGAGTGACAGGAACAAAAAAAATGTAATTTATTTCAAAAACAGGTGCACCTACACAACGGTGGAAATTTTTGGAGTTTCCAGAGGATCAAGCACGTAGACCAAGTCGACTAACTAATTATTTTCAGTATCATCGTTCACAGGTATTTTACGAAGCCGATGACGATATTTTCGAAGGCAGTGGTGCCAACAGAGAAAATACGAAAAAATCAACAAAAAATATCACACTGTAATCTTTATGCTATTCTGTTCTATTATGCGTACGACTAACAAGCACTACTACAGGGTGAGTTCAGGCGGGCCTGAGTGCTCACGATCGTCGCGTAGGGGGGCGGGCCACGGGACTACACCCCTGGGGGTCGGATTGGACACGGATGGAGCACAGGGCCACGTGGTGGCCACCCAGAAACGGAAGCTTCGCACCCCCGTGTGGGCAAGGTTGCGAAACATTCACATTTCCAACCCCAGTAAACCCTGTGCGAACCCTAATAACCCTGTATCATACATACATCATACATATGCCAATCAGTTCGACCAATCGATAACCCCCTTTATCACCTATGATCTGTCTGGAAAAAAAAAACCAAATGAGACCAACCCTATCTGAACAAACCTGACCTACCCTATCCTACCCTGAATTGACCAATCCTACATTCAACTATTCATTATTTAACTTTCAACGTCATTAACTATGTAACGATGAAATCGTGTGTCGCATATGTATGTGTACACTTGTCTATATATGTGAATGTATTCGAACGGTAGCCAATCAGGCGTTATCGCTATCGTCGTCATACTTGTGAACAAAATTTGAACGAAGTGACGATTTGACTATTTCGATGCGTTTGGTCGAGCAATTTTTTTTTGCAAAAACTCAACAGAAACGAATCATAAATAAATTCTGTTTTTTGATTGATGTGACAGTTTTTATACTTGTATACTGGTTTTTTGACATTGTCAATTCGTCTTAGACAAATTTTCAAATTTTGAATTCCACGCGGGTCAGTGACCCTCGTATTAATTTTTTTTCAATTTTCAAAAATATCAGCTTGTTCGCTCAAAAATATTATTGTTCACAAAGGAATACATTCTATATACGCGTTGCGTTAATTTTAGGTAAATAGTTTTCTTTCTCATTGACTATCACCTATCGTTCTAATGAAAACTGTGCTGTGGTTTGTCTATAAAAAAAAAGTTACAAAAAAATTATAATCTGCTTATTCTTCTATCAAGACACGCGTTTCTCTCCACTCTCTTGATAACATGCTTATCTACTTCCTTAGAGTCTCACTATCCTAGGATATTTGTATTAGCTGATACAAATCAAAATAGTACGTAGACTTTCCCTCAAGGCAGGGTCCAAATATTATGGACGAATCAAATATCAGCAAAATTTTTTAAAATAAAAATTCGCTTTTCATCCAGTTTTTTTATTTTTTACTCAATCTTGTCTTGAGTCTGGGCCAAACTTTCATTTTCATCTATCCATTATCAAAATATACTTCTATTACCTACACTGTCCCTTATCGATGCCTTCTTGACAGTCTCAATTTTTTTTCCTATCTATGTGAACCGATTAGTTTCAGATCGATAATCGATCCAAACACTAATCGTTCTGCGAATATAAATCGGTTCGCATAGATCGGAAAAATAATATTGAAATTGTCAGGAGATAATAAGATGTGTTATATCTATACATTACTTTCGGAGGCTTCACCTCCACCACATAACTCAATCTAGACGGCAATGCAGCATATAGCGTAGCATGGTAGAGCATAGTCGTAATTGAACACAAATCAGCATCAAATTAGACTCAAATTTGAAATCGAAGAAGAGGGGGAGTAAACATTTTTTAAAATTGCATTTTTACCCATGCAAGGAACGACGACGTAATTTCCGTCAAATAGAACCAATTTAAAAAAATGGCGAATGCGATAGAAAAACGTATAAGACTACACGTGTAGATTTGATCCTCACGTAGATATACTGAGATAAATGAAAAATGATAATAGAAACAAAGATAAGATTTTCTTTTAATCATCTGTCTATTTATAACCATTCTACCGTAACGGCATGAAAAATCGCCTGTCCGTCTGCTTGTATCTATACGTATGTCTGGCTATCTGTCCATTTCTTCTTTTCTCTCTGTCTTATTCTTTCTCTCTTTTTCTCTTGAGATTCTCTTTAGGTGTAGCCTGTTCGTCCTTGGATGTGCCTGTTGCAAGTTGCATCGTTATCCTGAGCATTCCCCCTGGAGATGCATGTGAATATTTATCTACAGGGTGTCCCAGGATGATACGACCCAACCCCATATGCACAAAAGTGTACGATACGTGTTAAATTTTTTCATGTAAAAGCAAAGAGTCGACAACGAGATTGATTGGAAGAAATTTTTGAAAAATTGTATCGATGATCGAAAATAATTTTTTTTTGTATGATTCGATCGATGGGATTATACTTGAAAAAAAATTTTCAATCAATCTCGACGTCACGTGAGATGTATTTCCATTTGCGAGGCTGTTTTCGCTCCATTGATAAGATGCTGTTGTGACGTTTGTTTTCCTTGGTGTTTTATTTATAGAGAGGCTGAACGTCTGGAGAAGGCCGCCACCTGCCAACCGGGTGTACCCCGTAGGTTCGTCTCAAAAAAAAAAGCAACAAAAGTGTTAGAAAAATCTAGCTCAAAGGAATCACGCACTTTTTTTTTCAAAAATTTTATACCGATGTGTTTACACGTGTCCATAGTTAGATACTCAACTTGATTTAATTTGCATGTATGAATTACGGTGAGATAATCAAGAAAAAAATCTAGATAATATCATCTGTTAAAGTAATCGATCGCGATCAAAGGATCGAATATCGATTTTAAAACAAAAAATCGACATCGTATTTTTTTCCTGATCGATAATTTCATCAGTTTCAAATATCTCTTTTTTTACCCACGGTGCATTTTACCCCATTACAAATAATACCACGTAGATCGTATTAATTTTTATCAAGTCACCCTATAGGGACACGCATGTTACCCAAGTGGGTATATATATGTAATTTTAATATCACATTTTTTGTTTATTAAAAAAATTTACATTTTTATACGTACACAAAAGTTGACGGTCGCTCACGTCACGTCTGACTCGTCTAATAAATTGGCTAAAATAAAAAAAGAACGAGACAGTGGAAGCTTTTTCGAATTAATACTAAATTTTCGTGATCACCAGGTATATCGATAATAATGATGCTAGGAAAAGGATCAATGTTTCACAGTTACTAAACAAGTGAAAACTCCTTTTCAACGAATTAATTCGCTTCGTTATTCTTAATTTCACGGTGTTGAGGGTGGTACTACCCCCCTTCCCCCCCCCCCCCCTTTCATTCAATCCCCATTTCTGCTTTATAATGAAAACGGGTTTTACATGAAAATAGATCTCCCGATATTATCAGCAACGAAAGCAACCAATTTCGTTGAATCGCGTCGCGGGCGAAATTCATGGAAGACTACTTAAAGTTGATAAGGAGTTTAACGTAGGCGCTGATCCTCCGAGACATTCGCACAGGGGAAATAATATTTAAATAAATTATACCAGTCGACACTCGACGTCATTTGAAAACACTTTAATTATTAATAAAACATTGACTTTCGTGATCAATTATAGGTCGGTATTATCATTTTTTGTTAACTGCATAATTACTTAAAAATTTTTTTTTCAAATTTAATTATACCCTCCCTCCAATTCCTACGACTAGAAAATCAGCTACAAAGTCCTTTAATTGTATATGGATAAAAAAAGTAATCGTTTTCTTTTATAAATAATAACAATATTAGTAGCATTCGCCAGTTGCTAATTGTGAATTTGGCTTTATACAAAGGCAAGAATTATTTTTTATATAAAATTAAGAGCTTGCTGAAGCTGTTGCATTTTATTCTATGCCAATATACAATATATGTATACATATATGTATATCAGTCCTGTGTTTCCATGTCGTTTAACAGCTTTGAAATAAGTGTTCAAATCGAAAGCATCGTGCAAGTGTTATCACTTGGGAGCGATAACCACGTGATACTGGACAAACGAAGCAAATTTTTTCGATTGTTCTCAATAGCTCTCAATGTTCTTCTTCGACGATTGAATTTGAATTTATTACAAGTTGGTCGCGTCGCGCTTACTCGAGCGAGCATAAGAAAAATACATGGCGACACAGTCGAGAGGTAACAAATCTACTATCGAGAGCCACCTGGCTCAAAACTTAACAGTAAGTAGTATAGGTACGTAGGTGAAGTAACGATAAATTTGTAATGAACGTTGCGCAATATCGTTATTCGCTATAGATGCCGTTGATGATTAAAAAAGAAAAAAAAAATTGTAACATATAACAATGACAACATTACAACAATTCATAAGATCGTACAAAAAGGTGCATGCTGCGAGTGAAATCGATAAATTTTTTTATTAATATTAATATAAATTTTCACGTGTTTATATACACAACATTCATACCCTCAGTGTTTAAATACGTAAATAGTCATTACATGCAAATCACGCATTCATCCAATTCCTAATGCCTTGTGACTCTGAGCAACGATAGATACATTATAGTTGAAGAGCGCGAGAGAATTAATAGGCGTCATGGCGATGATGTGTTTTTATTATTTTTTTTTTAGTTTATATGCATTGAACATAGAGGCATAAATTCGTTGGCGTTTTTTTTTGGTTAAATTATTTTTTTCAAAAACTCATAATTTTCACGACTAACGTAAACACTTTTAACTCTCTATCAGGAGACTCGCCGACGAAGATGATGAACTGTCGGAAGTGCAGCCCGACGCGGTGCCACCGGAAGTACGCGAGTGGCTCGCGTCGACGTTCACAAGGCAATTGGCTACGACGCGTCGCAAGGCAGACGAGAAGCCGAAATTTCGTTCGGTCGCTCATGCTATCCGGGCTGGAATCTTCGTCGACCGGATATACAGGCGGGTCACCAATACGGCCCTTATGCAATTTCCCCAGGAGGTCGTCAAGGTGCTCAAGGTACGTAGGCCGTAGGGATATACGATTTCTTCTTATTATACATAGCGGACCAATTTTACGTTCCGTTACGACTTTGGCGGAAGTGAGAAAGAGGGGCTGAACTCAGGGAAAGTAATTTCCGGTAAATTTGTAACCTCGTGAAATTTTTATGTATTTGAAAATATTGCCCTTTTTCGAATTGATTACGGATTTTATTGGCAAGAATTTAACGTCCAGCGAGTTCGATCGTTGGGTTGGTACTTGTAAGTCAAATTTGCGAGGAAATATGTTTTTCGGAAATTTAAAGTTATGACGTCACTTTTTTAAATCCGTGACAACGCAATGACCCGATTACTAACGGAAGTCAAATAATACCAGTCAAGCTGGTGGGTTTGTGCAAATATTAGCTACCGGAAGTCAGACCAAGAATTTGCTTTCTTTGAGATAACAAAGAATGGCACGACCCAACGGCTCGGGAGGTAGTCTTTCTTTATTCCCTTTTTTATCATTTCATCTTTTTTTCTTTTCTTATTCCCCACTGCCCAAGAGCCTCAAATCTTACCGTCTCTCGTGCTAAACTCACTCGATTCTAGTATAAAGACCTTCGCTCTGGCTACTGTCCATAGTTTTTGTCATTTCAACTTGAAGTACACTTCTGAAGAATTTTTTTTTTCTTTACGGTGAATTAACTCCATCTTTTTCTTTTTATAACTCTCCTTCATCCCTACTTGGTTTTTATGTACTATGTAACTTTTTCTTCAATTATTCAGACACTTTTTTACACAGTATACGGCTTTACCTTGGTACCCAGACATAAAATAAGACTAATTAGATGTAACCTTAACTTGTAGTTATTCTTTTTGAATTCGTTATAATTCAAAGTTGATTGTTTGTTTTTGCTTCATCAAAGACGCTAGACGACTGGTCCTTTGATGTCTTCTCTCTGAACGATGCTGCTCTTGGCGCGCCAGTCAAGTACCTGGGGTATGATCTCCTTAATCGATATGGGATGATTCACAAATTTAAAGTACCTCCAGCAGTTCTCGAAAGCTTCCTTGGAAGGGTCGAAGAGGGATACTGCAGGCACCGAAACCCATATCACAACAACCTTCATGCAGCTGACGTAGCCCAAACTATGCATTACGTACTGTGTCAGACAGGATTGATGGTGGGTTAACCTGAATGATGTTTTTAATAAAGAAAAATAAAATAATTAATCTTACCTTCGTCACCTACTGACCACAATTTAATGAATTTAGAAGCGAAACTTTTCTCTCGGTTGAACATTAGTACCAGCCATTATTTATTCCGCCGTAATCACTACATGGTAGACTTTAGTGATTTAACCTAAATAATTAATTAGCCGTATTCCAATTGGACTCCAGGCTTTAATTACTCTCGTTTACAATGGCATTCAGAACTGGCTGACGGACCTCGAGATATTTGCTACTCTAGTGGCAGCCATTATCCACGACTACGAGCACACTGGAACCACAAACAATTTTCACGTGATGTCCGGAAGTGACACGGCTCTCCTCTACAACGACCGGGCGGTCCTAGAAAATCATCATATCTCAGCCAGTTTCCGGTACGAACCAATTATGAGTTTTAGCCTGCGCTTCCGTTTCGCTTCTGCCCATGTAGATATCAAGGAACTGTCATAATGACAATTCGTTTTAATTTTGTTACAGAATCTTACGGGAGGAAGAGTGTAACATATTGCAGAATTTATCCAGGGAGGAATTCCGGGAGTTTCGCTCTTTGGTAATCGACATGGTCCTGGCAACTGATATGAGCTTCCATTTTCAACAGTTGAAGAACATGAAAAATCTTTTGAGTCTTGCTGAGCCCAGTGTCGACAAAAGTAAAGCTGTCAGTCTCGTGCTTCACTGTTGTGACATTTCGCATCCTGCCAAGAGATGGGATCTTCATAATAGGTAACAATGTCAAATTTCAATATCATGACTGAGCTGCGAAGTGGCTGATTGTGATGGGACTTTCTTCTCTTGTTCAGATGGACAATGCAGCTGCTCGAGGAATTCTTCAGACAAGGCGACAAGGAGAGAGCACTAGGCCTGCCATTTTCTCCTTTATGCGACAGAAACAATACACTTGTGGCTGAGTCGCAAATTGGATTTATCGAATTCATCGTTGAGCCGAGTATGCAGGTTTGCAGCGACATGTTGGAAACTGTTTTAGCACCGTTGAACGTCAAAGAGGATGCTGAAGATCCTAGCAATGGTAGGGATGAAAAATATTTTTTATATTTTCTGGAATAGTTTTAGGTCGTAATTCACTGTATTTAATTTAATTATATAATTTTTTATATCGATAACCAATCATTTCAGGGGCCGCAGCCAATGACAGGCACTTCAAGATCAATAAACCGTGGATTCAGTGTCTTGCGGAGAACAAGAAAATATGGAAGGAACAAGCGGCAAAAGGTAAAGATAATTGACAATTAGTTTTATGAATTGACAGAAGAATTGTACCTAAATTTATTTTGGCAGATGCTGATGCTCGGGCACAAAGGGAACAAGAACAAAAAACTGGAGAAGATCAGAAAGAAGACGAAGGTGCAGAAGCAACGTCCGAGGAATAAATATTAATTGCTATAAAGGAAAGGCTAGAAGTTAGCCTTAAGGTTTAACAATTGTAAATATAATGGTTATTTACTATACATATAGACTGAGGATAAACGCATACTCGACTTTACTTCATAAATTGCACAATAGTGCACTCCGTATGTGTGAACGTGCCCATTCGCTGCAAAATGCTTTTATTGGCCAATCGCGAATCTTTTTACTGTGTATGGTTCCGACGTTCTTGATGTATTGTGAACAATACATTATTACTGTACTAAAGGGATTTGTCTAAATTAATAATATAAAATGTACTACGACTCTGAGCATTTGTTGTGCTAATTGCTGTGGCACCTTCAGGAATTATTTTTTATGAAATCAAACAAAGATATATCGACAATATATTCTTTGAGCTATTTAACAAAAGAAAATCACTACTGTTACCTGATGGTAGTAAACGCAACTAATTGGCCTTCGTGAACTATAGTTGTTGTCCGATATGAGATTATTATATTATCATACTCTTATCAGTGCAATGGGAAGGATTACCTGGATCATAAGTATCATTGTATTTCATACTTCAATTACCAATATATCAATATAGATACAGTTCTAATCACCTGTAGAAAGTTTTTTTATTGTCTGCTAATTCTTGTTTTGATGACAAGAATCAAATATCGAACGATAACTGTACAAGCAATCTAATCTATTAATGATAAAACAATGGAAAAATTCTATTGACGGACAAACGATGGTCGCTTAACGATGGTCAAGTTTAAGGTAAATGTATTAAGCTTTTTGCAGCATGGGAACTGTACTTGTTGAAAGTAAGCGTGACAAAGTAAAATATTTAAAAAAATTATGCAATACCAACCGTATTATATTAAGTGCTCGCAGAATTCTTTTTTAAAAAACTCCAGCTGGTCTGGTCTTAGATAAAATTGCGTAAATATGTCAGGGAATGTGCAAAAAAATTAATAGAAGTTCAAAAAGTGGCACGCTTCTTTCGTAAATAGATCATACATTTAAACAATACGAAAGAGAAAGAAATTACTAATTTCTCAATAAAATATTTGTACATATTTACACGCGTAACCTGTACCAATTCATCGAGTGACAAATTCGCTAAAAGAATAATAAAGAAAAATAATGTTAAAAAAATGGTAAATCGTGTATTCAGTAAGGTTTATTCAATATGGTTCTATGTTCCGTGTGAAAATATGAATGATAAAATTGTTTTCGAAAAAGAATCCGACGTTGATTCATGGCAATTAGAGTATTCTTATTTGTCCTTTTTTTGTTGAATTTACATTTACATCCATTGAGATCAAGTATCAGCAACTAATAACGGCAAGTAGATCATGGATAAAGTAAGCGCATTAATTTTGCAGTCAGTATGCACGTGTGCGAATTTGTCTATTACGTTTCAAATTTACATAACTGTAACGCGTGACAAAAATAAAAAAGACGTAATTCGAATACCGCGCAATTACGTTAAATCTTAGTTATAAAAAGTGAGCGAAAAGATAAATGATAATTTGCAATAGCGCGAATTAACATAATATTACTGGCATTGTCATTAAATAATCATAATTGAGTATTACAATATCGTAAGTACATATGTAGGTTAATTATCGGGACTCCGAGGTAAAACGAATCTGGCCTCTTTTTTCTTTTCTCCAGTAATCAAAAATATTAAAAATTATTGAAATTTATGAGTATTAAATTTTGTTTTTAATTCACGCAGTGTCAACAATTCCAAATCATATTTATGATAATTATGTAAAATAATAATATTTCACAAATATTAACGATATCGAACGATCCACTGTCTGATCTATATTTACCTGAAAACGATATTATCGATACAAAGCGTGAAAACTCAAAGAATAAAATTTATATTGTACCTGATTTAAGCACGTCGATGATAATCCACATTGAAAGATTCGCGCTAAAAATATTCTCCCTCTACGTTTTACCTCCGAGTATGCGATATCATAGGTAAACAAGGTATAATATATTCGTCCGACATTTGCGCGCTTTGCAATTTTTTTCCATTTAACTCTTCATTATTTATTCACCCACCCCACTATTAGCATAGTCGTTAAATGTGCTGTTTTTATATATAACATACAAAGCCTTCTAATAGCTATTAACGCAAAAACCATGCTTAACGTCTAGTCGCGTGACAGTGTTGTCCATCATCACAAAACAATAAGTAACAATATTAAAGTTCCAACAATATACACAAATCAATGAACAACAATTAAAGAACATTTGTCGTGACGCAAGCATAATTATATCCGATTCTAAGAATAATTTAAAAATGAGTGTCAGTCTGAAAAAAATTCAGTTCCAAATTTGAGTGACCACGTGGTAACACTGTCACCGACAAAAGCAACGAAACCGTTGGACACTCATTGTGCCAGAATTTTGAAAATGCCAATAACATAAAAATTCAAAGACTATCGTACTATAGTCAATGTATTAAAGTTGCTAGTATAACTTATAATATGAAAATAAAATACAGAAAGACCAATGGCAAAATGCGTGTCTCACGTGCTCGTACTGAACAATTAAGATTATGCTCTCGGTGTGTTTGATGTTTGAAGGCTTGAAAATTATGATTGAACTTTTAAAGAGCTTATTAAGAAAAGCTCGAAACTGACCGGGATGATAGCTTTATTACTTAGGCATTCGCCGAGGCTCCCGGCACCCCTGCAAGGCGCAATGGCCTTGGGGGAACCTTAATTAAAAGGTACAAGCTAACATTTTCTTTGTAGTTACATAATACCGTATACCAAGCAAGAGGACATCTGTCTCTTGTTTAAGATTTTTCCTACAAATTATTTTTGCCGGAACGAGATTGAGCGAGATTATTCATCCAATATACTAATTAAGCTTAGAAGTCGCAGAGAGAAAAGCAGAAAGTGAGAGAGAAAAGAGAAAGAGAGTGTACTCGTTTAATTGACTGGATAATTAATATTTTTTTTATTTCATACCCACTCTTCTCTTTCCACCCTTTTCTTTTTATTCCCACCTCCCTTAAAAGTTCATTATTTATTCATCATATCTGTACAGCAACGTCAATCATAATTACACTCAAAAATTACAAGCGCAAACCAATCAGCCATTTTACTTTTTAGAAGAATTGTACATGGGATAAATCGACTATCCGTCCACCGCGTGATATTTATTTTCAGATATTATTATATTTATTTATTTTTCATCCGATTTCGTAACCAATGTTATTCCTCCTGTCTTTCTTCCGACCCGCAATGAAAATGAGAAAAACTTTTATCTGATGTCATTTTTTGGAAATAAATAATTAAATTAGCAATTACGAGCCGAGTTGGCGTTACTTTAAAACGTTCTCTCGGGCATTACTTCCTGCAGCGGGCAAGGGGCCAAATCGCGCATTAGGGTTAAAAAAATAGTAAATTCGAATCGCGGTTCAATTACTGTACATAAATACATAAATTTATAATAAATAATATATATATATATATATATACGCGACCGCGTTCAAACTACAGTACAGTATTTCGCGAAATAAGATTGATTATAGGATTTAAATTACGTACATAAAAAAGGCGTGTGCTTCGGAGGGAATAAAAACAAAATCAAAAAGAGACGTATGAATAAGTGATCAAATTTATGACGACGATGGGGGAATGACGTAATTGAAGACGACAAATCGTTGTCAATGATGTATTTTACTCTGAGATTGAATGATAACGATAACGAGTGTTAATCTCGCGTAAACGTAATTTCAGGTGGATTTCGATGAGTGATAATGAAATTTTGAAAAATTCTGGCAAAAAAATTTTTTTTGCGCGCGCTCCGTTTAACAAAAATAACATAATAACTGCGTTCATACAAGGAGCAAACAATACTCGACCAATAAACAATAATTTTTAAGATTAGGTTAATCTATACAGTGTGTGCTGTAGTTTTCAGACTCTATTACATTAATTACTATGTATCATCCGTCTGTGCGTACATAGGGGTAGTTTTGTGCTACGTATATGTCTCTGCACGGTTTGTGCTCGACTAACACGCTTACGGGATTGGAAGTTTTTTAACATTAAAATCGTAGATTCTATTACTGTGTGATAAGTGCGTATGAGCGTGTGAGCGCGTGAGAGAGAAAGGGGTGGAGGGTGGAGCAAGAGAGAAGTAGGCGACGCTTTTAAATGTATATTAAGAGAAAAAAAATGAACTGTACATTTTCTATATTATTTTTCAGCACAATTTCATAGAGGAGTGTGTAAATATTTAATAAGAGAAGCACCATGTCTGTTTAATGATAATATCTTTAACGATCGACGTCAGATAGAAAAAGAGAGAGAGAGAAAGAGGGAGAGATAGAAATATTAATATATTACACATATATATAATATGTAATTATTGTATTGTGCGTAACTATACTATTACAATAAAAACGATCGGTTAATTATATTATTGACTTTTATTTATTCGTATCCAATTAATTTTTAATATATTAAAGTTATCTCTGGTAGAAAGACATGCCTGAAAGTCGAAAACTAGAAACGAAAAAGGAAGAACAGAAAAAAAATCGTTATCAAAAATTATCTCTCTTTAAAACGGAAACCGAAAATCATAAACGAAAAGTGATGAATGTAAAACCCAAAACCGAAAAATAAAACCAAAATTCAAGCTTTAGCCATTTCGAACACCGTCAACGTACCGATATTCTTTTCGAATGCTGTTCCTGGAAAATACTCAGACATATTTTATCTACTGTTGGTAATGTTACCGACCGCTGAAGATATAATATGTACCTACTATCGATTATACGTGCAACGGGCAAGGCCATTGACGATGCAGGTGTATCGCAACCATTGACGTAATCGTATTGATCGCAGTCTGCGCACGCGCACTTGTCCTTTTAAGAATCGTGGCATTGCAGGGGTTCGCGAGGAGGACAAATGAATGCAGTTACAACGTTTGCGGCCGGGAAAACGCCGAGTGAAAAGATACTTCGTGGACTAGCACGTGCGATCGTCTGTCAGTTGTGACAGAATTGTGTGTTCACCTTTTTGCTGGTTAGTCTCATTCTGAATTACTAAGACACACAGTATATTGACAGTACGCATTAATTATTAGGAGTGTCAAAAATCCCTTGAAAATGAACATTTGTGGTATCCGATTAAACGACGCTTGGATTCTGGTAGCAGCTGTGTCAAGAATTAAAATTATTTTGAAAAATTTACATCTTTTTTTCCAAATACGATTGTACGTCAGTCTTCATAAGGTTTTATACGTAAGATACGTCTATAAAGAATCTTAGAGTTACAAAATTAAATTATATCGAATGAATATCATGATAATTTTTTTTTTCGAAATATATTAATTCTTTAGGGTATTTTGAAAATTGTGACATTGCCTGATTCGCGGGTAAAACAATCATTATCGTCATTATTTTTTTTCTGTAAACATAACGTAACCTGCATTGCAGCTGCTTGTACACTACATGCACTCAGTAACATCTACAATTTTTGAAATTATTATTTGCACGTGTTAACTTATCTTGGGTTCATTGATAAGTCATAAACTTTATAGGCGAATTAGATTTTATTTGCACGTTTGATTGTTGTATGATAACAAGTCATCAAAGTTCATTTATGAAAATGGCACGTAGCCTTGTACTAGCTTCGTGGTCCTGATGCATCTTATCAGCAGTCATATTGTATAAATTTCTTATCAATGTAATTCGAAACAAATTAATTTGTCTTGGACAAATAATATCTTTGTAATACAAATATTATGTGTTTACATAAAGATGAAATTTATCGCCTTACAAGCTTCATAATTGGCGCGTAATAAATTATCATTAATATTATCTCTACCAGGATATCCGTAAAGATTATTAATTTATCTTATTTCAAAACTGAAAAAAAAGCAATCTTAAAAAACTAAATTCCTGTTATATATACAGACGTTTCGTTTTAGCCATTCGATTATTATTATATATCAGACTCTTGCGGCTTGCGTAACTTCTTATCAATTTTTTTGTGGTTTTTACCACAGACGCATAATGCACATTAACGAGGCGTATTATATGACATAACAAACTATTTAAAATAATTATTTCATACATACGATTGTATTATATTTTTAAAAATTATTAAGCTATAATCCAACATGAATTATCAATTCCATATGACGACTTTTACAACAAGAACAAATTAAAAAATTTATTTACTTATTCATTTCAATTAAGATTATAATTTTTCATAAAATCAATTTCTCTACGTGCGTACAAGTACAAAAGCCAGTATTATATGTCCTCGTATACACATTACTGACGCAATAAAAAAATCCAATAGTCCCACCTGTATCTTAGCAGCAACACGTGTGAAAATAAAACCGCGTGGGCGCTACCACTCTTATCCATTGCGTAGCCATAATCGTGTGCTTTCGTTCACATTTGCTTATCAAGTGGGTCCCAGTCACACATATATATATATATATATATATTTTTTATAGCTCCTATCATAGATTACGTTGCCTCGATAGATGACTTTAAAAAGTAAATAAAAAATGATTAACATTATCCCGCATGAGATAAGAAATTTTCTAATCGAGGAACAAGGATTGTTTTATTTTATTATTATTTCATTATAATTATTTTATTGAATTTTTTTTATCAGCAAACAAAATGGTCGACGTCGCTGCTGCTCTGCCGTCAACCACAGGAGGTGGTTCTTTGATGGGTCGTACACGTGGTGCCCTTAAGTCCATGAGGTCAGCCCTTGGCGGTGGAGGGGAGTATCTTCAAGGTTTAGGAAATAGAATAGGCTCTGCATTGAGCAGCAGCCTTGAGGAAAGTGAATTGACAACTACGCCGTCGTCGCCACCGTCGCCGCCACATCCGATTCCTCAGGTGGTTAAGCAGCAAGAAGACATTGGTCGAAGAAAGTTGAGGCTTCCAAGGTTTACCTTGACATTGATATAATTTGCAATGTTTTTTTTTAAAGAAAATTTTTCAAAGTTTTTCCATGCTTGAGGAAAATGAAATTCTAATATAATTTTTTGTATGCTGGGTTAGGTTTTATGGAATTTTATATATGATAATTAATATATTTAAATTTTTGTATTTAGATTTGGTACTGGCTTGTCGTATGAGGATTACGAAGCCATGGCCAGGCACAAGTTGGAAAGACAGGGTAGTGCTAATTCATCAAGATCATTAAAAAAGTATCCACCCGGTATGACGTACGAGGAAATAGGATCGTCCAGGTCTGTACAGGCGAAGAAGGACGTAAAGATAGACGATGATAACAGTACGGACGATAAGGAAAGTCAGGAAAGTATAGAGCCTCTGCAAGAAAAGGATATTAAAGCGACAGGACCTGATCCTTATGAAAAATTGAATTACAAAACAGGTATATATAAATTGGAAAATATAGTAACGTACAATAACGAGTGAGTGACAATTTGGAAAAATGAAAAAAAAAAATTTTATTGATAAGACAAATTTGATTTGATGGAATTTTAATTGATATCGAAATAATATTTGAAAATGTATTTTCTGTCTTTTTTTGTCTCGTCAAAGCCAGGGCTCCAGATCGCTATGAGACGGTCATTTTTCGTTTAGGTAAATGCAAAAAGAATTAAAAGTCATTACGTGTCGATGTTTCCCCTACACAAATTTTGTGTATTTATTCTGCATTATGATAAATGACAAATTTTTGCTACTTTTTTGTATAATCCTAAATCACAAATATAGTTCTCGTTGATCTGTCGTTTGGCCGCGTAATTGCACTAGTTGTCAACTTAACACAGCTGGGCCAATTAATCGTGTGCCCTAATTCCGTCCGGTATATTGTGGCTACTGATAAGAGGTCGAGTAGTAGATAGCGAAGTAGAACATAGCAGTAAACAGAAATACAAGTTGACACAGTAGGTACAAGTAGCATTTGGTTGGACATTCGTAAGTGTTTTGTAATAAGAAAAAATCATAATAAAAGTGCATAAAGTGAGATAGTACAAAAAAGCACAAAAGTTTGTACCAAGGCTAGTGGAAAAAATAAAATCGTGCAATTGAGCCAGTGTGAAATTAAACGTTGCTTCGTTCACCTGCTTAGTATAGATCCTAGATCAAAACACTTGAGCACTTTGATTGATAATTATTTTTTTTTGTGATACAAGATTTTGGTTTTCAGATATGCCCTGCAGTAGTGGATCTGCTAGCGACCAAGATGGCTATGGACCAAGTACTAGTCTTGAGTCGAATATGGATGGTCGAAAAGCGTGGCACAGATCTGGTATTTATTATAAAAATATTTTTTTTTCATAAAATTATTCCTAGTACGTGGTAATCATTAATTTATAGGATCTTCCGGGTCGGTACAGTCTTGGGCATCGAGTTTATCGGCTGACAGCCAATCGGAAGAAGCTGCAGCGGATTTTATGAAATCTTTTGTTCCTTTATTGTTCGATGCACCAAGCAGTGTCGATCAAGAACAAAAAGCTAAATTTGGGCAGATGGTTCTTGTACGTAATAATTTTCTTTTGGGAGTTATGTGAAAAATTTTTTTTCGATCGATCGATAACAATTTTTATAACTTATAGTGAAAGCTTGGAAAATAGAGATAATCTTTTTGCATTGCCAACCGTGTATTATTTTGTTCCTCTTCTTGCAGACGGAATCAGGCAGAGTTTGGTTCTCCAGGGTGGTGAATGCTAGAAGAGCTCGAGCTTGCGTATCGGAAGCTTCTTTTTATTCTCTCGCTCAACATTTTGCAGTGGCACTTTTTGAGTGTCACGAGGCCGACGACTTTGCACCTGCTAAAAGTCTCATGAATATGTGTTTCACGTTTTATCACGAAGGTGAGAACGTAGCTTAAGTATTTGATTATATGGCTATTTTTTAGAAATATAGTAAATGCAGGTACTGTGGTAAATAATTGAAATTTTTTTTAATTCTAGTTGAAGTACCTGGACTAGAACCTTATAGAGAATATTTGTATACGCACTTGCGCGTTCAGCCAATTTGGACATCTATGCGATTTTGGACTGCTGCCTTTTTTGATGCAGTTCAATGCGAACGAGCCACGAGGCCGGTACCACCTAGATCAAAATCTCTTGATAGAGAAGCCATTGCAGCTGACGATCGAAAATTTCAAGCGAATATTGTTTTTGGTCAATTGGGGTACGTCGATTGGTAATTTGTTATCTATAAGAACTAATTTTTGGATTTTTATTAATAAATTATACTTTTTTGTCTATAGGACTTTTACGTGCAATATGCATGCCTTCGGTCTGGCGAGAAGTCTGTGTTTGGAATTTTTGAGAAAACAATGTGCGATTGCGAATTTGTCACCAGGTATGTGATGATAAGTGGAATATATTTTTTGGAATTTTTAAAAATTGGTAATTGTCATGGTAATTTTGTTATATTTTTTAAATTCTTTTTCAGAACAAGAGAAAATGTTGCGTGATAATATCGAGAGGATGTATGACGAGACTGAACCTTGGCGATAGTTTTCTTTTTGAGGAAATTTGAAAATGTGGAAAGACAAGTTTAGGGTTGAATTTTGTAAATACAAAAAATTCTATTACCTTGTTAACAAGATGAATATCTTGTTGCCTCTCGTTGCGAGTACGAATTTAACAATCATTCGCAGAACTTAGAATCCCTTAGTTTTCGGATTACTGAAGCAATCGTGCTTATTAATTCGAAAATAATTAATCAGCGGTCAATTAAAACAAAATTAATAATTGTGCATAAGTCATACGAAGATAGTAAATCATCTCGTGTAATGCCCGAAATATTTATTATTTTAGAGCACGTTAAGTTTGTATTAGTGAACAAAACAAAGTTGCTAATCATCCTTTTATCTGTAGAATTTCAAAAAAGATCTAACAATTGCAAAAATTGTTCGTGAGTCGATAATAAAATGGTTGTGAAAAAAAAGTAAGGACGAGCTTATCGGACGCCGTTAAAAAAAAATAATAAGTAAATTTCTACAAGGAGCGAAAAAAATTGCTACTCTCTTTCAAAATATCCAAGGCGTCAATTACCAGCGGAGTTAACGACACAAGGTTAATCGATGTATTGTGAAAATTTATTCAGAGATGAAATTTTTGAAACAAATTTCATTACGCAATTAAAACCTCGCGCCAATCAGCAGAGGAACATTTTTGAAATATATAATGAGAGAAGAGAATGTGCTATATTTTGTTAAAGAGCACTTATATCCAAAATTGAAATATATCTGATATAATAGGTAACATACTGATGAAAATTCAAAACGCAGTGTTTCAATAGAAGATAAATAATTGTTTTTGTGCGATTAAATAATCGAGTTTTAGTGACGTAATAAATCTCGATTCCCCGTCGCCAATGAATTTGTGCAATATCAATAAATAGCGATAATCAGGCCATATTAAAATTTGTGAGACAAATATATATATACATACGTGTATACAGTCTCAAAAGAATTTCGTATCACGTAATATGTAATTCGACCATAAAAAATGTGTATAAAAAGTAATTAACAATTGTAAATAGTGAAACAACTGCGTGTAGAATTTGTGCGTGCGGGATACCGTAAGAATAATGTAAAAAGCGTGTATCAATAAATGAAGTTATCAGAGACTGTCTTTAGTGATAATTAACTTTGCATGGTTCCACACAACGCTTAATGGGTGTCGATTTTTGGAGAAATTATTTTTGTATCGCAATGTCTTTGGACGAATTCATTTTTTTCATTAAGATTCAAGGAGTCCAGAGAGACCGGAGAGAGAGACCTGATCATTATTATTATTTTTCGTCATTGAATTCATAAATTGTGAAACAGGGGATGAGTGGAGATAATAGAAGGTACGAATAAAAACTTCAATAAATTTTACATAATGTTTATTATTTATAGTGTATTCAGAAAAATGTCGGGCCTCAACCAGTGGGCCCCCTTTTTTTTAAACATATTTGATCAGTGAACATCACAATGTTAATTTTTAGTCGTGTCCACGTAAAGTTTTTTTCCTTTCTATCTCCTCCTTACTTTACCGCGAAGCGACGTACAGGATGTCCAAGAAATAACGACTGAATTATGAATATTCGTATATAACAAATCAATGAAGAAATATAGATGTATTTTGGATTTTTAAAGAAAAAAAGAAAAAGCACGTTTATCAATCGTTTTATCAATAGATGAAAATATATACGAGAGTAGGTGCCGCGAATTATTATTTATGGTAACAGATTAATTGTTATGTATAAATTATATGACATAAATCACGTGTGATATATTTAATTTTTTTCGAATTTTTCTTTTTTGAAAATCAGCCATGTCATAACATCCTGCACGTCACGGCAAAATTGATATTTAACCATGTCCTACGTCACTTGGTTCACTTTCCATACCTCAACATGCCAGCATATTTGCAAAAAAGGAAAACACAAATTTTTGTTTCGCACGAACAACGTCTTTGTCGTCTTAACGAAACAAGAACAAAAAACAAAAGGAAAGAACAGAAACGAACGTACAGTAAATCCACACAAAAAATTTACAGAGTATCGAGTGTATCTTTTGTCGCGTATCAAATATCTTTTTTTTATTTCATGACGACAATTGTAAACGAACTTAAATCCTGGAATAAAATACATTTTCTTTACGCATATAATAAAAGGCTGTACGAACAGTATTACACAGGAGTCTAGAATGTTCTAGAACGTCTGTTGAATTTTTTCTCTTAACATTATTATTTTCGAAAAAATTCGAAAATTACGAAAAACTCGGGATTAAGATACCTACGTTACATTTTGTTCGATCTTTATTATGGGAGTAAGGAATTGGAAGTAGGATTAGGATTGGGGGGGAAGTTAATGAAATATCTTACCTTTTATTATTCATACCCTCGCACGCACACATCAATAGAACCAATCAATTCATCTCTATAAACATTTCGTCAAATCGTTTTTGATCTCCGTTGTTTACGCGGACAATTAAAAATTGTGATAGATTCGCCGCGAATCGTAAACACGTTCGAGTATCAAAGAGAACAAAGTGAAGTAAAATAAAGATAATGAAAATATGAAAGATCCCGCGTGAAATCGAGTCACGTGATAATTCTCGATATGAAAATATAGATATGCAAAGAAAAAATATATTTTTTGGGGAATAAGGAGACGGGGGAAACATGAAAAATAATAATATAATAAAGAATCATTGACTTCTTGATATTTCGTTATTTTTCGTTATAATAGTTATCTGTATATCACTTTTAATAATTACGTCAACGACTCGCGGCGATCGGCTAAATTGAAAATATCTCGACAGCCAATCGTCGTCAATCGAATAGAATAATAATCATGCGAATAAAACTTTTTAATTCGTTGAATTATCCAACACGTACGTGGCCGGATATAAAAAAAAAAATAAAAAAATATAGCAATATAAAATATACGGTGTCATTTATAATTTATTTTAAAAAAAATTATTGAAAATGATCGATATAATGGATTGATATATCGCCGAGTGACTGTCGAGCGATAGGCTAATTAATATCTGGCAATGACGGACAAAGTGGTACAAAGATCCCAGGACTTCATGAGATTCTCTTGTGGGAATCGAAAAATTCGAAAAAGGACACGGTGAAAAATAATGACGAGACTTTGTCGCCGCTTTGTGCGTCAGCCCATATATTCTAGGGCATCGCCTCTTCCACCTAACTTTTTTAATCTCTGTTTTTAAACGCCAACCACCTCCGTCCTCCTAATGCTATACGAAATGATTATTACAATATCATAATGTATATATACATATATATATAATATATATATAATGTATATATAATATATTCTACATTATGTTACTAAGTTCGAAAAATAATATTACAATATAGTGTGTGTGTGTGTTGTTTGTGTGTATTATCGATTTTGTTCTTTCTCTTGTTCTTTTATTTTCTTCTTTTTTTTTGATCCTCCAGTCAGTTACATAACTTCTACTGACTATTCGTCATCTTTAAAATCGCACCACAATTTCGCCGACCTTGTTTCGCGTGCAAAATTTCGTCTAATCGTCTATCGGTTTGTTACATTTTTTTAAATCTCGATGTTTAGTTCGTTTTTTTAATAAAAAAATTTACCCTCCCCCCGAGTTATTTTGTGTCGATTACCCAACGTATTACGATCTGATAGTCCTTGTATGTTCTTTTTCATAGATCGGTATATCATAAATTTTTAATTTTATGACTTTCAATTTTAATAAATAAAATTACTGCAATATTTTCATAAATTTTTTATAAATTCTTTTACGAGGTAAACAAATTGTTGGGATCGACGTAACATATGCTACATATGTAGTAGGGTATGTAGTATTTTCGTATTACGTGGGAGAGGGCGACTGCAGCGCCATCACGAATAAAAATTGATTACATGATTAGGAAACGCGTTATCATATAACTTTTATTTCGTATCTTTACACTCAGACGTATTTTCAAAATTCTTTATCAATATTTATTAGATCGTGGGTGTGTATAGTGAGTGTGTGGGTGTTGTAAAACCGCTAGGCGTTTTTCATCTTTTTTTTTGTTAATTTGAATAACAACCATTTTCTTCCCATTTGTTTTACTAAATATATCACAAACTGCCGGTGGTCAGTGCAGCCCCACGTGTTAACGCTAAATCCCTATTACCCGAATATCGATATATCCCATACATATTTTTCCTTTTATTACTTTTATTTTATTTTCCCTCGTCTTTCATCCTACGCTTCGGATCGCTCTTGCTCTCGCAATAACTTTTTTTGGGAATTTTGTAACTTTACGTAATAATCATTAAAATATTCCAAATTCCAAGCGACCATAGTTCCTCAGTCTTTTCGTGTATTAAACAAATAAGCAATCTAGCGTAAACAAACAGGGGCTACCACCGGAAAAATATAACGTTAAAGGGTTACATGTTAATAGTTACATCACTGCCGAGGGACGCATCGATCAACGACATTACGATCCTCGATCCTCATAGATCCACCTCGCGATCGCGTCCTCAACGTAAGGTTAGTTTAAATGTTGAACTAGTAGTTTCTGCATATTATGCTGCCACAGAAGACTCTCATTTACTCTTAAACTGTAAATATTCTTTATAAATTCATGACCTTAAACTTTACGTGATTCTTTAGATTTTCCAATAGGTAATATTTTTTAACTTTTTTTTTTCAATCACGCTCTCTGGCTCACTCTCTTTCTCTCATTCTGCTCTCGCAGTCCATCGCTCACACTCACGTACAAGTTTGAATTTCGCGCCACTTTACATTTGTCCATATCTGTCAATCTCTCATATCTCTCTCTCTCTCTCTCTCTCTCCCTCACGATTTCCCGTATATATTTTGCCGTTTCATTTTTACTCATGAACTTGTAGTCAAGGGGGGGGGGGTCGCATTGGCGTAGGGGAGGGTTTACATCAAGGTAAAAAGGGCACAAGGACTTTATATCGTGTCTCACTCTAATTAGACACATAAGAAACCCAATGGGGGTTACCCATTAGAATTACTATGGGAATTGTGCAGGAATTAGAAGCCATACTTAGGCAGCTCCGTTGCACGTTAATTATAGAAAATTTATGGGAATCAGAACAAGGAACACGTGACCGCATACTCCCATTCGGAATAAAAAAAAATAAAAGAAATGTAATCAAAGGTAAAACCTCATTGATAAACGACCCCGGACATTATTTTAGATTCGTCGGATAATTTTACGATATATCACGATATCCAACACATGTACCTCGATAACGTTGACAATCCGATAACATGGTAGAAGCTGTGACGTCATCCATACAATAACGAATGTGAATATGCGACACGTGCTCGGTCAGCGTGCGCCATTATTGGCTCAACGAAATATTCGGACATAAAGGCGCACGCGCAACGGCTACCAAAGGACGCGTGGAACCGGAGGGTCTAAGAAGCTTTTGCAAAATTGCGCAAAGCTCGCACGAAAGCGAAAAACACGTATACGCTAATTGAAGAAAGGAGGGGAGGGTGTCAGGGTAACGACGATAGGGGAGGGGAGGGGGTGGAGGGGAGGTAATAGATATACGAACTCTGTCGCTAGTAGTAAAAGCCAAAAAAGTAGCAATAGATCGAATCAATAATATGGGTTAGGCTTTCTGGTAATGTTAACATTACTATTTGTTAATGTTACTATTAGGTGAGATTAGGATTTTTTTTTTGGAAAAAAGATCCAATTAGGCAAGTAGCGTTAACTGTGTATCGATAGATAGTAAACGATGTTTATCGATCCTAATATTTAGTGGTTAAGAACTGCGTGTATGGTTATTATGTGAACGTAGCACGTTTAGGCTCTCTTATTGTATTCGTAGATGTGCCGCTAACTTCACTTCGTCTATCGGATTTCGGAACGCTTTGAAGGATCTTATTTAATGAATGACGCTGAGTTTAGGTATCCTAGTCAAGTATGAGGTGTATAATCGTATATACGATTACAATGTTTTTCACATAATTCCGTGATTTTCGTTTTTTGTCATTCAATTTTTTTTTGCTGTTAGGTTATTCGTATGGACCATTGCGGTATTTGTTATCACTGTTATCAAATGCGTATTGCGTTTTGGTATACGCTTCGATCTCTTCTGTATTTGTGGTTAAATTGTATGATGCAAGGCACACTCTTGCTGTGCATGTATACATAGGGTGTTTCAAATGTAAGGACTGTAGGAAATTTGTTGAGTTTTTTGTTTCTGCGCATATTGTGTGCTGATTTGATTTCGTGGTTTTTTTTAATGTATTATAAATAAAATAGGGTTCACGGTACCTTGCTGGTGTATATGCCTATAGTCTATTCGCCATAACTCTTGCATTCGCACGGCCCGTAAACTTGGGGCGCGAGAAACGTATAACGGGTGTAAATAAAATGGGTATTTTTCTGTGAGGAATTAAGTGAAAATTAGGTCGTAGGTGGTTGGGTTTGTTAGGATGCGATTGAGGGTGGGTATTGGGGGAGGAGGAGGGGGGGGGGGCGAAGATGGCTCTAATTGTTACAATAATGTCTATGGATTTTCGGCACGGAAGCGGAAGTGCTTCGCGGATTTGAAAACGCAGCGTACTATACCTTGTTACTTATCATTTTCCTTGTTAATCACTACTTTTAATGTTACTAGGCTCAGGCTGATACATCGACATGCATTAAGGTTTTTTTCATTATTTTTTTTTACTTTTCGTAAACACTAATCTCTAGATGTACACTAGTAATTTTTAATCCTTAGGATGTGTCGTGATTAACAACCTAATTCAAAAATATTATAGTCTTCGATAATCTTAGTTAAGAACCTCAATACTTCGTTAACATCGAACTACGTAATCGCTTTAATGCTTATGTAGAGAATTCAAATTTATTCACTTTTTCTTTTTGCCTTCGTTTTTCATTGCGAGTTTGGTTTAACAGGCTTTTCATCTTTTTTTTAATTTCGTTCTTTCTTTCTCATGTGCGCCACGGTGTGTCTTATGGATCTTCGACTTGCTTCCTCGCGACGTTAATTTCTTTCCTCGTGTGTCTCGTCGATTTTTAATCGTAATCGCCAAATCGTGAACGACGCTAGCGGCACCTTGCGTGGCGCGCAAAAAGCTTGGATTTAAATCGCGTTAAAATAAGACACGAATGCCCGTCTATAATTTTATCTGATCGATGACAATAGCTTCGGGATGTATTATGATTACAATTATTCAATTGATCTCTGGATCTATTGATTAATCAGTGTACAGGTGTAGGGAGGGAGCGACTTGCCATTGTCGTTTAATAATCGTAATCGATATTTGTTGGCCATGTTAATTAGTCATTGAATAAAATCCAAAATATATCTTCCATTCTGTTTATATACCTAGATCTACTGAGGCGTGTTTGGGTATTCTAGAACAGTGTTAAATCTAATCTAACATTTAAGTCTAAAACTAAACTCACTTTCTTTTACACATTCTCTCTCTCTCTCTCTCTCTCTCTCTCTCTCTCTCTCTCTCGAGTTCGTTGTTGAAACACTGTATCTTACTCTCTTTATCTCCCTCGTATTTCCATCACGTTCTTTTAGTGCCTAGTAGTATCTTAATTTGTTAATTGCTTTAAAAAAGTGTTCTCATTAAATGGCTTCGGTATCGCGAGCAAGCTTATCCCTCGTATGGACGGTCTGTGATGTGTTCTTAAAATTGTTATTTTTTTCCTATGCCTTTTTATCTTACAATCGCACCGACGATGGATACACAGAAAATTTTCATCGTTCAACATTTTCATTTGTTCTCATACTTTTTTTATTTTGAAAGGACGTTTCTTCTTTTTAATTGCAAAATACATCCCGAAGCTGTTTCAAAATTGATTTTTTTTTACATACGATCTAAATATTTTCTCGATGTAACCTTCTACCAAATTTTCTCTCGCATATTATCTTTACCCATTTCTGACACTTTTTTTTCATTCTCTAAGTCACTGTTTTATCTTAATCATTGCGGGAGCAAAAATGCGTAGCGCGCAAAAAGCTAGATAGGTACACACAAGCATGGCAGCCAATTACGCACACAAAGGTTGACGGAGAGTATTTTTGAAAAATGAGAAATTCTTTTTCGTTTGGATTTCAATAAACGCCGTACGTGAATTTCATATTTTTGAATATTTGTTTCATCGAACTTGGTGACGTCATTGGCCGCCGTTGAAGCAGCATGTATATTATTTTTTTCAATTGGTTTTCAAGCACAACTTAACGCTTACTTTCGTTTGCGCGCCAAAATCGTTACCACGCATGCGCAGACGCGAAAAAGAAAGTGGAAGATTTCGGAACGCGCGTTCGCGTCGTGCGTCGTATTGGTAATGACGTCGCTGAACGAATTTCACAAATGCTCTCGTTATAGGTAAACGAGGAAATTGAAGCAAGAAAAATATAAAAATTTTTTTGCTATGTGATAATTTTTTTACTGCAGCTGCTAAAACCCTTGACTCAAGTTAGGAAGCTTAAGACTCCAAGTGGGACTCTTCGTAGTTTCGATCTTTTTTTCTCAATTTTTGGTTTTGGTTTCGTTTCGAAATTATGGAAAAAAATTTCGTCACGTTATGACAACCTAACCTAGCACGTAGCTTCTTTAGGGTCATGTTATCTTAATTATCTGTTTTAATGTCCGTTACTTTACGTGTATCAATCTTTTTTCACTTTTTTTAAGGTTTGGTATTAAAGGGAAAGACGTATCACTATCTAACCAATCTCCTGTTCTTAAATCTGTATGTAATTTTTCGCTTAGTTCACGATTTGTCACTAAAAATCATATTTTTGAGAGAAAGGAAAGCTTTTAATTAGTCTTCCGTTATTTTTCATATTTTTTTTCGTTTCTTGTTCTTAACCGTTTATGCATATTATATCTTTCTTATTCGCCCTGCGTTTCGGATGGTCGAACCACAAGTTACCACACTTCACAATAATGTCCACATTTTTTTAATTTCCGTTCCGTAATGATACAATAGAAAATTTTTTTGTTACGTCCTAAACCAGTACCCTAAATTTTGTCATCTAAATTAACTATACGAATTAGTTTTAATTGAAAAAATAATTCATGGCACGGCGTAATAACGACTTACGCATTTTTATAAATTAACGTATTTATTTCTGTATGTACCTTGGTTTTTTGTCAAGAAAAATATTAAATGCAACTTTCCGTTGAAGGAAATGAGGAAGAAACCAAATATATACACATATATACACAAACACTAAAAGATGACACTAGTACTTAGCAAAATAATAATTGACAATCTGTCAATTAATCGCGAATAAATTAAGATCATAAGTCGCGAAAAAAAATTCCCACAAAACCCAATTCAAAAGTGACGAATATCGAAAAACGAAACACAAAGATATCACGAAGGATGTAATAAACAAAAAAGGAAACATTACCGTGAAAAATCACAATGCTTAAAAAAAGAGGATCATTTTGAATCGATACTTTAGAATATCTACGATTTATCTATGGATATATCGGTAAGTTATAGATTATTGTACTTATATTTATATATATTTTTTGTTCCTAGTTTTATATATATATCTATATACATGCTAGATGCGGGCACGGAGGAACTCGTCCGTAAATCCTTTTCCGTCAACTTCGAATTTTCATATCGACACAAAAAAAGGTGCATCGCAAAAAAATTTGGGTTCACAAATTTATTTGCAGCTCCAGAAAAATTTGTTCCTTTCCGAGGAACAAAATTAAAATGCAACCGCGAAGTATGTCAAAAAGCAATAACGTTTGTCGAAGTAGATTAAAATCATTATAACAAAAAAATGAATAATTATAAAAATTAAAACAATTTAACTTATTAATCTGTTAATCTGTTGAAAACATCAAAACAAAAAAATCGGAACAAAGTAAAAAACGGCTGACGTACTAGACGCTAGGAGACGATATTCCAAGTTAACGATATAATAAAAACATAACCATACCAAAACCGCAATTCTATTTCGCCAATACTATTTCAATGACTTGCAAATTCTATGAAAAAAAAATTCGATATATCCCAGATACTATTTAATGACCTGCTAACTACTACCAAATTACTCCTACTATTAGTAATAATACAGTAACGCTATCTATGTACACGTGTTTATTAATTTTTTCATTTTTTTTCTTTTTCCATTAATTTACAGAAACTGAACTTTCGGCTTGATCCCGCAGTCTGCAGGTAGCCACGAATCTTTCCCTTCTAATACCAAAAATTTCGAGTATCACTGGGTATATTTTGTGTGTGTATTGTACGCAGGTGTATATAAATATGTATACCGTGTAGCGTGTATGTATTGGTATTTCCATTAATTAAATTTTTTTATTCTCAATTACCACCCCCTCTTTCTCATTCAGACAGGAGCGTCGATTTGATTCTTAAATGCTGTACAGGAACATTTACTTGCAATACTCGTTTAGATCCTTCGCTTTATTTTCGTATCTTAAACTATAGTTACTTTGTTGTTAAATTACTTCGTTTATGCCTAGAAGAAGTTCATTCTCGAGTAGTAATTGTGTCATTAACAGATCAATCGGTAGATCGATTGATTGGTGCATATAGGATGGTGTTCGTAGGAATGGTTGATGGTCATCGGGAGGATGGGGATCGATTAACGAGTAGAATTAAAAGTAAAAAAAAAGAAATAGTATTAATCAAAGTAATAATATAAACGTCTAAAATTAATTTTAAGGGCGCAAACACTAGAGAAGAACGCGAAAAATCTCTATGTCAACGCATCGTTTATGACTAGCAATTCGAAAGTATAATTTCATTAGAATTTTCTCATTTTTGTTCTTTCTTTTTTTAGCGACACGTCTTTGTCGTTTATAACGATGAAACGATATTGTTCTGAAAAATAACGCAAGAATAAAAAAAAATATAATAAATTTCGATCATTCGCGCTCCGTTGAACCTCCCTTGTTCGTATTAGTTTTGTTCTATTTTTTTTTTTTTCATGTTGACCGGGCAATATTTCGATCAAAGCCCGTCGAATGGACGGTCGAGTTCTGATTTTTTGTTTTTTGCTTTTTCCCTCTCAGTCGATTCTCTTGATTTTTTGTTTTTCTCTCGTTTGCTCTTTGATACCGAATCTTTACACGATCGTTCAGTTCTTACAGTAGCAATTAGAACAATCGGTTCTTACATTCTTGTCGATAAGGTCTGATGAAAATTTTAAGATTTTTTAAAAATCGAAAATTCTTTTTTTTTAATTTAACAATCGTGTAAAGACTCCTACACGATGGACCCTGACAAGATATACAGAATCATACACACATGTGCATACACACACAAACGCATTAACACAAATGTCACGCTTATAGGACGGGCTTTTAAAAACACGTTGCTTTGGTTCTCAAATTGAGATCAATAATAAATACTGCGTATATATATATTGATATCGACAAAATCGATCGCGTTGAAGATTCCACAATTTTTTAACGGCATATCTCTTATTATTACGATTATTATTATTACAGTAACCAGTAAACGAACGAAATTTGTTTTGCAACATCTATAAAAATTCCAAAAAAAAATCACAAGAAAAATTAAACTCAACGAAATTTCATTAACAAAAAACAATTTGAGGTCGGTAATGTAACGAGAGTCTTGGGTCCTGCTCCTAGTAAAGACTAAGGAGACAAAAAATTCCAGTTTTATCGAACCAATCGAACAATACTAATTAATTATAATCACTAATTAAATTTGATTCGGTAAATATTGATAATTAAAAATTTTAATTGATACCACGCGTTGAAACATCATCAAACAATATTATTGTTTCGTATATAACTTTTTGTTTTTAAGTAGAGTATATAAAACATTCTCATCATAACGCAACCACGCGTATGGCAATACGGTTCACCGCGACTTGTAAACTTGCCTGTATGCACGTATATAGATTTTTTGTAACGAATTTTCAAAAAATAACGAACCTCAGCGTTTACTGAATCCCAATGAAAATTTCATCTCTAATCTATACAGTACTAACCTATATATAGTAGTAGTAATAGTATTAGTATATTAGTAGTAGTAATATTAGTAGTAGTAGGCCCGTCGCGCAAGGGACATTCGATGCTCGACATTTTAATTTTGATTCTTAAAAAAAAAACATAATGACAGACACGTGGTTCATCGAACGGCTCGTTTTAAAAAAAACATCCTTTTTTAATTTTGTTAAGATTTAAAAATGTTTATAGCGCGCGCATGTGTGTGTACGAAATATGTTAATAGTTATATACCGTGTGTCACATTACATTCCCATAACGCTGTCGACTTTCGATTATCTCTTAATCCATTGTTCGTTTTCATTTTTTTCGCCTAGTTTACTTTGTTCGTTCACACCCGTTACAATTTTTCGTTCCACCTCTCCTTCCTTATTCTCGCTGTTAGGTTACTTACGTTAATATATATATTTATATATAATACAAACAAAATATAATTGAGATTTGTTGTTTAAGAGTATAAAAAATGTCATCGTCATCATTTATCACCTCGATCAGCATTGATATTTTCATTAATCATTTACCAGCATTTATTCACCCTCGCCTATGTTATTCGCCGTGGTCGTTATATTACCCCCTCTCATGTTCGTAATCAATATTCACAGTCATCGCTTGCCCGTTTCACGGTCGCCATTCGTCGTCACTGTCACCCAATTGCATCGTCATTTACCTGTTGGCTAATCGTCATCGACCTCATTCGTCATTTAGCAACACGTGATCATTCATTCGTTGCGTTGGCCCTTAGGCCCTAGCTAGCCTACTTATGCAATACAATACAATTGTTAGTTAATGTAAATATGTGTATAGTTGTATGTATTTTGTGTGTACGAATATATATATATATATATATATATATCTAACATATTTGTTTATGTAATATATATATATATACCGTATAGTACGAAACAACATATCTAACGTTCCTCTTGTATTCGTCTCTGAAATATACTGGGGGAAAGAAACTTTGTTGATGCGCATTGAAATTTTGAGTTAAATAAAAATTAAATATTTTTTGATAGTACTCGACCCGAGTAAAATTATGACTGTGGAATCCCTTTTTTTTTTATAAACGTGAATCGTATTCGAATGCAGAATGCATTTGACAAAATTCAATTTCTGGATAATTTTTTATTTTTTTTTGGTATAAATTTTCGTTTTCCAATTTAAAAAAATAAGGATCCGCACCGTTCTTGGCTATTTCGTAATCGTGTCACGAGACTCTTTACGGAATTCTCTCGTTCCGACTGAATTTATCAATTGCGTAGCGGATCATGTACCTTAAGTGCTCGAGGGAACTAGAAACGTTGGGTAAAACAAGAGAAAAATAGTAAAGAAAAAAAATATATATATCACTGGGAAACGTAATAAACGAGTAACGCGCTAATATTAATTAGAAGGGAGTTTAAAGTCGTCTTAACCGAACTTAACGTAACTTATATCAGACCTACGTAAACCGCTGTCGTATAAAGCTTAGGATCTAAATTTCCAATACAACGATTACGTCAACAATCGACATTCCAATAATAACTAAGTAATATAATCAATAAAATTAGTCGTGTATTCGTCGCCGCGGGCGACTTAATAACGCGCACGACGTAACGGGATAACAAAAGTGTGATTAGGGTGAGACAAAAAAAAATAGTATAAGGAAGTAATGACAAGTGATCGATTACTTAAAAACTAGTGGCCGGGTGAAATTTGTAAAATAGAATGCAGACTCCACGAACGCAAGAGAGAAACAAACTGAACAAAAATATGGATCATATTTTAGGTAACAAAATATACATTGATCTCTGCTGCGATACAAAATGATCCATAGATCCTTGTGCCCGATCGAGTGTCCAAGTCGGTTTCTATGACGTTCGCGAATCGAAACAGTATGCATACAAGAACAAAGAACATTTCGTACGGCATTCTTCTTATCGTAACAATAATTCACATGAATGATATCGATCGGGTACACTTGGCCGTTTCTATCTCGCGTGGGAATCGTGCCAACGGCGACGTTAATAACGGTACGAAATCGTAAGTTCGTTTATGATAAAAAAAAGAAAAAAAAGAAAGATAAGAACGAGAAAGAAAGACTCGAGGAAACGTTTAAAAGTATTTCGCAATGACAGCCCCTAGGCCATCGTGTATCTTAAATACTAAATTCAATCGGTGATGCAGCACCAAGTATTACGAACGCGTCATTTTCAAATATTCTTCCGTTACCTTTCTTTTCTTTTTTGTATGTATCTTAATGCGTCGGCGTTTTTCTTTAATATTATTATTATTCCTTTTCTCCCCTCCCCCATTTTCACTTGCTCCGAGTAACGCACGCATATATCAACGCGCATTTACCGAATGTTCTTCCTATAAGAAGCTCCACGACGTGCCGAGAGAAATCGCAGCGACTGCGAAACGGCCGGATTTCGAATCCACCAATAGCGATCCACCTGCACTTTTCTGATTGGTTGTCAACTCCGTCACGTGATTCTTCACCACGTTAATTTCATCTGGCCCGTAGGCCCATGTCGTCGTCTTCCTCTTTTCTTTTCTTCTTTCTCAGCCAGTCTCGTGCGCTTTCCAGTCGTCCTTGGCCGCGCGTCGACACGAAAACTCCAGGAGGCGAGCCGAGAACGAGTAACTAGGGTGTCGCAGGAGCCGAGAGAGCCATCAAGGGTGCCGGAGGCAATGCCACCGGTATATGGTAATATTTACACTGGGGACGCATGCACGCGCCCTTCACCGCGTCTCTGCACACCGTTACACGATTCTCTATCACCTCCACGCTTCCTGGAAGGAACGAAAAGTCTGAGATTAGTAAACGGGCGACGTTCGTCTGCCGAACTGAATGACAGTCGGCCTCCACGAATATACAGCGTCTGCTTCGACAGTGGCGCCAAAAGATTCTAGCGGTATAATATAACAAAGTAACCTTGTAACTCTGTAATTCCTGATCGTATTATACTTTACGTAGTCAGAAGACAGACTACGACTAAACTGATCACCTGGAGCGGCTCGGTCGGTAAAGAAGAGAGCGTACCCAGTCGGTAATAAAGAGCAGAAAATAACAAACCGAATCCTTTGGCAAAGTTAATGGTTGCAATGTATTTTTTTTATTCAACTCTTATGGCAGTTTACACGTAGGACGTTGGCTTTGAATTCTTTTTTTTTAATTCTTGGTCTCTCAAATTTTTTTAGTGATAAAGAAACTTTTCAAAAGTCGTGATGATCCTTTTTGTTCGTTCCTCGTGATACTAGGGAATATCTAGAAAGGCCAGATGTGCACAAGCATTTACACAATATATACAGGTCTCTCTCCTTTCTTATCTTCCTGATAAGACTCACCGTCATGGAGATGGATGAACTTGCAGGCGGGACGGTTGCACAGTTGTCGATTAAAATCTTGGCACACCGGGAGGGTGTCCAGTAACTGAAAGAAAATATGCCGATAGCTGTATACAGGGTGTTCCAGACAGACGGTCGTTCTACGCGAATAAATCCACAACGAGATTCTCGCTCACTCGCTCTATCTTTCTCTCGCTCACTCTCTCTCTCTCCCTTTTGCTCGTATTCTCGCACAAGCATTTTCTCTCTCTTTCTCTCTCGCATTCACTTTCATTCCTGCTCTCGCACACGACACGATAGTCCATCCAGTTCGTTAGAGCATATTCATATGTTACATGCTCTAAAAATTGGATCGCATATCAGATATTATAATTAATTATTGCTATTGGTGCATGAATAGTCAATTGGATTGGGTCGAGTTCATATGAATAAAAATATATCTGCAACCTCAACAAGATGATAAAAACAGTGATAACCCATCGTTGAATATTCGTGCACGAGTTTTAGAAGTAGATTTGCAGTAGAACTTTCTGTATCTGTTTTATCTTGATTTTTTATATATATATATTCCTCTTTCTTTTTTTTTCTCTATAGACTTTCAACGGTTTTTTTCTTTCTTTCTCTTTGACTAATCTTTTCTTTTCTTTTCTCTTTTTTTTCCTTTCTTTAATCTAGTAGGGAGAACCTATCGCCTGTATTGATTGTGTTGTAAATTAAATGCAAGCTGATTTTTGCCTCTTGTGTGTATCGTGGGCTGGCAAACAAAAACGAAAAAGAGATAAAGAAAAAGAAAAACCAGGACAAAAACGAACGTGGGTTGAGATCAAAATGAATTTATACTCGATTCAATAGACATACATGATATACATTTTTTTATAGCCGTTTACGCTACTTCTCATACATTCCGAACACATTGAGTGGAAGGAGCGTGCGTATGAATGAGGACACTTGATTCGCAAATTTCATTCGTGAAAATCATATTAGCACGGTGCGGAGGCACGAGACTGATTGTCGTGAATGCAAAAACGGAGAGTGAAAATTGAAAAAAAAATGGTATATCGATAAGAAGTAACCAGAAACGATATCAAAGAAGCATACAATTTTTTATATCCACCACGAATGGTATTGGAAAAAAATTAATTTGCAAAAAAATCAATGAATATCAAATTCTACGTCATCATTTACATTGATGATCCAACCAATTAATTTCATAATAAAATATTGACAAAATAAAAAAGGCATACAAAAGTATGTAAAGAAAAATAATGCTTGAAAAACCGAAAAATAAGACAAATGAAAAATTGAAAATCACACATGAATTTGCGAATCAGAACGGAAGCCCTCTTTTCTCAGCGGGCCATTCAGCACAGTGACTAGACTGAAAAATTGAGCGCCGATACAAAAGGGTTAGCTAAAAAAAAAAGAAAATCAAAATTCTCACGAAAGCCTAAAAAGGAGCATAAAGAGTAAGAGGAAAAAAAAACAATTTTTGCAAATACATTTGCGCCCTCTATCGCTCGCTCTTTCGCCAAACATCGCCAGACATTGACTTAACACAAATTCCACATTTGCGAAAAGGTAAAACAGCGTCAAATGATTACGTAGAACGTACGTAACGTATATATACTATATGCATATATAAATGCAATACATACGCATACATATATATACGAATCTAAATGTTAACAATATATGTTATATATAACCGAACTATTTCTTTTTGGTAAACGACTGCAGCAAATAGAGATTAAACGTTAAATTCCAGAAATGGTACTATTCTTTTTTTCTTTTCTTCGTGTTAGCAAAACGTTAGGTCAAAAAGCATTAACAACCTACCAGACAGATATCCAGAAAAAAAGTGAATAAAAATGTATATACTATGATATAATAAAAAAAAAGTAAATAGGATTCATCGCGCAAAAGTAGATACCATAGGCTCACCATAGAAGCGTGCAAAATATGTAAATAGATGGTTTCACGTAAACAAGGTAATTTGGGATAATAAATTGTATATGAATTTTTTTCACGGCCATCGACTCGGTACGCCTCTTACGAAGGTGTAAACATACGTATAGTAATAATAATAATTCTTGCAATTGCGTAAGAGATAAATTCGCTACGAACACAGAGTCTGGTCATGCAAATAATGGCCCGGGAGAAAAGGGTTAATGTCGGTGCTTGGGTGACTTGAAAAAAAAAAAGATTTAAAAAATTCGAAAAATCCAAAATTCGCAATAGCGAGAATTTTCGCGACCTGTCACCAATGAACATTTTATTGTAACAGTCGTAAAAACAAAGTCAATAAAAAAAAATGAAAAAGAGAAAAGGAAAAAAAAATTTACAACAAAAATATACAAACTATCGAAATACAGTCTGTGAAATTTCGATGTATTCGGCTAATCAAATACGAATCGGCTAATATCAAAGGAAAAGGAAAGTTTCGAAAGCGGCGCCAATAAAAGTACCCTCCATTGAGACGTTCTCTTTTTTTCCAGATCCGTCAGACGATTTCAATTTCAAAAAAAATTTATTTGGATTTTTTTTTTTTAAAACGAAAATCAATTCCATTCCCATTAGCTCGTGGTCACTAATCGAACTGATCACTATTCGTGTCAATTGTTAGCTGAACTCTCAGTTCAAATATGCCGTCTGACGTATCCTCGTCTCAATTCCATTACATTGGACTCTTCACCCAAGCATTCGAGTCTCGCCAAACGCTAACCGTCGCTGTGCTCGGTTCGTTTACGTGAACACGTTCGAAACACACACATTCACTCACTACTAAAAGCTACGAAAAAATTGTGGTCCACGCAACAAACCAACAGGCAGCGCAAAGTTAGCGAGTAATGGCGCTCAATATATAGATATATATATATAAAGGGGTATGTTGAGGGCGATGGGCATAGAGGTCAATGGGGATTCGTAAGCTCTCAAATTAATATATTCTACTGCAAATAAGTTCAACACTATGTTCAACTGCGACTCCGCAACCATAACGACAGCCGCTCGATTAAAAGCCTTTTTGCATAACGCGTGTCAGATCGTGACGTAAGGATAGAGAAAGAAAGAAAGAAAGAAAGAAAGAAAGAGAGAGAGTGTGTGTGTGAGAGAGAGAGAGAGAGAGAGAGAGAGAGAGAGAGAGAGAGAGAGAGAGAGAGAGAGAGAGAGAGAGAGAGAGAGAGAAGACAATACATTTGGCCGGTGAGAAGGAAGCACATGTTTTCTTTATTTTTGAATTTTTTTATCTTTCTAGAATTATTATTATTATTATTCTCTCTCGTTCGCTGCCACGAAAAGGGAGGGGCGAAAATAAAAATAAAAGAAACAGATCGGATGGATGATACGAGAAAAAGATTCCTCGCGAAAAATTTCCGCGACGTCTTGAAGCTTTGTCGCTCTCATGCATATACGTAACACGACTTTATAATGGAATCGCATACAGCGACATCTGCCAGCTTATTGCACAGAGACTTTCGTCCCTTTCTTTCTATCCTCTACCGTCTTCCTTTTCCGCTTCTGTCGTTTCTTTTTTTCCCCTCGTCGTCAACCAACCGGAAGTGACGCCTGTAACCCGCGGAATCGCGTTCGCGACTTAAGACGTACGTTCGATGCTCGCGACAAGAAAATCCTCAAAAATTTTTTTTCCGAATTTTCCGAGAAAAAATCCACCCTTATCAAAATCACGTCGACATAAAGTCCCACGTAAATATACACGGTGTCTTTCACCCACGTGATAAAAATTGTTCGATACTTGGACGAAAAGTGCTGACAGCGTGATAACGAAAAATACGTCAGGGTGTAATTTCAAAAAAAAAAAAGAAACCAACAGCAAAATCTCTTATCAGCAGTCAAACCGTGTGATACAAAACACGAACTATAGCGTACGGCATTTATCGGCAATATATATAAGTGTGCGAATGATAACAACGATTAAAAAAAAGTAAATGATAGGAACGAATAGAGGAAAAGGGATAAAAAACACTGACTCGAAATCAATATCGTAACGGGTTGTGATACGCGATAAAGAAGCGTGCCTCTCCTTCGTATTGTCGTTAGGCAAAAGTTGAAAAGGTAAAGTGACAACGACTTCGATAGTAGCATAATAATAACAATAGTAATAGTAATAAATAATAATAATGATATAGACAGACACCAGGTAAGGCAGTGGTTATTCGCAGTTATAGTTGCGGTGAGCAGTCGTGAGGGAGACGCCCCCAAAAGCTACGTGTTAGCCAAGATTAACGAGGGATTCGGATGAGGTGCGATTCGCTCTTTTTTTTTATATCGATAAAATGATAATAAATAATTTGAGGAAGCATGCTTTTGCGTGGAACGACAAAAATTCTTATCGATGTGAAAGAATGACAGAATTTTATTACGAAAGCGATCGGACGTATACGTATCCCTTTTTAATCTTGCGTGTTAGCGGCATTAAGGTTTCGGGCCTGCATCGAGCGCGCTAAATCATATCCAATTGATTGACAATAATTGGACGTGAAGAACGAAGGTAGGGGAAAAGGGATGGCTGGTTTGCAAGGGACCGGAGTGGGGATGCAGGATGGGTAAAGTTGGAGGGGAAGTCTGTAGGAAAGGCTGGGTGAGGGGGGGGGGGGTAGCGGAGGGGTGGATGAGGAATAAAAAAAAATAAGAAAATATAGCCGGGTAGCACAGGTGCATGGAAGTGCGCATCGCCGTAAGAAAACTTTTTGGCTAGACTGTAGATTTCGTACGGGTAAGACGTGGATTATACTTTGGCGAATAGAGGAAAAGTTTGTAGAACGAAAAGAGAGATTTTCTCATGTAACGTTTCAAGCTACAATGTGACCCGAGTGCAATATGGGAAATTTTTGGAAAAAAAATAAATTTTTTTTTGTCCGTACAAAAATGGCAAAAAGTTTTTCTCTTGGCGCTGGTAGCGTACACTCCGTACAGCACTGTTGGATATTTCTATTGAAGGATAGATAGGTAGATATATTGATGTTTATATATGTGTTAATCTACGCGAAAAAAAGATGCAATGCAATGCAGGCCCGAAACTGGATAAAAACTGGTTACAATAATGAGTCTACCTGTCCGCAGCTGTCTGTGTAGACGACACAGTGAGCGTTTTGGGGGACCACGTGGGCCCCGACAGTGGCTAAGGCTGCTAAGGCGATCCACATGCAGCAAACGAGGCAGTGTTCGTACGGTATATTGGTATACAGATATATAGATTTTGTTGTTGTTGTTGTTTTTTTTTTCCCGGAGCATTATTTTTTCCGTTTGACGTTGCGTAGGTAATATTTTTTGTATAATTTTTTTTAATTTTTTTTGTTTTTTTTTAATATTTTTTTTGTCGTTCGGTTTTCGATTTTGGTATCGTTCGTTTTGTTGCCATTTCAGTCGAATTCGGTACGAGACGCACCAAATTTGCGCAGGCGCACAACGTTGAGCGTATTTACCCCACACGCAGCACCCAGGTACATGTCCAAAATGGTCCGAAACGTGATGATGATGTTTCATTTAGCACATCGTAGCGTTTCGCAGATGCAGAAACGACGTAACGTGTTCTCATCGACGGATAAACAAATATGTATGAATATGTAATAGTAGGAGTAATAGTAACAGTAGTAGTAATAGTAGTAATAATAAGTGATAAAAACGTAAGATGATAGTAACAGACAAAGAGAGCAAGTGAAAAGAAAATTTTTCAAAAATTTAATGAAATTTCGCGTAAGGTAGGTCCGTCATATGCGACGATGCGTTCGTAAATGAGATGAAATTTTTTGGGGGAATTTTTTTTGCGACAGAAACGTCAAGCGCATCGATATGTTTTCATGAACATGGACCGTTAATGAGAATGCATTGATTTATGATTGACATTAGAGATTTTGAAAGTTTACAGATATATTTTTCCCAAAAAAAAATTTTTTCGTTATATCATGCCGAAATCGACCAACCATGTACCGGGGTGTTTTTTATGTTCGTTTTGATTTTATGTAAATTTTTTTTTCAAATTGATGAGTGATGGGCGGGCATGGCAATAATGCGGCGGCAGTGCACACGTACCAAGCCAGCGGTTAAAAATATCCAAATATATATATACGTATATATATCAATCAATATAACAGTATATTAGAATTAGGTGATACAGGATAATAACGAGAGTAAATAGACCGCCAATCGAAGGCCAATCATTCAACCAATCAATCCGAGTATAGAGGCAGATAGTAGAGCACATCCACGACGTCATCCAAATCGACCACCCAACGGTTTTTGATCATTTTTTTTGTTTTCATATATTATTTTACGTTCATTCGTAATTCCAAGAGAAATAATGATACTCGGTGCGTATGACGTCACAATGACGTGATAGATACACGTGCGCCGTTATTAAATACGTATGCATATGAAGTATAATTTTTTGGATCCATTTTTTTTTTCAAAAACCAGGCGTGATCACCAGTAGTGCGGTCCAGTGAGTGTCGTCGCAAAAAAAATAAGACAGCCCAACACCAAAATATTCATATATTTTTTTTTCGTGTCGTACGACATGTGGCAAACGAGAATGACAATTTGATTATTTTTTTTTTTTTGTAAAGATGAATAATTCAACGTGAAATCCAAAATATTGCCAAATCAAGGGTGTATTCTCGACAAACACGTTCGTGACGGCAGCATTCGTAGTATCGAAAGAGTGAAAGAATATAGAACGGAGACACAGAGAGATACAAAATTTGTTGTTTTCAAAATCGCAATGAAAAGTCGAAACGGAGGACATTTTTGGAAGATAGGCAGTAAAGGTTTCGCACAATCGCCACATAGTGAAGTAAAGAACAGAATACGTAATAAGATCCAATAAAGACGCGCGTGATGATACGAACGCAGAGGATGTTATCGTGGAGAGGTCCAGGAGTGATAATTTCCAAGGATCAAAGAAAACAGGTCGGCATGCGGGTTGTCCAGTGGGATGCAGTTTTGTTGGATTTTTTGGTTGGCAGTTTTTTTTAGGTTTTTTTGGTTTTTTTTTGTTCGGGCGATAAGCGTTGGCGGTGTTCATAAACAGTTCATTCGGTTCAAAGTCGTGCGGCGTCCAAGGCGTAGGCAGGCATGAAACAGAAAGTTCAAAGAGAGATCATGAATGAACGTGAGTTGCGTGCAAATTGCGGCATCTTAATGGCGTGTGTCATTAATCCCGTGTTCCTCCTGTGTTTCGCCGGAAGATAGCAGGGGGGTCCTACGGAACGGAGAGGAGCTCTACACAGGTCCAAGAAGAAATGAGAGATATGTCGACCATCCAAATTTTCATAGGGTAACGATACGAAAAATATGTATATATATATATTTAAAAAAAAAATGTTCGTATCCCATGAAAATTCTCGCCAAGATCCATGGTCAAATTGTAATTGACAGTTGACAGATTTTTGACAGCGAGGATATCGTCATCCTCGAGTACGATAGACATCTTATACGATATGATCCCAAACCTCCTCCGATGCTAGACTTAAAAAATTTTTTTGAATTTTTTTTTGATCTCGTACACGTGGACGTGGATAGTGGTGACCAAGATGGAGTCGTAGGATTTTTTTTTGTCTCTTGGCGAAACACGTCGATAAACCTCGTTGATGGTTAACTACCAAAGCGAGACTACTCTTCTCACCTGGCTATCATCATGATTCATCATCATCATCATCATCATCTCTTTGGATAGCAGCAGAGCAATTCTACGCTAGAATCCGGCGAATTCGCATCCCCGTGATCGTCCAATTGGAATCCAGTGTGTACAAGCAAGCCTGGACGCAACAAAGCTGCAACAACTTATTCGCTACCTCTAGAGTGTTCGGCTAGAAGGGTGTCCCATGGGGAAATTATTTAATGGGGTAAACAATTGTTTTTTTTTATATATTTGTATACCGAGGACAATCCGATTTCCTTGCGAAACTCGTTTTCGTAATACGCTTTGCGTAAAATGAAAATTGATATACGATTTTTTAAAAATTATCATGGAACACCCTTCGGTTGTCACTCGTGTCTTTTTTTTGAAAATTTTTTCTACGGTGACTCTTTTTAGCTTGTATAAATATCTTTGCGTATGGCGGTGTGCTATCTCGATGCCACGGCAGAAGCGTTTCCAATATTTAAATAATGGACGTCGATTGTCTTCTACACAGATTCTACGAAAGGATTCTACCATAGCTAGGATATGTTTATATTGGAATCCAATGAATATGGATAAGGTAGATATATAAAAAAAAGTAAAACAGGTAAGAAGGAAGAATGGAAAACGCAAGTGGATAAGATATCATCGTACCCAGCCACGTGTGAATCGCGCATGCGCGTTGGAGGTAAATTGGCGGGTAATTTGAAAAAGAGTAGAAAAAAAAGAAACATGTCAATAATTAAGCTTCGCTCAGGGAATTACCATTTCTCTGTCGCGGCCAAGCTGCGTAATTAAAGAGACAGTAATACATCCGATGTGGCGATTGCTTTTCTTTTTATTTGGTCTTTTTCTTTTTTTTTTCCTTAGGAACAATGGATACGTAGGTGAGGTTAGGTCTGTACGCATGAAAAGTAGAGACGAGACTGGACCTTGTGCCAGATGATCGCCCATAACGCAGTTGATCGGAGATACGCGTGTAAAGCATGGGAAAGCCAAGGAAATTGAAATTTGGATTTTTTGGGAGGAGAAGGAAACCGGAAGTTGAGATAAGAGCGGAAGTGACAAGGTAAAATTTTTTTTCGTTATATCTGAAGCAAACTAGTTATATCTACGAGAATTTATAGACGACCGTGTGCTTGGCTCGTTCACTAGTTGCACGTGAACGTAACCTCGAAATAGAATTTTACCAAAAAAAGCGATCATAGCCACAATTTTTCTATGAGAAAAAAAATTATACGCAAAAGGTACATTCGCATAGTGATGAAAGAATTAAGGGATATCAAAGGTTTGGGTAAGGTCAGGATTCTAGCATCACTTACACGTTGCGTCGTAAACCTATGCAAATTCTGCGTTTCTTCTCTGTATCGTAAAGGACGCCATCTTGGATGCGGGAATAGATGGGAAAAGAAAGTTGATGCGCGCCATTGCCATATAGTGATACACGAGACAAGCACCAGGCCTCTTTACGAGAGTGGGGAAAAAAATTTTTGATTCTCGATACGAAGGAAGCAGGAAGCAAGGCATATAGGCTGTGAGCAATGGACGCCATATTGAGTATAATAATCAATATTACAGGGATTAGCCGACTGGGGTGGGAGATATCGTCATCGATAGATAGAGATGAAATAAGAAGAAGCATTAATAAAACAAATATTCATGCATTTCTCAAGCATTATTATTACAAATACTGGCTGACTCCTGAGGGACCCGGTGAACCTGTACGTGCAAACGTCCCGCCCTTATCAATAGTCCTCAACACCCATTGGCTGATATATCGAATATATTTATATATTAAAGATATAATCAAAAGACAAGGAGAGCACTTTGCACGTGCACCCACCGGATCGTATAGTAGTGTACTCAATATATAGGTATCATATATATATGTATGTATATATATATGTATATAGAAACGTGTCTGAAATGTACGTGGATGTTTGTCCGTGGTATGTTAAGTATATATATATACGTGTATATAACAATGTACATGAAGAATTAGAGACAGTACAGTACACAATAATAAATACTACCTGTATGCATGGTATATACTTGATTATATCGTAAAACGTATCGTTCTTATATATTTTTTTTTCTTTATCTTGTTCTTGCGATAATCATTATTCGTATATATATATATATATTCATATATATATATTTAATAAAGTAGGTTGTTTATTTTTCGTTGCACGCCACTTATATGCAACTATTAATATTACGTAATATATATATATATACCTTTATATATATTATATATAAATGTAATCGTACTGCGTAAGTATATAATAAGTAGTGTTATCTTCTTTTATCACCTGTGTCAAACGTCTCTCTGTCTTTACGTCCGTAATGTGTTACGTGTATTTTTTGGAGTGTACATGTGTAAGTGCATTTTTTTGTTTTTGTGTGTATATATATAGTAATAGTAGTAGTGTAGAGTGCAAGGGAAGGCACTTGCGCTGAGTCAAGTATATTCGACACCCAAGACCCGGTTGTCGATTGATGTTTTTCAAAAAAAAAATTTTTTCACTCAAAAATTCTATCGCAATTAGCCCGTATAAAATGGTGGTAATGACTATCGACGGAGGACGAAGTAATGTTAAGTGATTTATTTTTTTCGAAAAATATATCAAAACCCGTGCAAGTTTCGTGTTACTGATCAATATTTTTGGCCACTCTTATGGCCCCGCGTACTAATTTTAAAATTGCACTGTCGCGAGAGTTAAGGAAAAATTGTTCGGACTCTCTCTCTCTCTCTCTCTCTCTCTCTCTCTCTCTCTCTCTCTCTCTCTCTCTCTCTCTCTTCCTCCCTCTCTCTCGCACTCTTTGGGAAAAAGGTCTCACGGTCTCCTACTTGCGCGTCCGGGACTTGGGCGCGAATTTCGAAACAGCCACCCTCTCGTTGCTGTTTATCATTATTTCTGTTTTCACGTTAACTCATTTCCGTATGTTATATATGTATATATATCGTCCTTGTTAATTTCTCGTTCTAATTTTGTCTGACTTTTTTTTTTAACCTTGCAAAACGCAGGACAAAGGGACCCTAAGAAAAAATTTTTTTCTACGCATCGTCTATCCGCTTCCTGCTGTCACTTCAAGATGACAGCTGACTGGACGTCAGAGGCGTGACGTGTAAATATATATATATATATATATGTGTGTGTGTATGCGTATTGTAATACGGTTTGAAATTTTTTTTTGAACGCTATTTTTCAATCGGGGTTTTTTCGCTAGTATTTTCTTTTTCGGCATAATCGTTACAATAATAATAATAATAATTTCTAGGCCACGTTTTATGTATATAATATGCTAATCGTATGCGTATTATCTACGTAATCATTAAAAAGTGTTTGTGTGTATTTTTCCTTTTTTTTTAATCTCCCTCTCCTTTGTGCTCAGGGCATTATTATGGTACACATATTATTTTACGCTATCACAATGGACGGCCCTCAAGTATTGTTCCTCACGAGATTGAAAACGGCTCGAGTCCAAGGTACACGTACTGTATGTAAAATTTGATAAAATCGTTGGGAAGAAAAAAGTGAATATTCAATTTATGCAAAATACCTCCAAAAAAAGGTAAATCCTTACCCAAATCGGTAGATGGATATCTTGAGTGTTACTTATACCCAGTGCTATGCTTGAAAAAATTTTCAAAATACATCCTCGTCCTATATATTTTTTTAAGACTACCGTTCTGCACGGATTTAATCAACAGTCCCGTTTTTTTTACTTTTGCAAAATCGCGACAGATTAACGACTCATGCCCTTTTTCGTTCGTTTACAAACCGTAGACGCAGAGTGCCATTTTTTTAATTTTGACTTTTTTCCACAAAAATTATTTTCCTCGAAAGAACTATTTTTAATCTCGTGAAGGATCGAGTAGTCTCATGGAGAAAGACGGCGTTATGCGTGCATACTGTTCGACGTGTTACCGGGCCTTTAATATTTTGAAAAAAAAATGTCCAACTTGATTTTTTTTTTCGTTATCCACAAAATCGTCGTTACGCAAACGCAGAGTTGCATTTTCTGCACGCACAGATTTCTTCGCCATGTTTTTTTCCTCCGAGCCCTCGATATCTTTCGTTTTCGTAATCGGTAATTTTTTTCTCCTTATTTTTCTTTTTTAGACCGTCGTACATCTAATCTATCGATCTACAGTGTCCTCTAAAAATTTTTTCTACAGTAAAATCTACACCGACATGTTCAACGTGTCGACGATTCATTAAAATCGTACGTTATACGGGACACTATGTATATGTATACTTCTATATACATATGTGTATGTACCGCTATATAATAATTACATATCAATCCTACTTGTATATATATATATACGTAATTCCCTACATTATACAATCACGTAGGTGCCAACTATGAGAAAAATCAAATCACTTGGCAAATATAATCAGATATATAAATGTATACATATACCCGTTAACGACAGACAATATATTGATTTATCATCGATCCTACCCAAATGCGATTTCCCTTCGAAAAAAACCCCTAACCCGCCTTGACTGCCGCAAGAGTAAAAACGCCTAACTGAAAAATCGGTGATTTAAAAATTAAAAAAAAAACTTGAAATTCACAAAAATCACGTGACATTAATTCGCGACAATTTTTTATGCATGTTGCGTTACGTGCGCATGTATGTAAAGTGACTGTAATTGTGCGTGCACGTGTTTGTGATGAGTGAGTATGTGTACGTATCGTCATGTAAAGATGCACAGACACGATTTTGCACCTCTTATCGTAATTTTTCATTTTATTTCTCTTGTCGAAAATAAAAGTTTCTTCATCGTCACAATAATCGTTTTTCCTTATATTTTTCCTTATCTTCGACATTGTATTTTTTTTTTCTCGTCGTCTTCCTCGTCCAAATATAAATGCAATTGGCTGCGATGTTTCGCAGTGCGACGCCTGTGCTCGCACCTACCATACGTAGGTGGACGTGTTTATACGTATGTTATATATTTATAATACGTGTGTGCGTCAAAGTATTGTCTAACGTTCTCTTGACTAAATGCATTAGAAAAAAAAAATTGAAAAAAAAACTCGAACGTCCCATACGCATATATATTTGACAATAATTCATCGTGCGCACACGTGAGAACTCACCCGAATTGAATCTAGGATGATCAGGAACAATTTTGATTATTTTGGATTTTAACAATTTTTTCGCAGCGGGGTCGGGGGGTGGATTCGTAGATTTTTTTGGAAACGTAGTAGGAGATGGATATTCAAAATATATATAGGAGGTGGCTAGCCTAAATTAACACGATAAAACGAACAATTAAACCTATGAATTAACATTAGGAACCATTTGGACAGTTCCGTGAAGCGAGATGGTCAAGAATACAGATAAGTATAATAAAATAAAAATTCTACAAACGAAAACGATAAGGAAGCTAAAGTGAGAAAATTGAATTTTCTTGACAATTAAATCCGGCAAGGATGCGCCTAGGAAACATACGTTGCTTGGTTGAACGAAAAAAAAAAGATAAAAATAAAAAAATATTTCAATAAAGCAGGAAACGTCATTTATTCTCTTTCTACATTAGTAAATGAGTAATCGTCACAATGAATAAAAAATAGTAACAGTAAAAATGGTTCCTTTTCTTTTTTTTTTCTTTTCTTTTTCTTCAATCAGGACCAACCTCCTACGAGGTATACGGGCCTATAGAGACACGACTATGAATACGAATAAACATGAACGCGAATAATAAAAATTACATTTTACTGATTTACATAACCGATAAAAAGTAGTAACGATAAGAAAAAAAAAAGATACTAGGGGATACGTCGATGACGATACAAAGTTTTATCACGCGATATACAAAGTGTCGGTATGGTAGAGACCACTGGAGGATAAAATGGACAAAATCAAGAAATATAAACAACTGATAACAAGTAACCTAAAACGGAATTAAAAAGTTATCAAATCAGGCCCGTTCGAAGAGTCCCAAAAAAATTGTTAGCCATGCATAAAATCACGCAGTTACATAATAGACGACATACACGATATTTATATCAGAATCGAGGAAGTCTGATTCATTTCTTTGCTTTTTTTTTAATTTTTCTTTTCGTACCCTCTCTTTTTCTTTCTCAATTAATCATTCTCACTCGAGTCCATAAATGATCCTTGCACTATTCCATTGTTAATTTACAGTCAAACAATTATTATTTTAAAAATGATGACCCTCCAGTGGTTTCGTTAACGAGTACGCGTTATAAAATGCTTTGATATTAATAATAAAGATTTCTCGTAAAAACACGTAACAAGGTGCGTGGCTCACTGGGGATTAATTAATATAAATAGAGACAATGATAATAATAATAATGTCCAGCCACTACAAGAAGATATCGTTAACAAGAAACGAGCACGAGGAACAATCGTTAAAAGAGACTCGTAAGAGGAAAGAAATGGAACAAACAACAATAAGAGATGGGATGAACATTAAAAAAAAAAGAAAAAAAAACGGAATTCATGTTGCTAGCACGGTCAGCCGTCAAAGTGTCTCGGAACGGTATATATATATATTTTTTATAATTATTTATCAGTGGGATCGGGACAATAAGGCACTGTTCACCGACAATGTCTGACTAGAAAATGAAACTATTTCTGGAACTTTTTTGTTTTTCCTTTTTTTCTTTTTTCGTTTCCTTTAATATATCTTCCTCTCAGCGTCACTCGATTACGCTAGACTAAATTTTTTTTTTTTTTTTCTGTCGTGATTTTCACCACGTGCCAATCGTTATCAGCATGTTCACTGTATGGATTCTCCATTGATCCTTGCAATATATATGTATATATTGTTCTCATTGTAATCTCTTTAACACGCTACCCTGTTCGAGGCTAATATATGAAAGTGCCAAATGTCACTAGATCCTCACGTTACGAAGTCACCTCTTCGTGACCTGTACGATCGAAACCAAGTGACCTTGACCCGCTTAACAAAATCCATTAATTCGGTAGGAGACACGGCAAGATTAAACGCGACAATCGAAGTACGTAGTGTAAGAGAGATAAATAAAAGAAAGTCCTTTCTTTTCGTTGGCATATAAAAAAACTGTAAGGATCAACGAAGAATCAGATTGGCCGATCGATAGACCCCGGGAAGCACAATAACGGTACGATATAAGAATTTACGTAGTTTTCATTTTCTTATAGGGCTGCATAACCACCCCGCTGCTAACCGGTATGGCTACCTGAGGTTGCGCGGCTATCGTGGCCGGATTCGCGTTCTGCATTTGCGGTACACCGGGTACAGCGGTGGCCATGCCGGGAACACCAGCGACACCGGGTAACATGGCGTAAGGATTTTGAACTGCGTAGGGATTGGCCTGCATGCTGGCTCCTGGGACGCCAGGAATAGAACTTTGCATGTAGGACGCAGGGAGCATCTGAGGTCGTATCAAAGAGTAAGGATTGATGGGAGCGGTTGGAGGAGGTCTGGGATAGGCCAGGATACCAGCTGGTAGTGGTGAGGTCAGAGTGCCGTGTATACCGGGTAGGCCTGGTATCACCTGTCTAGGGGTGGCTGTGCCTTGCATCGCGGATGCTTGAGAGTTCATGGCGAGAGAATGTTTGTTCAAGGCCACTCCGGTGTAATTGAGCGCGGTCAGAGGATTGATCCCGTACGATTGGGATGCCTGGGACAGTTTGATCGCCTTGGCGTAATTCTTCTGTGCCACCTCCTTGGCCAGAGCTGCAGGATCCATGGATAGATTAGGTCCCATGCCCAGTGTATTCAATACGTTCAGGTTGGCCATGTTGGCCATAGTGTAATTAGCCATTGAATTCATGTTGGCCATGTTAGCCATACTGGCCATGCTAGCCATATTAGCCATACTAACCATACCAGCCATTGAGGTCATACTGCCGACACTGGGCATAGAGGTCAGACCGGATATCGAGGTCATGGGACTCATGGATGGTGGCGCAGCCAGTGACATGTGTCCTACCTGCTGTGCGTTTGGGTGATTCAATTCGGGCGAGTTATGGGAGTTCTCGTTCTCGTGATTGGCTAAGGCCGTGGCTGCGGCCGCGGCCGCTGCCGCTGCTGCGGCCACCGCCGCTGCGGCCTGCTTCTCGCCAGCGGACGTGGCCGCGTTCGGCGGCGGCGGTGGCGGCGGATTGTTTGGGTCTACCAGGACCCCACCGCCTGTACCGCCGCCGCCGCCGCCGCCACCCCCACCCCCACCACCGCCGCCATTAGATTCGCTCAGGCCTGATGACGCTCCGGCCAACCCGCCGCCGCCACTTTGCGGCTGTATCGAATTTTGCGAGGGCACGATCGACGGGTTAGAGGTTTGGGGTAGTGGTGGTGTTCCAGTGTACTCACATGACACAGGCACGAACGGCTGCTGAAGCTGCATTAGCTGCTGGTAGGTCGTCGCGCCGGTTGGTTGGTACACCGGCATGCCGGACTTGTCGCCTGCTGGACGTTTGTACGGTACCATTCCTGGGAACGCCTGGAAGCAACAGCGGAATCGGGTTAGAGCATTCAGAGAACTCGAGTATACGTGACACTCGGGAGCCGTCGAGATTTTTATACAAATTTTTTTATATCCTTTTCAGATTCCTTTTCCAATTTCTCTAATTGGTATCGGTACCGGAACTATGAGTTCATACGGGATTCAATGAGACTAGAATTTACGTAAGTGATTTCAAGTAGAGTTTGTTACCCTAATCAGATAAATTTTTTAAATGACCAAAAGACAGTTCAATAAGATACCTGATTAAGGGAGGTATAATTTCAATATGTCGGTACAAAAATTTTTGAAATTTACATAATTTCGAGTATATGCTATCACGATGAAATTAGATCCACGAATACATTTTTCCTAAAAATAAATCCCACTTGTAATTTCCCATATGTAAATATACGTTGTGTATATATATACGCCTAGATGGTATATAATAAATATTGCCTTAAGCGCATATCTGCAGTGTACTACCATATGTGAAAACGTATGCACAGGTCTCACGTGTGAATAGAGTCGAAAGGTTATAGTAAGATAAGGATGGATGGGGTTATGATTTTTTTTTATATCTGCACTTACAAAGTTCTCGTAGTAGAACGACCCGACAGATTTCATGTCCATCTGCAACAAAGACAGGATCGGTTTCAACTCATTTCAAAGGATCAGGTAATCGTTCGATTCTTTTATCTTTTTGTAAGGGTCGGATCACGGGATTGGAAATTGTGGAGAAATGGGATTTCATATATATATTTTCTTTTGTTTCATCAAGGACCATGGTCAGGGGGTAGAAACAGTGTAAGTTGTGCCGATGACGCAGCTTGCAGTGACGTTCCCATATGATGACGGTTTTCGTTGTTGGACAACTGTAAAATTCTTCTACTTCGACAAAAAAATTGATGGAAAAACAAACGAAAGTAAAGTTTCTCTCAGAACGTTCCAAAATACATCCTTTCGTACGCGGATCTGTATACGATATACCTGATTATGGATTGTGATGTATGTATATTTTGATATATACAAAATTGCTAGGACGAAATGACGCAGTTGTGAAAATTATCATGGTTCTCTTATCTCGAGTAAAAAAAAAAGATAAAAAACGAAACCAGACTGTGAGACGTTTTGCAAAAACTCAAGGACGTAAGTACGAATAGATAACAGCTTGCAAAAATTATGAGGACGTAATGCAGAGGCGTGAGAATTCGAAAATCAAAGTGAACTTTAAAAGGCACACCATGTATATGTGTAAGTAGAGAAATCAGAGAGATGGAAAGAGAATGAGGAAAAGCGTGAACGTGAGAAAAAGTGAAATTTCGAAATTGTTTATGAGAGAAAAAATGGTGCTATATACATGTATAAATACATATATATATATATAATATAGACGATAAGATAAGAGATAAAAAATAGAAAGCGTCATTGAATCAGACTGTCAGTCATTTAGGTAAGACATCACGTAAGTGCTCGAGTTTTTGTAGTAACCCGAATAAGCGAGAAGGGTAAAAAGAAAAAAGAGAAGAATACAAAAAAGAAGGAATGAAAAAAAAATCTAAGAAGCGGGCGAACGACTGTTACCAAATGGCAAATCGTGGTAAGCAAAAAGAAAAGTTTCTTTTTTCGAGGAATTTAGTCAAAAGCTGCGACGATATGCGAAAGCTTGAAAGCCGAAGAAAAATTAAAGAGAAAAATAAAAAAATTGATTCTTCGAATTTTTCATTACTTTCACATAGCGCGAAAGAGATAGAAAATTCTTAAGATTGAGTTCCAAATAGCCTTGAGTGAATAAAAGAATGAAGCTGAGTCGCGTTATGAAATTTCGAAAAACGAAAGAAAAAAAGTTCAAAGTACACGAAGACAAGAAGAAAAGGTCCCACGAAAAGAAAGAAAGTATAGCGAGTGTACGTAAGCGGACTATGGTGCTTTTGTTCTTTTTTTTTAATAACAAAATCGACGTGACTAATTAATGATGGTCACTTTCCGACCTGAATTTAAAAAAAATTGAAAATAATAAAGTGAATAATTTATCTCTAGATGTACTTTAGTCATCGTCCAGAGTATACTCGAGGGGATGATGCTGTACCATCACCTCGGGGTCGCGAAAGCACAACATGCATCATCGGCGCAAGCTCAGAATTACACAGAACTCATTATGTCCTTGAATCCGGGTCCATTTTTTGATTTCAATATGACTTTTGGTCCAGTCAAAACTGATCCAATTTCATATTAAAAAAAAAGGAACCGCGAAAAATCCAAGCACAATAATTAGATTTCAACATTTTTTATTTCAACATTCCCAATCCAAGCCGTTTGAACATCGATTCTCCACTTTCTATTTTCAACGTAACTGCCGGTGCTTATGAATAAAAAAAGTGAATCCAACATATCATTATGTCTTAATAACCCTGCAATTAGGTCAGTCATAAAACAAGCAGGTTACTTGGAATCGATGTTGCCACAACTCAAAGTGCGAAAATTGACCTACAATCAGTATAATAATCAATACGATATATATCGATCGATCGATCAACTGATCGTAACTCAGGTCAGATATCTTTTGGCCAGAGGATTGCCTAAGGATTTTACCATAATCATTAGTGTCACGAGTCATGGCTTTAGAAAATTTTTCGAAAAAAAAAAAACTTTTTGTCTACCGAACATTCCAGAACATACGAGAACAAAGAACAAATGAATCAATACAGTCGCCCACTGTATCACCGAAATCTGATTGCCGGTTGACATGACACGTGACACGTGTGTCGATATAAGCGATCTATAAATACATTACGAGGCGTAAGCTCCGGAACGAACCACATCGCAAACAGACGACAGAAAAAAGAAGCTTCAACTAATAAAAAAAGAATTCTCAACAAATTTTTCGCATATCGTCGGGGTTTAAGCCAATGATAATATGTGCAGTAACCGTAGAGAAATATCTGAAAGCAGTCGACGCAAAGTCTGACGACAACATCGGAGACAAAAGACACAACGAAAATTTGTATCTTTCAGGCGTGTTTGTCGCTCGATTGCGTGGACGCCTTCAGTTACGTCCCGAGGTCGGATAAAGAACAGCGGGGTTTGTTAGAGACAAGAAAACAGGAGCTAGAGCTCTAAGCGCGCTCGGCAGTGTATTCACAATCGCAGTAAACTGTATTTGTAACTTAAACGTAACGCTACGTAGAATATCCATAGAAACAGGCCTAAGAATTCGCGTAAGCCAATATAACGTATATACTTGGAGAAAGAAAGCTTTTATATATACATACAGAACGAAGAGTACACTTTAACTTTCGTATTACCGTTGTCGGTTCAAAAATAGTTTCTCGCGTCACACGACAGATGGCGGCACTTATAAATACGTTGGCGGCCATATTGGATTTCGCCAAGCAGCTGTGCAGCGACGCTACGTAAATAAGTATACCGTTTAATTTTATTCACACGTTCTTTTCTCGGTCAGTGCTTTTAATAAGAATCGGCCAATTTCTATCGAAATTCCGCTACAAAAACCGAAAGTGTACTCCATGCATAAGCCGTGGTACCATTAGCAGATCGTCATTGGAGTCGCGCATCCGCTTCTTGCCGAGCTCGATGCTCGCCATATTCGCGTTCTGAAGTCCTCCAGGTACAGCTGCAGACGGCACTCCTGACACTCCGCCAGCCATCGTTCCAATTCCCGCAACGTTCGTCGGCACCGTCGCCGTCTGCTTTACGGTTTTTTTTTTTTTTTTTTTTTTTTTTCTCGTACGGGCGATGGTGATCGGTCAGTCGTGCGGTTCGGAAAATTTTTTTTGTTGGCAATTCGCAGGCGTTAATTGGCGAGTAGCGAAGCGCACGAAGGTTTTCAGCAAGCATGAAGCATCGCCAGCAAGAGGGCAAGATAAAAATCAAAAAAAGAAAAAAAGACCAGTTGAGGCTCGGTAGACAGTCGTATGAGTCTTACAAATGTAAAGATAGATTATACAGGTGTATGTATATATATTTTACGTTATACATGAATATATACTAATATACAGTAAGGTCGTATATCGCGTTTGCTGTGCGTCAGAAAAAGGTGTAGCCTAAAAATATCATTAATTTTATATTTTTATATATGAGATATATATGTATATATGCATATGTACTGCTCTGCGTATTTCAGGATTCCTGTGATTTTCAAAAAAAAATTGTACCCAAAATTTTGCTGGTGACAAAAAAAAGGTTATTGACGAAATAAACAAGAAGAGCAATGATCATAAGAAATAGCAATGACACAGTGGAGTGAAAGAGAAAAAAAAAGTCCTTTTGATGAGCTGCGCATGCGCGCGATAAACCAGACCAATCGAAGTTCCTAAATGAAATTATCTGTAAGTAAAGAAGAACAAATTTTGTCATAGCCGACATTAGGATTATTCGGGTTGTTTCCAATGCTGTTGTACACGTAACGTGACGCTGGCGCTCCAGACACAAAAGTGCAAAAATAAATTTGAAAAGGAGACAAAGTCGCTCCAAGCCGGAACACGAAGATCTAGTGTATGGGTGCAAAGACATGGCCAAGTATGAAATAAATAATAGAAAATCCAAAAAATTGATCATTAGATAATAATAAAATTAAAAAATTTCAAAAGTACAATCAGTGAGATGCAATTCCTCCTTCGTTTAGCCTCAGCAAGCGATTCGACATTTCCGGTACCGATGAACCTGAAATACGTATCTTACAATCGAGTCAACCTCAACTTCCGGTTAGCGAGGTGCGCGCGCATCCCTTTTGCTTCTCTTCTCGTTTGAACTGTAATAATTGCGAGTGGTCGTTGGCACTGCAGGAAAAATTGAAAAATGACGTAAACAAGTGGAAAATGGATAATCGAAGAATAACGCTGGCTCTCGTATGTATATACAGTGGCAAAGAGATACAACAGAGATACAGTGAAATAAAATACAGTGTGAGATGCGTCGCAAGATTTATGAATGAGAAAAAAAATAATCAGCAGGCATCGTTCGCAGAAAGACGAGGACGTTCTTTTCAAAATTTTTCTTTAAAGTTGCCTGAAATTGAGGAAACAAACGAATATACACATTAATTCTTATTTACATTAAGTTTTTTTACATTGACGTGTTCTTCTGCTTGTTGGAGTCGTCCCTTCTGTGTAACGTGCATCTTGTTTCACTTGTATGACTATACTGTAAATATCGGTGTATGATTGTATGAGACATGTGTAATTTTGTGTAATTATCATATATGTATATACTGTATCGTATGTGTATACTGATATAGGAGTCTGATTGGACAGTGTACCGTATATATATATATATAATATGTATATATGTAGTGTGTATGTATATGCGTGTGTATCGTGTACGTGTTACACTTGACAAACATTTAGGAATTGCGTTGCAATTCCAAAGAGTGCATTTCGCGATGATCGTCTCTCGATTAGAAAATTCCAAGAGAGAGAGATAAGAGTGATATCGAAAATCGCGACATGGTCCATTCCTTATCTTATTTTTTGGTTATGTCAGAATTGCTTTTTATCAATAATAAAAATCTATAAAAATTTTTTTGGACCAGAAATTTTTCATTGACAGATGATACCGAAGAAAAGAAGAGGGCGCTAGCGATTTTCGATTCGTATGCTTTTTTTTTTATTTTTTTTTCAAGCCTTTCTTTGCGGCTCATTATTCGTTCTCGTGAGACGCGACCAGCGGATCTCGTAACGATCGTTAAAGATAAGTGGGCGCGGGCCGAGTGGCTTCTCAAAATGCAATGCACCCTTCGGGAATTGAAACCCACTTGTAGAGAATGAAACTTCCCTGCCAACAAGCTAGTCTGCCGCAATCCGTGCGAGATTCTCCGTTCTTGTGTCCGGGTGTGGGCGAGGTCCTCCGGCCGACGTTGCTGAAAATCTCTCTCTCTATTTTTTGCCTTGGCCTTTTTTTTTCCTGAGTTTCTTTTTATTTGCGTCTCGTCTATTCCCTTTTCATTTTTCTTTTTTCAAATACTTTTTTTTCGAAACTTTGTCCGTTCGACGACTCGCGTCTGTCCGTATATACAGTGTCAAGATGCACCGAGGGACAGGGAGTGTAGAGCGAAGAGAGGGGAGGCGACGTAGTACGGTGTTAACACTTGGAGTAGATTTGTAAAAAAAATTTTGAAAAGTTTTACTCTTTCATTGTTTTGCATTTTTTTCCATTTTTTATTTTTTTCCCACCAAGAGAACTTTCACGAAGACTCGCCATCCGTCCGACTGAGAAAGTGCTTGTAACCATCGATGAGAGTCTGGTGCCTCGAAGGAGCGTGACGATTCAAGGGGAGAATTTGAGAAATGAAAAAGCATAAAAAATAGAGGACCGATTTTGAAGTCATCCTCGGAATAGTAAAGAGAATGGAAAATTTTGAAAATTTTTTCTTTCCTGAAATATGACAGCTCTTGAGTCTCGGGGGCGTGTAGATCCGTCAAAACGATAGTGAATGTCGTATCGCGACGCCCCTGGTGGCTGTGGACGGAACGTCCAGGAAACTCGTCTTGCTGCAGATTGAAGTGACGCGGTTGAGCGATATACACGTACATAAGTCAAATGGTCGAATCAGCCCAAGAAAATGGATAAGACGCAGCTGCGAATTTGTGATTTCCACTTTTCTGCGACGAAAGTGTAAATTTTTTCGAATGGAGAAATTACCTTGAAAGGCATTGTAAAGGACGTAGAATTTCTGTGAGCTATCCTATTGGTCGAGATAAAAAGAGAGCAAGGCGGACCAAGATACAGAGATAGATAGAGGGAGAGAGAGAGAGAGAGAGAGAGAGAGAGAGAAAAGAATAGAGACAAAGAGGAAAAGAGGTAGAGGGAAGGAGCACAGAAGTACGGCGGTACGAGAAAGGAAAGAGGATGGAAATATAATGAGAGTGAGAGAGAAAGAGAGAGAGAGAGAATTCGAGATCGCAAACGAAGTCCGAAGCGAGAGAGCCATGACACTTTCTCATATCCCCTACCCAACAGATACAAGGTACATAATATGCAATAAATATATAATTCACCACACAATTATTCCAGCCGATTTCTCATTCATTTCTTACTCCGTTTTCATTTTTTTAACTTTCTTTTTTTTTCTTGCTCTTTTTTCTGTGTAGCGTTTTGTGTGGGGCAGCAAACAGCAGCGGGGTTCAGATAGCTGGGGTTCGTGCAGCACAGCTTGTCAGCAGGGTTGTGTTCGTGTCATTCATGATAGGTAATTACTACTTTTATTTACAACACACCCGGTCACCAGTTTCCATTTTCGCAAATGGCACGAGAAAATACGTCATCGAGTACTGTGACTTTTTAGAAAAAAAAAATACCGACAGAGTCATCACGTTTGGTGCGACTGGTTTTGGATTAGAGTTCAAACGAATGGCGGGAGATTTGAAAATTCATATCGAGTCAACCACGTGACTATTTGCGTAACTGAGTTACGTGGAAATTATGCAAAATTGAAAAAAAAATTTTTGATACTTTTCTCGAAATGCCAGATACGAAAATGAAAATTGGAACGAGCGATAAGGCGACGCAGTATTTATATGATCTAGGTAAATCGATCGGTGATTGGTGTATTGCAACTAGGTATTTGCACCTGGGTAGCTGCGATAGGCTGCTAGAAAGAGAGAAATAGAACAGTGGTGTCGGTGATGGTAAACAGATTTTTTGGCTTCTTTTTTTAACTACTCACTACAACACTACGTACACGGCTAAACGTCAAACAGGATTTGTGAATGGACGAACACAAAAGCGATAGACGACTGGTTCGGACGTGGACCTTGGGAAAAGGAGAAAATTCATAGATGGAGGAAACATAATAAATAATATGGACAACAAAATCAATGTTACGGGATATATATAGGGTTAGGTTGGATTCAAAACCGTAAACTAATTTTCTTTACTGACGACCGTAACGGATAGGAGGAATTGTTTTCAAAAAAATTCGTTATCTTTTTCGTAGGAAATTTTCAGATTCGAATATATCGTGAAAAAAAATGATAATTCATGAATGATATTTCTTTCATGATTTTTTTTCAAAATTTTTTTTATTAATAATTGCCTGAAGTCAATCGCCACTTTTCGGTTACGGTTGTCATGACAGTTACCACTGCGCAACGTTTGGCCAATTTCGCCGTTCAATTGTCATATATCGGTTCGTCTGTGCTAGTGTTTGGATATAGTATTGATATAAGACTGATATATGTGAATATATCTGATGAGCGCAATACGTGTGTAATAATAGCATAGAGAATGCAGGTCTGCTGCGGTTCAAGGGAGAGAGCCCAAGTTTTCTCGCGGATTGGCGAAAAGCAGCGCAGCAGCGAAAGCTTCTTCAACGCAAACCCAGGAAACTCATACAGGATGAGAAAAGTAGTGAGAGACAGAAAGGGAAAGAGAGAGAGAAAGAGAGAGAGAGAGAGAAAGAGAGAGAAAATGAAAAAAAAAAGAAAGAGCAAGAATGAAATACAAAAAGAGAGAAAAAGTTAATAAGTGATAATAAAAGAGTTTGAACAGGAGTGAGGTCAAAGGTAAAAATCCTCGAGTCTCAACATTACCGATTAAAAAAATTACCCGAATAAAAAAAAACCCCTCCAGTTCGCAAAAAATTCGAGATCAACAAGATCTAAAAATTTTCAAAATATTCAAACCCCGTCACTCTTGCTAATACGAACCATTAAAAACGGAGTAAAAAGTCAAAAATTTTTCCAAAAAAAGTCCTCGATACCGACAAAAAAACGTCAATGTCAAAAATAATCGTCTCATAAGTCACGAGAGAGCCGCGTGTCAAAAAAATTGATAGAATCAAAAAACCGTGTAACTGATAATTTCAAAAAGTTCGAGTCGCCCAACCAAGAAAAAGCCATGACGCAACCCCTACAAAACAACAGGAAGTAGGGTGAAAGCGTGATGGAAGAGTAAGTAGAAAAGAAGAATAATAATATAAACAACAATAATGACAAAGACAAAGTAAGAGTATAAAGGACAAAGAGAGATAGATAGAGATAAGATATAGAGAAAGTGAGAGAGAGAGAGAGAAAGAGAGTGAGACAGAGAGAATGCATTACCGCAATGCTAGCCCGAGATTGTGCGGCCTTAATGTGGACTTGAAGGTGCAGAGGGGGGTGGAAATAGCGGCAGGGGTCCCGATTGCATCGGCCCTTGACAGCGTCCATGCAGACCGTCACAGAGCCGTCCTCGTTCGCCTGCACCGTCTCGAGGGGGTGCGCAAACCGGCACTCCGTCTCGCCGCGTTTGCACGCCCCACGTTGGAACTCGCGACATACCTACAGCAAGAGCGAACACGCATGGCATGGCACTCTATCTATGGGCTATCGGAAGAACACTCTAGGGTGGGGGGTGGAGGGGGGGGAGGGATGGTAAGGTTTCGGTGTCTTATAGACGTAATCACTATTAGGTTATGTGAGACGGATACCTGGTAACATGATAATGATAATGATAATGATAATGATAATGATATGGGCAAAGATCATTGAGGTTCAGGATCGGCGAAAGGTCTTGGTAACGTTGAATAATACATTGATGTCTTACGTACGGTGGATTTGTATTTCGAATAAAGGAAAGTGAGGTCGTAAAGTCAAATTGTGAACTAGGATGAGGTATGTAGAGGGAAAGGAAATTAGGGATAAGTGGGGACTACTCAGTGGCGGGGAACAATAGTTGACCATTGATATTCGCGAATTGTCAAATTTTTTGGAATAAAAAATTAAAAAAATATTTTGTGATAAGAATTTTTATTTTTTTTTCTAGGCTACTAGACAATTAGCGATTATCTTCGGCGCGGACACGTAGCTGCTCTGGGGTCTAATGCTAGCGAGTGTTTTGGCGGCCGTTGCACGTGCCATAGTTGACACGGTGTACAGTAGCTACATTGTTTCGCTTGGATATCGTGAAGAAGAGATACAGAGATAGAGAGGCTAGAGTCAGAAACAGAAAGACAGAGATAGGACGAAGAGAACGAGAGGAATTTTGTCTGACTGTATATTTATTGAATAGTCCTTTTGGAAGCGGAAGAACTTTGAACTTCCTGGAAACCTGAACGAACTGATCTGATCTGAATTATTGGACATAATCAGATCGGTTAATTCTCATAAAATAAAGAAAATTTATCCTTCTTGTTTGCCCAGTTGAGTTACACGGAAATTCCACGCAGATGTCTCCACCGTCAACGAGACATTTATTTAACTGTACTGTAGAAGAACGTATTTTGAGGTTAAAATTTTGTTGACAAGTGGCGCCTTGACGGGATATTTTTTTTTTAGACAGTCAGACGACAACTCTTCACGCTGATCTTCGCAAGGGATTTTTATAGCGTTCAGGCCCGATAGATACCAGCGTACGCTGTTCAGTGTACAGTATAATTTGTGTTGTGATAATAGCGCGTTACGGGTTAGGTTAAGTCGTGAGTGATAAGCACGTGTGTATATACGTATTTTGAGAGTAGATTAGTAAGTAATACATATATACAATAAAAACCGAGCATTCATCCTCACCGCGAGCACGCACGCATACACACCCATCGTCGCTTAGACTACGATAATCACAATAGAGTGCACGCATGACAGGCCGCAACGTAGACATCACTGAACAGATATAAATAGAAGTGCTAGATTATGGAGATAGACAGATCCAGACCGAGGACGGATGTTGGATAAGGATTCAGAGTGACACAGAAAAATAGTTTGACAATCAACATGAACAATCACGAACACAGATGACACACAAGATCCAAGTGATAGAGAATGACGATCGTTGGGGATCAGCTTTGTGATAATTTCGGCAGCCGCCAGATGGCAGGTCGGATGCATACTAGGCACACGCGCACGCGCACTAGGCATAGGTACAACCAGTGAAGAAAATAAAAAGTGTCCAACGATAAAGGATTTGCGAGGAGAGTAAGAACGAGAGAGAGGGAGACGGAACGAAGCAGGGAGTAAGATAGAGACAGCAAGAGTATGATGTGAGATTGTTGACTGTATATAAAAGACAGAGCGATGGGGATGGTACGGAGAGAAAGTAGTGTGAATAAAAAAAAAGTGAAAGTAAAAAAAGTAAAATGGGGACTCTGGCTGCGAGTGGTTCTTTTGGCCGGCCGATAAACGACTAAGGCACGTTTCGTTCCTTAATAAAGTATTTTTATCGAGTGAAGTGCTCGTTGAGCCTGAGTACTACCCTCTGGCGAAGTAACACGAGCCCGAATGGAAAGTGAAGGGTGAATTGGTGGAGAAGGGAGAGTACTCTTCGAAAAGAGAAGAAAAATACAAAGAGGGTAACAATTAGGAAAATTAACAAACTAACAAAGGTAAGTAGCGAGGTTAGAATAATGAAGGTTTTGTATATACAGGGTGGGAAAAAAAGGACACTCTTTCAGGAGTACTATAGGACTATAGGTTATTGATCATCAAAGCTCCTAATTAGTTGTACCGCAATTATATTGAATTATTCCAAACGAACCACCGCAAGAGAGAAATTGCTAGTCGTTAGAGCGTATATAGAGAACGACAATGTGCGTGCTGTTTTGTGATTCTCTTTTGTGTTGAATGTTCTTTTTTTTGTAAGTTATGCAACATGCGAACAATTTTTTTTCTGTGCACTTCGTGAGTTGTTTGGTGTTGTGTCTTTGTCATTTTTTTTTCTTGGTTTTATCTATAAGTCAGTTAAGTTCCCAAGGCGAGTACAGATTGATAAATATTTGATTTGAAAATTTTTGTTTTTAATTTTTTTTGCGTGCCTATAGTGTCAAGTGCGTGTGCACGTGTGCTAGAATATTTCTTGTACGAAATTTGAATAATTTTTTTTTGTATTATGTCAAACAGTAATGACGTATTATTTATAAATATATTTGTGTATGCTTTTCTGTGTCTTGCTAGTATTTTCTGTGAATGGTGATGCGTGTGTCGTTGGCGTGATTTTTGATAATGTGTTGGGTGTTGAATGATTTTTTTTTAGTTCTGTACAATGCTGTCTTTTTTCTACATTTTGACCGTTGAATTTTCAAAAGATGCTTTATTTTTTAGTAGTGTTGCTTTATCTGTTTTAAAACATACCGAGTAGCTGAAAGAATGGTCAGTCCAAAAAATCTACACACAACATTGACGGTGCGTCGAGACGCCAGTCGTCCTCGGTAGCCAAATTTATTTTGAAAATATTATAATTTTTTTTAATGATACTAATTGGCGAATTTTCAAAATTACGTATAGCATGATCTGATCTAGTTAAAAAACAAATATTATTGGCTCACGAGGAAGACTGACGATCTTTCACCCAGGCATTAAGAGTAAGAGAAATTAAATATCAATGGTATTATATGCTGAAAATATGAAAATTAAAATTAAAAAATTACACAGTTAGGGGAGCGCGATAACATCGTAGTAGAGTTTTTTTTAATACGTACGCGCGTTATCCACATACGTGTATAGATATACTTGCGTATATATATACACCTACAAGGAAAATTATCTATATTATATAAATATGTGTATTAACAGTCACATGCGGTTTTGCGTATAATAAGCACCTCCTCCTAGCTGTAAAATAAAATTTTGAGTCACTATATGTCAATTAATAAATTAGTAAACAGATACTGATTCAATAATAACAATTTACTGATACATTATACAAGGCACGGTCGTAAGCAGTCATTTTGAGGAAAAAAGAGAAGAAACGAGAGGAAAGGACGATGTAAAAATAAGGGATGGAAAAAGAAAGAGAAAAATGACCAAGAAAAAATTATTATACGTACTACGTGAAATGCGAGTTGTAAAAAAAAAATTCTAAAAAATATAGCAGTCTAACAGCTATTAATTTTCGCACGTACACGTTTATACCATCGCGCAAATTTTGAAGTGGAAATTTCGTGTTTGAAAAATGAATAAAAGTTAGAAAAAAAAAAGATATTAACAGGAGGAAACTTTTAAGAAGAAATGTAAAAACGTATTAAAGAAAAATGCAGCTTGAATATAGGGGTGAGTCGAGCATTTTTCCATTTTCTGTCTGGCAGTATATTCCACTAGAAAGAGATACAGCATGGGAGATGAAACGAGGGGTTGTTAAAAGAGAGAGA
>JAYRCB010000364.1:108098-167864 GCA_036026315.1 Trachelus stipa
TTTCTGTCTGGCAGTATATTCCACTAGAAAGAGATACAGCATGGGAGATGAAACGAGGGGTTGTTAAAAGAGAGAGAAAGAGAGAGAGAGAATGCGAGAACGAACCACCCCTGTACTTTCGCTCGCTCGGCAAATAGACACAAAGTCATCCCGTTGGCAAGAGAGAAAAAAGAGAGGATAAAAAGTGCATAAATAAATAAAAGAAAAGCCACCCCTCCCCCCACCCGACCCACGAATTCTGATAAGAAGCATTCGTAATGGCGGTAAGCTGCTTAGCTGAAAATTGTCAGGATCTACGACGTATCGCTGTATATATTCGGAATAAAAAGAAAGGAAGCCAAAAAAGAGAAGAGAGTGGAGCTTAGAAAAAGGGGATGGATCGGAATCCGCGCAAGGGAAATTAAAGATAAGAATAATGAGAGACAGTTATAGAAAATGAAGAATTAAAGCATTTTTACATTTTCTTAGCCGCGATGTCAGCCAAAAATATAATTAAAAAAATTTTCAAATAAAACTATCTACCATCGAAAACCGAGAGAATCAAAATGACGAATAGAAACGATAGTAGAGAAAAAAAAGAACAAGAAGGCAAAAGTAGATAAGCCCAATAGAAACAAGACAGACCAGACAGGCATACAGTAAAAAAAGAAAGATATCTAACTGCGTGCCTTCCATCGAATAAAGATATGATGAAAAAATCAAAATATGAAGAAAAAAAATTAATAAATTACGCATCCTAAAATACTTATTAATGTATTCGTTAATGTACCAATTTCAGTCTGTTATCGATAATTACACGGAAAATTTGAAATTAATGGTTTTCACACTACTTTGCACACACTACCGCATTCACTATTACATTATGTAAGGCGCGGACGCGTTATCGATTCCTCTCGTACGTATCGGAACAATCGATCGATCGGGTACAATCGGGTCTATCGGCGTTTAGCGAAATTCGCAAATCTCCACGTAAACGACATTCACGGTAAACCGTGAATGCAGGACGAAAGGGAACACACGTCGTATTTACATGTAAAATCGTACGTGGCAATATTCTCCTGTATTCGCGTTTCCACGTATCCCCTGTTAATCGTTCTGTAAAATCATCCAGTTAATCACGGCAAAGACAATCGTACCCAATCGAGAATACGGTTGTTAATTAACGCGATACAAAACGGAGTGATAAATCGAAACGCATTTTCGCTGTTTGCAATATATATATTAATAACGGTATGTAAAACAGGCAGCAAGCAAATATAATATATGTATATATGTGTGTATATATATATATATATATTATAGAATTGTAGTATTAGCGGTAGTAGGAGTAATTAATATGATATATCCGAAGCATGAATTAAATCAAGTATAAAACTGTTTCGAATGAGTGTACACAATTTTTTTTTATTACGTCATACGATTATTTTTATGACTGTTTTCCTTCCCATATTTTTGCCTTCCCTGTCATTCTTAAATCACCAGGTGTCAGAGGGGTTGATTGGATGGGCGGTGGGAGGGGGGGGGGGGGTTCGAGGAACAGTCAAAGGATCAAGGATCACTGTAATGCCATTTAAATATAATTGGAAGAGGAAGATAATTTTAATACTGTCATTAATATTAATATCATTAATATTATTGTTATTATTATTGACTAATAAAAAATTTCTACGCCCTGTATAATTGTCGGCCGGATCCGATCGATCCTATTGGGCGTTTTTGTGAATGGGGTATTTAAAAAAAAATTATAAAAAAATTTGACACACATACACTCACGCATACGTATACATGTGACACTCTAGAGGGGGACGTAAGGTTTGGTTTGAAAAAAAATTTTCGAAAAAAAATACCAATGCATGTGCATTCGAACGATGAAAGTCTCGCCGATACTCCCGAGCTCAGGAAGTGACAGACAACGGTTTTTGGATTTCAGGCCAAAGGAGATAGAAGTGAGTCGTGGTCCAGACGTCTTGTGAATTTCAAATTTTGTATTTTCTTTTTCTTTTTCACTTTTTTTTTCTCAGCAGCCCGTCGACGTCGCCGTTAAATTTTTGTACCTTTTCATCCCCTTAATCTTAACGACTATAAAACACGTGTCTGTTAAAATTATGCTTAGGGGGTAATTAGCTGATACATTGCGATAGCCAGGCCTCTTACAATTACAGTGTGGCGCGTCAAGCGTGTATTGAGAGAAGAATCTGAGTGATATTAAAATAATGAAAAGAGCAAGAAAAAAAATGAAAAAAAATTCAGCCTTGTGTAATTGGAAATAATCGAACCCGGCCGAACGTATAAATACAGTGCAGTGGAAAACCGATACCAGAAGGAATAATGTATATGAACACGTGTTAAAATAACAGATAGCGGGTAACTGTGTGTGTTTATGTGTGTCGGAGGAAAATGGTATAGGAGGGGGTGGTAGCAGGAGGGCGTACAGCTGACAGAATAGAAAGAGATAGGAGGGGAGGAAAAAGAGAAATAATGAGGTCAACAAAAAAATTGTATATTAATAAGAATAAATCTGACAGATAAAAAATATGCGAATTTTTTTCTCGGTACGAGTGGTGATAGGGTGTAATATAATATGTGTGTTGTGTTAATAAATAAGTAAAAAAGTGAGCAAAAGAGATGTCTCGTGAGTAAGTAGTAACAGTAATAAAGACAGTCCACGCGTTTTTTTTTATTATTTTGAATTATATTCGTTTTATTTGAATCCATCATCAAAAGGTTTCGCGTGACCCGGATTCAACGCGAGTCATCGCAGTACATCATCACAAGTATGTATTATTATTATTAATCATCATCATCATCATAATCATCAGTTATTATTGTTATTGTTATTATTTTACTTCATTATCAAGTATTATTATTCCTCATATATATAATATTAATCATTAATATCGTAATAAGATCAATCGTCATTAGTCAATCAATCAATCAAATATCTCAGTGTTCGTCCTTATCCGCAATTATGTAATTATAGGTAATATTCAATTAACAATATCACATTGTGTATATTCAGTATTTTTCGTATTTTCTTTTTCACTTTGTTCTCTATCTCGCTCTTGTTTCGTTCCTTTCCTTTGTTTCATTCGCCTTTTATTTCTTTGGAGGGTCTAAGGTTCGAGGGGCGGGGGGGGGGTACGGCTCTTCTATTTCTTATTATTTTATTTTTTTTTTTCTTTTCCTTTCTTTTCCTTTATTACTATCTTTGTGAATCTGTCGGAACATTCGTGTATTGATACCGTGGAAGGTGGACGTGGGGGGGATAAGGAAAAAGGATTTAAGGCCCGAACGTGAGGAGGATTTTTATCGACGATGCTCTGACCATTATTATTATTACTATTATTATCATCATCGGAATTTTATACGAGGAAACAGAGAGCTTGATAAAGAAGAAAGTTTTTGTTGATAAAAATTAGAATAATAGTGATTTTGGATATGGGAACGGAGGATCGATTGGGATGATTCGTAACGAAAGGAGAAGAGGAAAGTGCAAAAGAAAAATATTAAGAGAAAATATCAAGAGGAATCAGAGTGATTTGGAAAATAAAAAAATTGTATTTTAACAGACAAGTGATAATATTTTCGAATACCATGGACTGGTAATAATCGAAAATTTGTATGTCATGAAAATTTCGAAATTTAACAAACCGAAATGGGTATCGATTTTGCTTTTTTATGAATAAAAAAATACTGGAATTCCGTGCGACGAAAACGTACGTTCTATTTTTGAATTTGCTTTAAAAAAATTTATTCTTTTTTTCGTCGTTTCGTATCCATTATATCTTCTTATCATTCATTCTAGTGTCCCACCTTTCTCTCGTACATATATGTTACCGTATATATATATGCCATATATATATTTTTGTCCTTATATTCCATATTTTCTTTACACACGTGGTCCGGCGCCGCGCCAAGTTACGAAAGTTTTTTTTTTTTTGAAAATAATTACAAAATATACGCACCGATAAACGCGACGGACAAACGGATCAACCAAGAAGATAATACAAAAAAATGTATTAAAAAGTAATCAGGAGTGGGTGAGAGGGCGATAGGAAGAGAGAGTGAAAGAGCACAAGAATAAGAGATGACCAATCAGATAAATAGACAGATAGATAATCTTTTTGAGATAATCAGATAGTTTTAGAGGAAAATAGTACTTCCTCGATAAATTTATCATTTCCTTCTTTTTTTTTTATTTGGACAATATTTCTTTTCACGTATGTAACTCTCGATCTCTGCTATCGGTCTATCATCAATGATACAAAATACAATCAATCAATTTGTTAACCTACCTACTTTATACATATGTCCGTATGTGCGTATGCACGATTAGGCATGTAGATACATTATATAGTACGTATATATGCATATAACCACATACATATACGTCTTCATTGTTTCAATCTAACGAAATTTTTTCTTTTTTCTTTTTTTTTCATTCATATTTCTTTCTTTTATTTATTTCTCTCGGCATGCATATATGTATATAACATAGACGTCATATAGTTCCCTCGTATAATCGAAATGGCGCATATACTTTTGCGTACAATAATAAAGAATTAATATAGCCAATACAATAGTTTGGAATAATGATAATAGCAATAACAATAATAATATCGGACACTCCATCGACATAAATAAGTGCACGTAGAAAACGAGTAAAAAACGAAATAAAAAATACAACAATTAACAATTATCACCGTATTGGTTTTCTTTTCTCTCTTCTTTTTATTCCTTTACCTTTTTTTTTCTATATTTTTTCTTCCCTTTTTTTTCCATTATTCCTTTTTACTACTCCTACTTATTTTCATCGCTCGTTTTCATTTCCTTGTTCGCGTTTTCGATCGCATACAATTAAAAAGAAATAAGGATTACTGTATTGATTTCAATTACATAATGCATTTATGTATGCACGCATGAGCGTATTGGTTAGTAATTAATCGGTTCGATTTTTGTGTTTAGTTGAAAAATTTCGTAAGGACTTCGATAGGATTTATATTCCTACTGTCAGACTCCTTAGGGCGTGAATGAGGTTAAAGGTAAAGGATACGAATTTATGGATAGATCGGACCCAGGAAAAAGTAGTAGAAGAGAAAAATTAAGTATACTTTTTGTCGTATAATAAAAGATAAAAAATTGTTTAAAACTATCTAAAAAAAGTATAATAAATAATCAATAACTAATCGGGACGAGCCCGTCCTTATAACAATTAGTCGCATTAAAATTGATAAAACAAGCGATAAACGATCAAATTGAAATTTGCAATTGTTTAATTAGTAGGAACTTGACTTAATTATTTTCGTCTTTTTTTTTCTCTGTATTTATTTCACTTTGTTATTTAGACGCGGCTTTTTTTCAAAAGGAAATAACACCGTGTACGGCGATAATAAAAAAGTCTCTCCAAATAGAAAAAAAAAAAAAATTCGATATGGCAATCGATAAAATCACGTGAAACGAGTAAAATTAAAGTATACTCTTTTCATAGTAAAATTTCCAAAAAAATATATAAAATGTTGTGCACGTTACATCAAAGGGACCGGAAGGATGTTGGCGAGTGGAAAAAGGCGATAACCACACGGACAAGGCGGATTTGAAAAATTTCCAAAATACATAACTTTGGTCGATGTCGTCAATATGTTTGTGAACATTCCATATACGGTATTCGAGAGATTCTGTATATTTTGAGTATTCAATGTATCACGTCAAAAAAAAAAGATCATCCAACGTTAGCGCAATCATTCATTATTTAGACTTCACGTCATATCCGCTTTCCTCTTCCGTATTAGTTTTCATACTTTACAGACTATATTATTAAAACGAGAGTACTGGGTAAAATCTAGTCGCTCCTTCTATTATTTTTTTTTAACTCGCACTACTCTTCATCTTTTTCCCATCTCCTTACCAACCCTTTAATCTACGCTCGTCCGCGCATGACAAGCGCGACACTTCCTGTTTGCATTTTTCACGTGTCACGACACCTTTTCCCGATGCTACGTATGCGCAGTAGCAATTTTTTTTTCAATAACAAAACCGGAAGGAAGTGTCGCGCTGTCACTGGGCGGATAATTCTATAATAAAAAATACGGTTTTTTTTTCATTCTTAGTAATCCTCATATTTTCCACCCCTTAATCGTCTTCGTGCCGATTTCGTAGCGCGAAGTCGTGTAATGTCTAATGACTACTTTTATGATTTTTTTCAAAATTTTCTCCTTGATATTTCTTCCCTTTCTTAATTTTTCTTATTTATTCCTTACGCTCGTCTATTTTTCCTCGTTCATATTCGCCAACCAAAGAAATGCACGACGACTACGAAGTACTACGTACTCAATGAAAAACCGTAAGAACTAAGTTTACACTAGAAAAAATTGTTTCGTACGGTCGTCACGTATGCGACCTTCTCATTAGTCATTAATTAGTCATTAATCGTCCTTAAATCCCTTCCGCGAGAGATGCTATCGAACTACAAAATAACCCTATACAATCCTAAAATTTATCGCTAAATATCTAAATATATGTTTATAATATTCTTAATTTATAATTTCTTTTTTTTAATCTTTCTGTCCCTCGTTATCAATATATAGTTATCGACAACCTCAACAATATCGTCGTTATCATCATCATTATCATTATCGCCGTCATCGCCATCGTTCATGGTGATCATGAATCGTCAATACTTTATGATTTCTAATCGTGGTTATCGTAACGATCCAAGATCAATATATCGTTATCATGATCATCATAGTTAATTGATACTTATTCGTTATGTCATTAAGGACGCATATATCACCTTATAAATTCATAAATACTCAAATGGGCGTTTTCCACGATATATCATAATACAAGAAAATTTTTTTTTCATTATCCATCTCCAATTTTGACTTTCTCTTTCATCTTCGTTCTATTATTATATCTTGCGATATACAGTATAGGAAAATCGTGAATCGATCACGATCAATTTATTGGGAATCAATGGCATTACATACGGCTACTGTTGAACCCCTAAATTTTGAGACACATACCAATCTTCTATTTACCCTCAGACAATTTTCTTTTATCTTTTCGTTCTTTTACGACAAGTCGCTAAAAAGTATCTAAATAATATTTTCGTAAGTATCGTCGAAGAGAATTTTCTTAACGGTGATTTATTATTGTTACTTTTATTTTTTTTTCTTCTTTTCATCTCTCTCTGTCTTTAAACCCGTAACGTAGTGCTACAAAATATGTGCAATCTAACATTATTATTATAGGTATAATAGGTTTTCACTTCGAAAAGTATTGTATTCTTATTTCTTTCTCTAAATTAGTTTTTTTTTCCTCTCGCAATTACGGTTTCCTTCCTACTCTTTTTTTTTCTGTATCCGCATTCCTATTTATTCGTTTTTCATTATATTCTTTTACGTTCACTTCGTTAAGAGATCCTAGCTAAATCTACTGTCAAATTTGGTATTACGGAAGATGCGTTATGATTGGACAATTCCCTAATATATATCAAATTCGATTCAATTACGAAATTAATTATGCGAAAAACAGCCGGCCATTTTGGAGATTGTCGGAGACGTTTGATTATCATGAAAATCTGTGTTCATTCCAAAAATTCTTACTGAAGACAAAAAATTAATTTAAATTTCAAAAATCGTCACTAGTAATTATATCCAAAATTTTGATTCCGTCAAAATTGCCTTAACAAAAAAACTTCTCTCCTAACAATATCCAAAATGCCCAAAGGTCAATCTATCGATCCTATCAATTATCCTCCTTATCATTTTCGCAAGTTTCTTCCACAATTTCAAAATCGTCCAATCACACACGTCATTATAAACTGGCGCGCTTCACATCGACTGACAGATCAATATTAAAAATAAAAAAAAGGAACTTAAAATCTACCACGAGCGTAATACAACGATTATAAAAATTTTGAAAAAAAAAATGATTTCAAAAAGTCATCAATGAAACGCGCCAATCGTCGTGCGCACAGCGTACACGTGTATGAATGTCGATATATGTAATGTATATATATATACACGTCCGGGCATCTCTTCGCCATCATTAAAAAAGTAACGGACAATGTGGATAATAATTTTCATAAAATGCAGCGGCGTAGTAAACCGACCCACGTGGAGTGCTGTTGATAGTGGTGATGGTAGTGGTGGTGGTGGTGGTGGTGGTGGTGGTGGTGGTGGTGGTGGTGGTGGTGGCGTCGGCGGTGATAATGATGGTGGTTGGTTGTGGTGAAGAGGTCAGGTGTATTTTTTTTCAGGGGACAAGGGGGTAATTGGCGACCAATTACAAGAATCGCGCGGTCTCCCAGGGGGTGGTTGGTGTATAATACGTCCTCGCGTTATTTATCAGTATATAGGCATTGGTGTTTCAGGGGGTTTGGGAAGGAAAACGAAGTGGGGAAAAATGAGGTCATTACAGTAAGTACGAAAAGAGGGGAACGTATGGCTGAGGTGTCTGACGTCAGACGATATTGAATTTTTTTTTGTCATTTGGGGCATCGTGCTACCCCTTAACCAGTTAAGGGATGGCCGTGGGGTACGTGCGTATTATAATACATATACGCGCATACGCACACGGGTACGCAGACGACACCTCAGTGTATACATAGAAATATATATATATATATATAGATGTATGTATACATATATAAAGATACAGGTAGGTTAGGTTAGACAGACAGATAGAAAAAAGGGTGAGAGCAGGACAGAGAGATATAAAGTTTTTTTTTCCAAGTGATTGCAGGTGGGACTCACTGGGTAGGGGTGGTGGGGGAAGGGGTTGGAAAAATAGAATGATCGAATAGACAGTATTATATAGATACAAATAGTACGCGTTACGGAATATTATTATTATTTTTTTTCTTTCGACGTACTTAATTACCTAAAAGAATTAGGCTAGTAATACGCGTGTACGTAGACGAGATTGTGGAGGGGGTGATGATGGGGATGAGGGTTGTGTAAGGGGGTGCAAACGGAGGTGGTGATAGTCGTAGGGGAGGGGGACTGGTTGACAGATTGCATCGTGGAGACGGGCGAGACTTGGTTGGGGGGACCGGCCGGCACCTGGGGCACCTGGTATACGGGATTGGGCCCAGTCATCGGGCACTGGGCCCCGGCGCCATGTTGGGCCCCGTGTTGAAGGTAGTTTGGTGGTAGACATACCTCGAGACGATCGGTTCGTGGCATCTTCTGCGGCATGGCCACCGTCTGTGGGACCACTCCTAGGGGACTGCCAACTCCCGTTGGGTCCGCCGGACCCATGATTGCGGGCATTATGGGACTTGGCGCGAAGTACGGACTGTACGTGCTGCCCACCTGCGGCATCCCAGTCAGGTACGGATTGGTCGCCTGCGAAAAACACCCGGAAAACATCCAGGAAATATTGTTAGATCAACATCATGTTCTAGGGGTAGTTTCTTTCAACCCCTTAGAAAATTGACAAACCCAATTAGTGTACTTTTGCGTTCCATGTTCCATATATATATATATTTTTTTTTACTCGATCAACCCCTCCTCTGATAATTCTAATCTATTTGACCCAATGATAAACCCCCTTCCCAGTTATCTAAAGAATCGCACACGTCTCTCAGTGCATTTCACGCTGCTTTTCCTTTTCAATGCAATTCACTTTGATTCGATTCAATTTTATTGCGTGCATCTTTTTTTATTCTATATCCCTCTTTCACTTTCACTCGACTCATTTCTTACTTTTTCTCTCTCTCTTTCACTCTCTCTCCCCCCTCTATCGCTCACCCGTGTGCAAGTTCTTGGACGAAGCAGTTTTTTTTGCGGCAGCGGGTTCCCGGAAGCGGATGTGGACAATTCGAAGCGCAACTCAACGAGCGGACCACACGCTCTTTATCCTTGGATTTTTCAAGCTTTTTTTTTTACGTGAATATTTAAAGGAAACGTGGAGTCCTCTTGATTTATTGTGCGACTCGGATTTTTTTGCCGTCTAAAAAATTTATATCGACACTCAGAAAAAAAATAAACGCGTACTTTGATTTAACGGTATTTATTATTTTTATTCAAAGTTCAAGTGTCTTCGATTGAAATCTCAAGAGGAATCCATAGCTCCTCGCCAAATACGACTCTCTGAGAAAAGCTCGCTACACACTACTGACATGGGCATAATCAATCACTCATAGTAAAAAAAAAACCAAACGTATATATTTATATATATATAAAAATTGTAAAACTCGACTTTTTCATTTACGACAAAAAAAAAGAAAAAAACAATGCATGCACTTATCGCACGAATCTACTTTGTGTGAATTCTCCTTTACTCGAGAGTGCTGAGCATTTCCGCAAGTACATATCATATAAAACACGTAACAGCTACGTACGTACATACAAGATTTCAAAAACGATAGCGAGATTTAAGGAAGTATATAGCACAAGCTATATAGCTTGTATATTAATGAAAAAATATACAAAATTTTTCCCACGATTACAAGTTTCTTGAATTTTTTTTTTTTTTTTCGAAACAAAAAATGAATCTCGTCATCGCCGTCGAACTTGTAAACTAAAAATTAGTGAAAGCCAACCAAAACCAGGAGTTACCATAAAGGCGTGGGTAGCGAGAAGTTGCTGCTGGATTTGCTGTTGAAGGTGCTGGTGTGGTGGCGGAGGTGGTGGAGCCTCCTGTTCACCAATGACGCGTAATTGGAGAACACACCAACAATCAACCACAACCACGAGCGCCACAGCGGCAAACATAGGGGACAGACAGGCAGTCATACGTGTAGTATAGGATCGATCTCACGTATCACGGACGATAATTAATCATGAATTAGAACTAAGTTTGGTATGGACACGTGTTAATGGCAAATGCATAAAAATTGAATTTTTTTTGTAATCTCTCTCACTCTTTCTTTCTTTCTCTCTTTCTCTCTCTCTTTCTCTCTTGATAACAATGCATTTCTAACTTTGTATCTGGAGTTCGATCACTCTACGGATGCAAATATACAACGTGTTTAAATATTGTGATAAGGAACGCGAGCGCCTTCGACACGGGCTTATGAGATTAGATAAGATAAAGATAAGGATTATTTATTAAAATGGAATTATCTTTCGAATATACGTATGGTGGTAGACAATAGCATGGCTATATTGTTATCTCATCTTTTGTTCTTGTTACATGATTGTACAATGATTTTTTTTTCTAAAAATTGGAAATTATTACAAATAATTAATTGACATAATAATTGAGTCACAAAAAAATTTTTTTTTAATACAGGGAAGTCTTGTGTACGATACCGTAAGTGACTCTTCTGTCAACGTCATAATTAGCCGTAAGCGCTCGCGTTCCTTTGATACTAATTTCTTGATAGTTTTCTCACGATAGAATAAAACAGTAATAAATTAGACACTCAAGAAGAGCAGGAGCAACACTGACCACTAATATATTAATAAAAAAAACAAAGAGGGAACATGCTGCGTGCTAATTTTTATATCTTATTTTGGGTTATAGCGCATTGAACGGTGCAACGAATAGATTATGACAGATCATTATTGATCGTAAAAATTGAGTGAGATTTAGAAATATATAATACTGAAGATAGAAAAAAATGTGATTGGTGATAAAAAAAATTGTTACGCATGCTTTAAAAATATTTGATGGAAATTATGGAAGTTTTATAGAAAGTCTAAATGGCGTCATCCACTGAAAAATTATTGTCAAAATTCATGATGCACGACTGATAAATTTAAAAAAAAATTTTCACGAGAAAAAAATTGTCTCTAAAAATGAAAACGTCGATTTTTAAGTAATAATTGAAAAAAATTTTATCGTTGCACCGTCAATGATCTACGTAAACGCTATCTAGCCGACGTAACTAGAATCAAAAAAAAAATGAGTGACCGATGTATAGGTATACAAATATGGATTCTCATCGAGGATGAAAAAAAAAATGTCTGTCGACGTACCACTGTGGGGACTTGGCCAGGTACAAGAGGCTGGCCCGGTGTAAGGCCCATTTGCTGTATCAGGGCATTCTTTAGAGCAAGATGATTGCGGCCATTGATGAGTAACTGGTCCTTGAGATGCTGGGGCGGATGGAAATACTTGCAGGGTGGTTTTTCCCTGTTACACCGTCCCTGGAATAAGAAAGCAAAGAGAAAGCAATAAATAAGAGAAATAAACAAGTTGCGATTCAAACAGTAAAAAAAAAGAACGTACAAACAGTGAATACAATTGAAAGTGGCGATACGAGGGGATGTGACGTCATTATTGACGTTCGATAAAAATGCATCTGCAATTGACATTCCGAATATTGAGATCGGTCGGAGAGAACAAGTCACGGAGCAATAATAGGAACCGAAGGAAAATCAAGGAACCGGGGGTTGTACTTGACTTCCCTCATCATCCCTTACAATATACTTTTTCAAGGGTCTGTAGAAACAACGTCAGCAACATCCCTCGGTGAGAAGTAAACTCACCTCCACAAAATTACCAGGAAATCAATTTTGAGAACTTACAAGATAGACGCTCTCATTTTTTAACTTGTCAATAAAAAATCCGCCATTTTTCAAAATCCTGTCCAATCAACCCCGCCATACATCCCTTAGTAAAAAAAAATGTAAAACGCCTCTTAATAAAGAACAAGAAATTTCAGCTAATCATGTAAAATACGGATCAAAGGATGTCCGACCGGAAGTCGATAAACACAGATAATTTGAGTAGAGTAGAACGCAGTGAAAAACTTCCGCGCTGATAAGACACGACCTAGTTGATAAGCAAATGTCTTGTAACATGGTCTTAGAACTGAAACGTAACATGGGTTTAAGAGAATAGCATCGACAGTAGTTTAAGGGATGAAATAGGGTGAGAAGCTATTTGTCGAAAGGGTAGCAACCAGGTAAGTAAGGTGTACCAGGTAGAATGTACAGGGTAGTACTAATTAGACTTTAACAATATTAGTTCAAGTAACATGAGTGCAGAGGGCAGCAGCGTACACCCCAGCCAACCTGCGTCCCACCGAAAACATCTCACACCTTGGAGCCACCTAGCGGTCCAACGATCCATCTAGCCGGAAGCCACCAAACCGCCATCGCTGTTTCCCATCCCGGAAATCCAGCGGCTTTCGGTAATAGCGGCTTGTAAGCGTAAACTCGCGTGCCCTTAGTGCTCAAATATCGGCTAATTAAGCACATTCAAGAGTTTCCTGGTACACAGTCGACTCGGGCTACAGTGGCGCCTCGTATGGTCTCTTTCCCCTGAGCTCTCTTTCTAAGCTCTCAGGCTGAGAGGGGAAACCTTCCCCCACTCAGCCGCGCGTGTTAACTGCCCTCTGTCGGACACTCTGGCTATTACGATAGGATAGGGACTCGCCGTAATATCGCATTCTTGCTGGTTAACGCATCTCAGGGCATCGACTGCGCGATTATACGGAGAATCAAGTGTAATTTAATATCTACGACAAAGTTTCGATGTACTGTCCAATGGAAACATGGTTTGGTTTCTTAACGTCATGCAAAATATACGTATGTAGACACAAATTGATCTTAATAATAAAAAACAAATTTCCTTGACTTTAATGTTTTGCCGTTATATCACGAGAATTAGTACCCTGCGTAACGTCCTTTACCATTATGTTTATCGATTATAAATTATTGACTATCAATGTATACTAGCAGGAATTCTGGAGAATTCATGACTTGACTATAAGCACGTGCTCAGAGTTAGGTCTTACGTATGGTAAGTATATCTGCATGGTAAGTGGATAACGAGTGCTTATTACCGATGAGTAATCAACGTTAAACGAAGATAATGTACAGATGGGTGTCGGTAACGCGAGACTCACGTACTCGTTAGATTGCATGCAGCAGGCGGGGACTGAAAAATTGTTCTTATAATAAACGTGGATGAACGAGATGAGAATTTGAAATTGGCGAAAGTCGCCAGGAAGTGACCTGCGAAGTTTCAGTAGAAAAGATTTTGAGGTACGACCAGTTACATATGACCTTTCTAGTGTGACTTTTTTATATTGGATAAAACACGTGATATTTAATTGAATCTTTGACGTACTAATTGAGAAACTGAATAATAATTGTGACGATTTATGTGTAAAATAATATTTTACTAATTTTACGTATTTTGATAATTCGTTGAATTCTTTGTAAAGTAACTAGGAAGTGAAAACTCTGTTATCATTTATCTTGAAGATAACACGAGTTGGGAGCCCTGTTATACTGTTTTCTCGGATATAAAAGAAGTGGGACATTTCGTGACTGCAATAAATGCTCGTTACTGCCAACACGCGAGACACGACAAGTAGACATAGGGACATCTAGTTATTTCCAAGTAACGATAAATATCCCTAGAACACTACGTAGAGACGTACGAGTGTCGATATAAAGGCTGATATGAAATAGTCGTAAAGGTAATGCGAAAATTAAAGGCTAGTACTAAAGGGACGTCTGGAGCGATAGCATCGTGGAAAATATAATTTATCGTGCGAACGACCGGCGTCCATTTGACTGTGAGAATGAGACTTAAGGCTGTAGGTCTTTTATTTGAATTTTATTATGACGTCATTATATTTTTCAATATCTAGTCTACATTTTTTCTTTACATCCCTGAAATCCCTAGACAGTCAACATCGGTTGACTCGAGATGCGCAGAAAATAGAACTGTAAATGAAAGTGTTTGTAATTTTAATGGAATATATCGTGGATATGAAAAAAAAAGGAAATTGGCAGAAAATTAAGAAGCATTGTCGGCCATTATCGATTGTTGTTTCTAATTTCTTTTTTTTTTCTACAACAATTGATTATAGTCTATCAGCCCTTTCGGACGTTAGATATACAGGTAGACTATTTTTTTTGATAAATTATTTCCACGAACCTTCGAGAATCTTCGAGGTATAACAAAAAAAAAAAACATTTTCCCTCTCGGGATAAAGTCAAGAAATTTCAAGACTACCTCCTTGCTCCTATTGTTTCGGTTTTCCGGCATTGTCCAAAGTGACTTGGCGTCCGAGAGCGGCTCAATTATCGTAGCTGAACGACACGGTAATTGGGATCAAGATTGATTGTCATTCTTCCTTTCTTTCCGCCATCTTTATTCTTCGGGCTTTTAGTACTGTCCATCTTATCCCTTCACTTTATTCTCACGTTTCTCTTCTCATACTCTCCTACCCCTCCTCGTCCCTGCTTCATTTCCTGTCGGCCTTATCAACACACGGTGAATAGATACCAGAACGTCTGGTCCTTTCTTTCCTTTTCCACTAGGACGAAACGCCCTATTACCACTACGTAAGTCAAATCCTGAATACAGGAGATGAAAAAATAGTAGTAAAGATAACGAAAACATCCTTAATAAGGGTGGAAAATATTTTTAGAAATTTTTCAAAAATATTTTCTAATTAATCCTCTGTATTAATATATCATGCGATTGGATGTAATTTCAGTTGGAACAATTTTTCAAAAATTTACTAATTCCTTTGAATTTCATATATGGATGATCCTTGAAGTAATATTACATACTAAAAATCGAAAATTTTTTAGGAACGTTTTATCGGTCGAGTAGCTGAGAGATTTTGAGAGGGTGGCAGGACCAAGGGATAAGAATGAATTTGAGTTCTCCACCCCGTAGGTATGTACGGGTTACTAGAAGGTTAGGTAGGTAAGGTGGATGTCAAGCAGCATCTTTCACCCCTGTGAAACCCTGTCGTCGAAGGTGGCCGTCGAACACGATCCTTCAGACCCGTGCTAACCCCACTTTATAACCTTTCTACCCCCTCGGTATTCCCGTACCCTTCAACCTTCAACAGGACGACCTCCTCCGCCTTCGCCCCGTAACACCCCTCTAACCTCACTGTCCCTTGTCTTTATCCCGATCCTCATTCTAGCATCTAGTTTTCCTCGCTCTCTAAGGTGCCGCGCTAAAGCCACCCCTATTCTATTGGATGCTCGGGGGTTGGGTAGCTGCAAGATTACTAGGATTTGCGCCTAGATTTGCATATCGATTTCGCACAGGAATAACGTCGTACGCCACCAAGCTTCACACAATTTGCCTTAATTTCGGAAAACGATATCTCCCGGGTTATCTATATACACGCATAGGAAACTCCCACAAGGCCATATAATTTAAATCAAAATGTATCTTAGATATCGATTTTCCAAATTTTCCAAAATAAACAAGGGTGTTACGACCTGCTTTACGTTACAGTCTGAATTCCTTAGCGCATCGCTCTCATTGCAAAGCAATATAGTACCGAGCACTTGGAGAAGGTTTAAAGAGGCTTCCACAACCCTTAACAGGATTAGCAGGTTCGTGGAAAATAGCGTGTTACACGGGTAAGTTTGGCATATATTTAAATAGGGGATGAATATAAGATCGGTGTATAAGAAGGTGTTTGCGACAAGGAGAAAAAATAAAAAAAATATATATCCAACTCGAAAAAGTAGAATATTTTTTTACAACCCCCCAAGAGTAACGCTGATGGAAAAACAATGTAGACTTTGAAATACGACGGCTCGCAGTACTTCCTAGGTTTCGCCATTATCGTAGAACGTTCACGTAAGTAATAAAAGTGAGAAGAGGGTGAACATTGTTAGGGGATGGTTTGAGCGTCGAAATGGTACGAGGACCGGAATTGGTGTGAGGGTAGTTTGATGCGGTTCCGGGCAGGTTGGTCACGTTTTAGACTTGGAGTTGTCGTCCGCAAGTAGCGACAAACCTTCATCCCCTCCAGCCCCCAGCATCCACCCCGCCCATCCCTTCCACTGCTCTCTACGACCTTCTCAACCCGACACAACCAACGTCTCTTCTCTTGCTACCCAGTAGTCTATGCCTGTGGATACCCAGACAGCGCAGACTGTGTACTTGACGATCCTAACTCTCTGAAGTGTCGACCTTGTTGCCGCAGACGTCGTGGCGACGACGACGGCGAGTTAATTTGAAAACTGAAAGCACCAAAGGCACTGAAGGCATCAAGTAGCTACACTCACGACCCTCTACTCGAAAACCTTACTACGTGTACATATGGCTCCTGCGCCGAAGTGGTTAGAGCTCAGATTAGCCAGACCGCTTTACAAGACGCGAAAGCTCGACGTCCCTCGGAGACTGACTTCGTGTAGCTACTACGAGATCATTTTGAGACTGGCGGATATATACTTTGGCAATGCTTTTGAATGGAGGAGACACGTGGCGAACGATAATTTTTTTTAATTTTGACAAAAAATTTGAAATTTTTTTTTTCTGTATGGCATATCTTTATGGGTCTGTCATAGGGTGGGTTATTGGGGCGCGTACCTAGGAAAAGACTGATAGAGAACAGACTGTGTAGAATCGACGTATACGTGGTTATGTGTACGATAAGGGTGAGCAGTAAATAATCCCGTGAAAACTGAGTTATCGTTTAATGAACACCTCTTCGATGCGGAATGGGGCGAGGGGAGTGTTGAAGCACCCTGGAGTCTAGTACAGCATGCAGACCTAGTCCGGAGCACTTGAGCTTAAGGGTTGCCAACCTCTGATTCTAGCCTAAAGCGTTAACCGCCAACGTTCCATTCCACCCTTATACCTACAATTCTGGAAGTATTCGCACCCCTTGCATTTGGTATTAAGGGGAGGGTTTGAGAATTCACGATAATTTGCACGAGAGTCCGGGGATTCGAGTTCTTAGCGTTTGATTCGTCAGCACAATTAAACGAATTAATAGGCGGCCCTCGTTGAGCCGTCACTGCCCCCAACCTCAACGAGTAAAATCAACCCCCATCGCTTCGTCTTTCTGCCTTCCGAAACAACCCTCTCCTTCTGCCCCTCTAGAATCCAAAGAGCCGAGACACGGATTTAATAGAGCTCTCACCCACTCTATTTCTCTCATCGTCGCACTTCGTCACTATCGTCCTTTTTTATCATCTCATCCACCCCCTGCTCACCATCTCAACCCACCCCTTTCTCATCCCTTATGTCCTGATAGAATCCGCACTACCCGTATCACGTTAACCGCGGCTCGCCGCGTAATGAAATTATTCGCGTCTGGCTGCGTGCGTCAAACGATCCGATTACAATTTCGAACTACGCTTTGAAAATTGAGATCGATTTTTTACCGATCATATTAGAAACCCGTGTTAGATCTAACGTTGAGTAACGAAGAAACGTGAAATTTTATAGAGATATTTTTTGTCCCCTTAATTCGAAAAGAGGTCCACGAGATTATCACAAAGATTTTACCAGGTAGTCTATCGTTGGCTGAATCTCGACGGGGAAATCGACTGTGATTTGCATAGATAAACGGAGCAACCCAGTCCTATCCCACGTCAGGGAAAATGAGCGTCCCGACGCGGGACCCAATTTGCGTCCGGTGGGGACGTCTTGGTAACGGAACTATATAAAAAATACATAGAAACGTCAGAACGTTCGATTCGCTGTATCAGATGCGTCAAGATGCTGGGAGGGATGCTGCGTTTTAGATTTGGGGGTGGGTTCGGAACGTTAGAGGGGTGTGATGTTAGGGGGTGTGGGTAAGAGGTTCTCAAAGAATAGCAGTTTGGCGAATTAGACCTGTCAAGTGGGTGTAGTTGCAAGGATAGATCTTGACTGTAAGGGATGCTACCCCAAAGAAGAAGACTTTCAAAGCCATGAAGATTTTTTTTTCTCAAAGTACCAAGATGCTGTGTAGATGTTATCCAAGAGAAAGAAAGAAAAAAAGGATGAGGTAAGAGGGCGAGAAGTAGAGGGGGAATGAGAAAGATGAAATTAAAGAGAAAAAAAAATTAAAGAAAGAAAAGGAACATAAAGACCAAATCCTTTAGAACCATTTCTCAAAGTTTTCTTGTTCTCTGTTACTACCACGGCAACGCCAACATCCCTTATGGCAGGGTGGCGTCTTCTATCGTGGCAAAAGTCTTCGCAGACATCAAAGGACGCCGACGCGTCTCTCTGCGCGAATGGAACGACGTAAAGATCCTTGAAAGCAAACCTGGTAGCAGGAGACTCGAGGGTTGGGCGATAATTATACGATTCCCAATAGAAAGGATTCTGCCTGCACCAACGTTCTTCTTTATATGAATCATCCCTCTCGCTACCCTCTCTTGTACATTTTTTTTTGTATTTATGATTATATTTTTGTTTTATATTTGTATGCCGTTAGAGTGTGTTATACTTTTATTATTATTTTTTAATTATTTATACCATTTTGCATTTACTGATCTGTCATTGGTATGATGAATATTTTGGATATGATTTTTTTTTTAATATTTATATGTAAACTCTGACGTTTACTATTTTGTACCCTAGTTTACGAAGCCCGAAGCGTTCTATCAAATTAATTGGATTCTCTCTCTCTCTCAATATCGCTCTCGCTCCCCCTTTTCTCTCTCTCTCTCTCTCTTTCGCTCTCGCTTTCTCTCTTGCTGTCTCACAATTACATTCTGTCATTTCACTTCTGTGGGACGCGGTGCCATCAAAGTAATTAAAATACAATTAAGATTGAAAGGCCGAAGTCTCGTCTCGTGTACTGTGCATTATTCATAACGTGGCTCAGTGGCGTCTTTAGTTCCACCCTTATCTCTATCATCTAACCCTGGGAAACCTTACGCAATTCCTAATTCGCATGGCCTAATCCTCATTTGTATCGTAAATCCCGACGAAATTATCGCAAACTTCGCAACAGACAAATTACATTTGCGCAAAGGACGATTATTAAAGTCTGCATTACTTTTGGATTTTTATTTCTTTTTTTAAACCAAAACAAGGACACGCAGGTCTTTGGTATTAAAACTGCAGCTGCGTTCCGTGCCTGTGGTTCGGTGAGAATAAAAAAGAGTAGATAATAAATGAAAATGATGGTGAACTAGCTCGTTCTGGGGATTGGTGAAATTTTTTACTTTTTTTGGTCAAAAATAAAAATAAAAATTATTAACCCTAATCTGCAAGATCGATCACTCGGCCGGCAGCTGCTTTCTGCAAGTCCTGTACTCCACAGGTGTGACACAATTATAAGGCACCTGAGTAACACGTAATGCAAACCAATCCACGGGCCTTCTCCACGTAGTCTGGTTACACCGATATATTATTCCCTTTGCAGCAAAGTCCAGGTGCGTGAGCACCTGCTGCCCCCTGCCTACTTTGAAATTCGTATACGGGATTTTGCCGGGCCTGGCGAAAGATTGCCGGAAGTCGTCGCGGCGCTCTAGAGACAATAGCCGTAACTTCCGGCAGAGGCAGATTCACTCTCCATTTGCAAATTTTTGCAAATAAATGCATGGCCGTGTGAATATTAAAAAAAAATTTCATTCTTAACCCATATTTTTACATTTCCTTCCAAGGGTTGAAAATGGCAAAGTGGACCAGGATACCAAAAAAAAAAAAATCCCTGCTAGGTCACTCCACGTACACGTGTAGGTTAGGTGCAATGTACCCTATTATACCACGCATATATAATTAATTAAAAAATTACGTCATAAGCCAAAATTCGAGTGACTGTTCTAAAAATAATAAATCACGTTCTTCGTAACAGCGAGCAAAAAACTTTTCTAAATAATTTCGGCCCACGTATACGCCCCCCTAAAAACAATGATGACTTTGAAATTACATATCAAAGCTATCATCGAAAGTATTTCAAAATTCCCACCACGCATTGCCCACCAGCATAGCACGTACTGAATCAAAATAATAATACACACCTATGAATTAATCACTGTTGCAAAATTCATATCCAGCCATTAAGCATACGTGCTGTATTCCAAGTGCAAAGTACACTGCGTATGTCACATACGCCAATTGCGAATATTCTCTTCCGTCAACAAGATCGTAAACGGGACTTTAATGCCGCGAACAGTACGACAATTTCGTCAGACTGGCGCCAAAATAATTATAGTCAAACCCACCCCTACGCCCAACCCCCTACAGGTCGACGGACCGTGAGTGTTGGACGAAGATAAAAACGGAGAGTCCACGTTTGGAGCAAGAGAGAAAAAAGTACTGGGTTCGCGAAAAACAAGAAAAAAAAATGGCGAAACGAAAGGGACAAGGGAGTAAATTTCGCCCGCATCATCAACCACGAACACGCGGAGCGGAGAATATTAATCATCTTGTTTTTAAATTGAGAGAACCGCAAATCCACCCTCCGTTGCCTCGTCTCACCCTTATACCCGGCATACCACATATATCACACTATACACGTATTACACAACGTATACCTATTAAACCCCCGCAACCCTCATCCATTTCCGTTATGTATAAAAAGTCAAAAAAAATAAAGGGTGAGGATCAAAATTGCCAAAGGACACGCTCGACCAACCCTATTGGTCCTCTAGAAGGTACTCGACTTTAGTGCACCCTTAAGTGGCGGTACCTTCAAAAAGACTAAGGGTCCCCCGTATGTAGACACAACCCCTGCCTCTTCGTTACCCTTGCACATTGTTTGCTCCACCAAGAAACGTTATCGTTTATTAATACCCCTTTGCCTGCTGTTCCCTGGTACTTTCAAGTACCCGGTTAAGTCACTACGTTCGTTCAAAAACGTCCTCGTCATTAAGGGGTGCATAAAGAGACAGTAACCTACCCCTAGTTCAGCACCGCAACCCCCCGATCACGATGCATCGACCCTAAGAACCTTTCAAATCGGATGACTCGTGCATATTGCATCAGAATGAACTATTCCTCTCGAACATATTACCAGGCACTTCCTGATACTACAAAGTAGACCAGACTAGTCATACAATGACAATACAAAGGGACCTAAAAGCTTTCTGGATGAGAAATCAAATATTATGATTACCTTGGATGCAGTGGACCTTAGATGCAGTCTGGGTCCAATTGTGTTATTCCACTTGAGGATGCATCGAGTTTTGAATTCCACTTTATAATTTTCCCGTTTAGATCCACCATGCAGTGGTTGGTGTACTTGGGACCAAGTGCACTTGCACTTTTGAGAAAACCACGTGCATTGGGTGCAAGTGCATTGCTTGATTAGTAATAAGAAAACAGCCTTGTTTACAGGGTAGAGGAATAAGTACGATGCACTCCAGGAACGAATCATAGGTAAGTACCGTGAGTGGGATGAAGCTTAGGCTTGTATCCGAAGGAAAAGAATGAGATGGAAATTCATAGTATGGATGAAGAGAGAGAGAGAGAGAGAGAAGACAGAAAGCAACAGGTTGCAAGTAGAATGCAGAAGTGACAACCGAAGTCGCGAGACACAAAAGTGCCTGAAGGAATATAATGCCTACTCCTCGTAACGTGAAGTAGAGTGCATCCGTAGTAACTCTATCGGTATCATTTACCTAGTCCAGGTAATAGAAGAAAATTGAAAAAATTTCTATATTCTAGAACGCGTCTATATATCAAATTAGGAAATATAATCAGCTTTGTAAAATTTTAACATTTTTTATTAACGCCAACACACCTTCGTTACCTGATACAGTTCGTCCGTAGTAACTTTATCTGTATCACGTGTACAGTCAATGTAAAGACAATGGGGGGTAATATTTGGTAATGACTGTAACGTTATTAAAACTTCTAATAAATGTATTTTCGTATTTGAATAACAACCATTTAAATTACACGTTGAAGTTGAATTATTCGCAAAGAAAATCAGCGAGTGACTGTATTATTATATTGTGTAATCGGCCGTAGCACGATACAGGGCGGATGGCAAGATGTGCGACGGCAATTTCATACCGGAATTATTATAAGAGTAAAGTGGCGTTGCCAGAGGGTGGTTTTGCAAGCGGCTCGTTCGAGGGAGTAACTTATGAATTCCGCGTAATTAGGTGGGCAAACAGCAGTAGCAGCTGCTACTACGGGCTACGGCTGTGTGCAAGAGCAGTAGGTGGGTATCTATGCCGTTCATCCCCTACGAAAGGGAGAAGGGTAGGAGGGGAGACGGTGAGACAGAACGAAAAGAGGGTTCAAACTAACTCAGTTCATTTCCATAAATACTACCGTGAAACCATACGGACTGTCTGGTTAGCCTGCGGCGTTCCTCTTGGTATATATCTCTTGTATGCTTATCTCCCTCACTCTTTAAATGCGTGTATCGCCTTGTCTCTCTCTCTCTCTCACGTTTCGTCTCACTTGGATACCGTCTAGCCCACGGGACTCAACCGAATCCGCCACTCCCAACGCCAAACCCCGACGGCTCGTATCGCTGGGAAAGCGCGAATTAAACTCCATTTATTTGACACCGATATCGCATTTCGCGTCACGGCAAACGAAACCCTGGGCTGCTATCGAGGGGCTTATATGTCGAATATGATAATGCAACTGTGAAAAATGGCGGGAATGTTCAAAACGTAGAAACGAGACACTGTAGAATTTTGAATTTTTATTTTTTTTAATTTTTTATCAGTCATACACTTGGACAATATGCATCGACCAGGGGTGAATTATTGTGTTGAATTTTTGTGAATTAATTTTTGATATTTCAAATACACAAAAAAACACGTGACGTCAAAGTCGATAGTCGCACTGCATACAGTGTGTACAAAAAGTATGAATGGATGTGCAGGATAAGTGGTCGAACATCCATATTGGAATTTCTCGAAGGGGTTGACAATCCTCGGGGGAGCGAAATTCCATCCTGAGTAGGATGATCAGGATGAAGGAAGCTGAGTAACGCGCGTCGGAGAGGAGGAGGGAAGTGAGGGGGGTAGGTATCACTCCAGATAAGCCGTCAATGCCGTATGGGGTCGACAGGGTAAGACGCCATTTCGTTGCAGGAATAACGATGGGTCTTTTGCAATTTTTCAGGAAAACCAGCTCGCACATACGTAGTGGCTATTTGTAATAAGGTAGGTAGAGATGGGCGATAGGCTACTGGGCGGGGATGACTTTGGTGATAGGGGGTGGAGGGGGGGTACTAAGGGTGGTTAGGTGGTCTACACTCCAGGGAGTGATAGCCGAGCGATGTATGGTTATTGGGAGGCCGGCGGCATCGATTCTCACGACCAGGGAGCCACAGATCACCCGGAAACTGAAACTCCCAGCCCTGGTTTTCGAATCGCGTGTACCACCCTGTAACCCAAAAACCACCCCCTAGTCATTCACTCGCTTCCGCGGGGTAAATAAATATTTGGGGTGATGGTTGTACTTTTGAAAATTAATCCAGACACGGAATTGAGATTCAAAAAAATTTTTTTATTTAACATCCGTGCCAGTGACGTTTCAAAAAGTTACTAGGGGGTTGTTCAATGATTTGGTGATATTAATGATTTTTAAGGGGAAAAAGAAGATAACGAGAACGCCAAATTGATGCTTCCACGGAAATTTATTACTGGGCAGGTGGTTCTCTACAGTGTGTCGAAAAAGAAATTAGTGACTTCTTGTTAGATCCGGTAACAAAGCGGCCAAGTGCTAAAGGTATCTTCGAAAAAAGAAACGTGTGAACGTTGCAGCAAAAAGCGTTTGCGCCAAAGGGGATGATGGCGAAGGTGGAAAAAAAGGAAGCGAGAGAAGCCTGAGAAAGGAATGGGGTGAAACAGGGTAAAGGTAGAGATTCACTTCTGGGCAGGCAGAAAGAGATGGGAAGTCGACACGCTACTCTATATATATATATATATATATATATATATATATATATATATATAACACGCATCTACACACCGCCGATAAAAGTTATAGGTTTTCGAAAAAGCACAGCGCCCCGCCTTCCCATCCTGCTTACTTTTTTTGCGCACACCAACCAACCATCCCCAAAAAGTCACTCGAAACAAATGATAGGATTCGAAGATAGGATCGTCTACCTACCCTCTTGGACCGGTCAGTGTAGACACAAAAAAAGATAAATATTCTACTGGAGGGTTGAAAAAAAAGGTTCTACAAAAATGTTCAATTTCGTGCACTATGTACTAGATATTGATAGCTTCGATCAAGATTTCCTATACCTAATTCATTTCTGCACCAAGGATGAAGGCACCTATACCAAAGGGGTAGATACACCCTGAGAGAAGTAATTTGGGATAAAAAAAAAGGAGCGTTTCTAAATAACCAAGTATACAAACTCCTTCTGGCAGACACTCTTAATACGTACGTCAGTATGTACGTGTGCATACATATATATATATATATATATATATATATATACACACATATGAACACTGAAATATACGTGTGTGGAGACGCATTTGAGCTCGAGTGCTTCGGCTACCTGATTGGTCCATGCCCTTGGGAGTCGTTCCAAGATCTTCGTCTTTTTAGGTTCCTTCTCTCTGTACGAGATTCTCTTTCCTAACTCTCTTTCCACGCAGGAAAGTATATATACAATATATGTATATCTCGTGTAAGACCATATATGAAAGTATAAGGGTAGGATATTTGGGCTGTGGATGTTAGTGGTAAGAGATGTAGGAGGAGGGTTGAAAAGGAGTACAGAAAGACGAAAACTACCCTTGCATCGATACGCTCTTGGGATCGCATAACCCCCCGTGCCGGTGAACTCGTCAAAATTTCATTTTGAGAGGGACGAAAAAAAAGTACAGGGGAATAAGGAAAAGTACAGGGGAATAAAAAAGAAGATGGAACCGAGCACCATTTTCTGGTGAGAGAAAGAGTAACAGGCGTCGTAAAGAAATGTGAAAAATTTCGAAAATTAAGGAAAAAGTCATGACGTCATCCAAATAAAAACGGTATTGATCGATTTCGAAAAAAAAAAAATTATAGGAAACTTAACAAGGTGTTCACGTGGCCTTTGTCGAACGAGGTCGCAATACGAATCACCAAGAGATTTCGGGATTTATTATCTGTGAGGATTCCTGGAATCGACACGAGATTTCCTCGGATTTTATCCACTGTACGTAATTGGGTCTTGTGATTGGGGATTCACTGTATATGAAAAAGCGTTAACTGTTGATTCTGTTTATAACGGTTGATGGTTCACGTGGCCGGGGGAAATATGAAAGTTAACGGGGGGTTGGTTAACCCAGGTTGACGTGCTCATAAAAAAAAGATATATATATATATATAGTTGTGGGGCGACGATTTTTGTTCTCCAGTGACTTTTATAGGGCAAACACTTCATCCCTTAGAATTTAGTTTTATATTTATTACCCCCTCTCGCCGTCCTTCGCTCTTTATCAGTATTTTATTTCATACTCGAGTAAACACACCCTCGACAAATTTCTCACCCCCAACTAGCACTCTCTGTAGAAGTAGAACAATAAGGAAAAAGTTATGTAGTCTACGAGACTCTTGATTGAATCGATATCCGTACGGGGTTGGACAAGAAAACAAATTCGCCACGGCGCCCATCGTCAGATGCCCAAACAACCCTTATATTGTTTGCAGCAAAGAAATTTTCTCAATACCGACGTCCTGGTAGACGCCGACGAGGTCGTTCTTCCCCATCGACCTAGATGATCGTCCTGACTAAGGGTTGATTGTTGAAAATTATACGTGTCACGTGGTGCCACACGTTCCGCGACCTTGACCCGACGACAGGCGTCGCGCGGATAACGATGGAGAAAATGTGAAAAACTAGTGGATAAGGAAATGACAGATCAGACGAACTGAACGGCTATGGACTCACGTAGTTCCCCATTAGCCAGAGTTCCATTTGAATTGCCATTCTTGAATCGTCGATCCACCACGTAACGGTGTACGTGCTACTACTATTGTTACTATAGTAAATACTAGGACTGCTATCTTATTATCAGTACCTGATTAAAGAATTATTGTGAAAAATTCAAGCGGAAAATTCATTTGGTATATAATGGAAAATAAATGCTATATATATAAGACCTCGAAGAATATCCTAACGACGGTACAAATGAATTGGAATGAAATGCATTGACGATGGGCCAGGATTGCGGAACGGGGAACTCGTGGCGTCGCGTAGAAGTCACTAGTGGAAATCCGGACTGGCTGAAAGGAGCGTCGTGGGATTACGAAAGGATTTATTTGAGATTTTCTGCTGCCGCTACTATTACTGCTGTTGCAGCAGCTATCGCAGGCATTGCAACTGCGCTTCTGGTGCATCTCAGTGATTCGGTGTACAAATAGTAAAAATAACACTGACTGATAGTAACGTTAGTAGCAGTAGTAATAGTAGTGGTGGTTGTGGAAAGGAAAGAAGGTGTAATAAAATTCGCAAGAAAATCTATCGAAATTCGCCTCTTGAAAATTCTCAACAATCTACTTTACACAGATATACATATATTACGTGCTATCCTAACGTTCGTACTTTCAAGGCGAGTTTCGATCGTAACTGTCGTCCTAGATACCTCAGGCCACTATGCACCGATAATAGAGCCAAATTAAAAATTATTAAGAATACTGAATATATATATACACTACGTATAAACATTAAAAAAAAGCATCAATTGCGTAATCACTACTGTATATGATTTGCCACATTTCTCAAGCATCCTCTCTCCTGCCTTTCGTTCGCTATTTTCTTTATTTTTATTTCTTCTTTTTTCCCCCTCTTTTCTTTCTCTTTCTTCGTGCGGATTATCCCTACAAGGGATCCCGGACGATTTTTTATGGAGTAAGTCTCGGATTACCCGCGGAATTTACGATCCTCCGATAAATCGTAACGACGCGACGGAACGAGACGAGAGAGACTGTACGGAAAAGAGAAATATAATTAAAGAGAATGGATCCACGAAAGGAGAAACAAAGAGAGAATAGGGAAATAGATAAAACGTAACAAAATTCAGGCTAGCTTCGTTATATTCTCACGGGTGAGAAGTCTAGCGAATCGGCAGTGCAGTCGGTTCATCGAAGCAACGTATTTCAATACATCGATTCCCATCTCCTGAGTTCCCCAACTCATCAACGCCCCAAGGGAAACGTCTTCGTTACCACAAGATACGACGACGTCAATTCTTAATTAGTTTCGTTTCTTTCTTTTTCCCCATTTCGCGAGGACTTCGTCTTCTTTTCTTTCCTACGTGACCCTTGCGATACACCTTTCTTTTTATCTCAATTTTTTTTTCAACGAGCTCTGGTCTTGCGGTTGACAATCGCCGGAAAAAAAAATAAAATGTCGAAGAAAAGTTAATGGGAAAAGCTCAAGAAACATCGAATAGCTTGCCGCACCCCGCACGTATACAAGGAAGTTGCGAGGGTGAGACTCTGTAGGATGCTGCGAACAAGGGAACATCTTTTGTAACAATTTTTAGATTGCTTGTAAAAAAGAAAAAAGATACAAGCTCAGGCAAGGATCCATAGACAGAACGGAAGAATTATTACCTCATAGTAACACGGAGTATCGATAGAGGATCAATGAGCCGTGATTGCTGGTACAAAGGTCTGTAAATAACTAGAGAAAGATGGGAGTAAGGGAAACAGGCATGGGGACGAGAGAGAAGCTAGGGGAGGATAGCATTATGATAGAGCATAAATCATATACGCTCGAGAAGGCGTCGCGACGCGTAGGTAGCGTCGTCGCGAATCCCGAGCGGAGGATCAATCTTGGCCGGAAGTCCCGGTTGATAATCGTAGCGTGGGTAAAGGTCGCGTAGCGTCGGGACGCTCAGCTGATGTGGGACCGGAGGGGGTAGTTTTGCTCACGGCTGTTCCACGAGGTTATACAGGGGATGAAGAGAGGGGAGGGCGTCGGTAGGTTGGGATTTAGGGGTTGAGTATTTAGCGGGGAGGGAGGGGGTGGTTCGAAGGTTCGTAAGGTAGGAGGGTTATCAAAGAGGGAATAGTAGGAGGTGGCGGTACGAGGTCTTGCCGTTGGGAGGCGAAGGGAGGGCAATAGTCAGAGTGGCGCCACGACGCCCGTGACGTCTGTCGGCGCGTCGGCCAATCAATAGCATCCCCATGGCAACCACAGATAACATCGGACACACACCGTACCGTACCATACCACGCTACGTCATGCCACTTCTGCTTCCTCTTCCTCGGGCGACTTTAAGGGTTGCGAAAAAGCCTTCATCCCCTACGTAGCCACCCCCCTCGATGCCCGTGTCGCGTTACACCCTTCCCCTCCATCGCCATCTACATTCCGGCGCTCTAACCTAACCTAGTTGTGATCGACCAATAGACACCCTAGGCTTTACGTCTAATCCGAAGCTGTGACTATTACCTACCCTTAATTCAAAGGCCCATTCACCACCCTTCGTCAAATGATCCCAGCCACATTGTCCCGCGTGTCATGGGAATCGACAGCTGCCAATCAGCCTGGCACATATGCAAAGCCAGATTCGGGTACTGTACGGCGGTTCTATCTCTGATCCGATTGACTAGTTGGAAGCTGTACGTTAGATGAGTTCAGTTAGTAACTTTCTAACTAGATTTGGAAAGGATCCATGTACTGTATGGGATCTCTAGAGTCTTGACTGTCAGGGGCTGCTACCACTGGCCAAATGCTTGTTTATCGCTCTCAGGCTGGGTTACACGTGTCTGGTTATATATGGGTTTAACCACTTTGGACCACGTACGATTTTCTTGCTCCAGCTAATAGATTTCACTTGGTTCCTTGGGGTAGTTTCGCTGATTCTCAGGGACTAACGAGTACTAATTCTTGGCGCGAGGGCATTTCATGGCTGATGAAGCGTCAGCTTGTAACTTCGAGTTGTGGATGAAAGGAATTAGGGGTAGGGGAGCAAAAGAAAAAGAAGAAAAAAAGATAAAAAAGAGAAGGAAAGTGAGAGAGCACGACGTGGGTCTCGTTAGAGGCAGCAAATCGAGGGGATGAAAAAGATGGATCGGACACGATCCATGTCGAGGGATGATTTAATTTCTTTGGAGAATTCACCGAACGATCCTAACCTTACCTCCTGGTCCATGTGAATTGGTCTGACGTACTAATTATCATTGGTACCAGCTTCGGAGAACTGATGACTCCCGGAGTCCGATCAAGTGGAAATTATCTTGATTATATCAGGCAAAACTTTATACTCGATTTACACTTAAACGAGTAAAGGGTAAGTATCGTCTAGACAAGGGTTGATAAAGATATGTTTCTTGGGGTGGAATTCTTGAGGGGGTTCGAAGAATTACGTCATTTTCTCAAGAATCTCGGAGAACGTTCATCAACGAAACGGCTGGACCATAGATCGACGTGCGAGCTTGTATCTCTTCGTACGATATCGTCCACCGTTAGAATCATCCCCTAAATAGCATTTAGGGGTTGGTAGTCAAAAAGATTAATAGTCAGTTAAACGAGAGTATGTCGAACGAATCGTTTGGAAGGGCGGTAAACACGCTGATGTAGAAAATTTCTTTGTCAAAATGCGAACTCACCCCCCGGACAACCCCTAAAAGGAAAAATGCCAACTCCATATTCCACTAGTCACCACTCGACTCTATTCCACTTCACTCGAGATGGAGACTATTAGAACAGCAAATCTTCCACTTCCTGTATGACGTACTTCCGGCCATCTCCCAGAGACTTCTCAGTCGGTCAGCGTCGTATATACCCCTACGCGAGCACAGAACCCTTTATTGTTCGCGTGGGGAGAAGCTTTGCCAAATAATGGCAGTTTTCATCCCCATCCGCCTGCGACGTCGCGAATTCGCAAAACTTTCTGGATGAGCAAACTGCACATTGAAAACCACCCTTATGGCCACATTCGAGATGTAAACCGCTAGATAACGTAGGTGGTGTATTACCGGATGTCGGGGGTCGGGGGGATGCATGTAACTTAAGGGTCGTAGATTGTCCATCGTACGTTTCTGCATAACACTGCGGCAGGAACATTTTGAATGTGTGATTTAACGGGCTGTTTTCGCATTGTATCCAACGGTAACTAATAACTTGGTTTTACGAGCGGCCGTCGCGATCCCGGTACTCTGGTTGGGTACGTACATAGCGTCGGGACGGAAGGCGTCATGGCGCCAGGACGACTACAACCCCCATCCCTCGAGAACGGGAGCACCGTCGGCCGATCAGCTGGTCGGGACGCCGAGCGCCTGGACGCCGTCCAACCGGGTTACCCCCATCTTTCGACAATCATCCCCACGAAAAAACCCTTAAGGCTGATCTCCACTACCAGGCCGTCCACGTACAATCTAACCCCACCTTTAAAGCAACACACCCTAGTCGTATACACAGACTTCTATTCAGGGTAGAGTCAGCTAACGTCAATCACAGCCCCTCCCTTGTTTCAACAACCACCAAAGAGTCAACTTGGACGTGAATAAATTTGGACCATACGATTCAACCTAAAAATATTATAACAATCCCAAAAATCGTTATTGACTTCGATTTTTGCTTTTGAAAAAAAGATTTTGAAAATCAAGTATGACAGTAACTAAACTGTAGCAGGTAATTCAAAGTTTTTTATTTATTTCCGCAGAGGCGCGAAATGAAGCTGAGTGTCAAAGTCGACTTCTGTCAACATACCAAGGTATGTCAGTATGCTAACATCAGGGTATTTTAAAATGCCCTTAATTACCGTATGCAAAAAAAAATTTACAAAGCGTCGCGACGGCCCTCGCAACGACGTCCATTTAGGCGCTGTTGAATAAATAAAACTTGAAGACGCTCGGACTCGAATCATTCTCACAGCATCTTTGCTGTCTAGTCAAAATTAATTTTGATTACTGCTTTACCTTGAATTCCCATTTATTCCTATGACGTCACAAAATTTTATCCGAATCCACTTTTTCGATCAATCCAATATTCGTCTGGTTTGTTAAACGTCAAATTATAATTTCCCAAGGGCGCGATCGCATCCGAGATAAAGCCAACCAACTTCCTAAGCATTTCTCGAAATTGGTCCAGCTGGCTCGAGAACGTCGGGCAGATGGTCGAACAGATGAGAAGATGCCTTGGTCGATTCGCACTACAAGCCCTGGCGTTATTCGCGGTCGTGGCATTCAATGGAGACGGCCCCAAGGAATTCCTGATGTTTGATTGAAAATTTCTCAGGACCGTGGAATGGCATGTGCCAAATAAGGGCGGACATATAAATGGCGAGCATTCGACGGGATATTACCAACGAATAAATTATTAGAGATAAGAAAAATACCTGAGGTCTCCCAAAAGAAATGTCAAAATCCAATCAAATCATGATTACATTAACAATTTTCCCAAAATCCGTAACAATCTCCCGGGATATTGGTATCGGACCAATGACTGAGCATGATCTGGCAGAGTGCCGAAGATTTGGCATAAAGAGAACGAAGACGGTATAAATTTCGCGTGAAAATTTAGGTTACTCCAGCAATTCAAATTTCGCGCGAAAATTCTCGAGTACGACGTGCCGTTCTTAGATCCAAAGCACGAAAAGCCCACGTTAATAAAATTAACTCCGGACATTAGAATATATCACGACAAGTAGAGTCCCATCCGGCCGGCTTGACTCGCCCTATGAAAATACCAGGCACGCACTTAACATAAGTTTATAGTCTATGCCGTAGAAGTTCGTACAGTCCGTCTACGTACCAAAGCACAAATGGACTATACATAAAGATCATACAAAATCCTGGGACTATATCACGTTCCTAATCTCTATTTAGATCCTACACAGGTCATAGATACAGACAGTTACATATCTAACCAGCGCTTGGGTACAGTCACTGTAAAAAAAATTCCAGCTATAGTTATAAAACTAATACTTTTTCAGATGGTAATTGAGCAATGGAATAAAGCAATGAAACAGGGAGAAAAATGAGGATAAATCAAGAGTGATCGATGCTGTTGAAAGTTAAAACAGTTTCAGATCTGTTTACAAAGTGTGCCTTCTAACAAAATTATATGATTCTGTTCCCTTCGTTGCTTACTTTCAGGTTCTGCAATGATACCCGTAACGATGCTTCCCCCCAGAACCACCCTTAAATCCCACGTAACTTTTGCCTTCGACTAAGCCAATTCCTACGAAAAGTTTAAACTGTGTATCAATGCAGCTGGTACGGTACCAGTCGCGTGTTGTCTGCTGGACGGCATGTTATTATGTCTACGAGCTAAGCTCCTTGCGTCCATATTTATGTTTCGTCTAGATTGATCTTTGCCGGTCGTCATCCTGACTCCGCCTTATCTTTTGACGACCCCCCGAAAGTTCTGATAATTGTCACTGTACTGTCTCCGATAGGTGAATGTTAATATATGGAATAGTAGGGTGAGTCGGTATAACAGATTCCTACGTAAATGAAAGTCCTATGAGTATTACCCCAAGTGGACGTAGTAGGGTAATCGATGTGAGTTCCTTTATCGTAGCCACCCTTAACTCGTGCCAGGGGGTGAAAGTCGTGCGTGCGTGTTGTACGTGAGGGGGGTGGCAAGAGGAGGGGTAGTAGGGGGGGGGGTGTGCGCGTGTAGCAATGGATAAGATAGTTTCGCCGAGTGGGAGCCGCCAAGGGTGGCGGCAAGGTGTGTAACGTCAGAAGGGGTAGTTTGTGAGAGAAACGGAAGGAATAGAAAAGCAAAGAGGGTAGCAACGTGGATATAAGGGTGGAAGCGAAAGGGACAGTTTACAGGAAGAGTGAAGCAAAAGGGGTGGTTTTTGGTCAGGTTGTCAGGGATCGGGGCGGGGGGTGGTAAGGGGGCTCTGGTAGATGGGTAGTATGGCTAGGGGTTGTCTATAGGGGTGGGCTCAAGCAGCCCTATCTGCAATCGCAATCGATAGAACTCCGAAGACCCCCAACCCTCCCAACGATATTTAAATGTCAGGCACATAACACGCGCTCGCCACCTCTATAAGGGGTGGCCTAACATTTATACTCACCCTTACGCGGCTCGAGCGAAACAACCCCTAGCGCGAACGAGAGCCTCGTCACTGGCCTTATTAGACTCGAGCCCAGTTTGCTTGCGTATCGAATAAAATGTGTATCTTTGATGCTTTGGATTATTTTCTTTTCTCTTGAGGCTCGAGACCCAAGAGAGCTTTGAAAATCCACGTGACCCGTCAAGTGCTTCGTTATGCGCGGCTCCGATCTTCACCTTATTGTCGAAGAAATAACAAATTGATACTACAGTACTGTTATCGGCTATTGGTATCAATTTGCATTATCATGGCCGATCGAGATAATCTATAAATAATATTTATGACGTCATATCTCCATGTCAAACCTCCTGCGTCAGGAGGAACTTTTTTTTCGGGAAAAAAATAAAGGTAAAAATTTTGAAGGAATTACATCGCTATCGATAAGAGACAATCGAGACTTTTGAGTTTAAGATTTTATTGTATTTCCCTTTATTGTATTTCGACTCGACGATTCATTCTGACTGATGAAAGTTAAATTTTGAAAAATAAATTGCCAGAGATCGACGTGCAATATCGTATTGAATTGATAACAGGTGGTTCGACATTTCTCTATATACCGGGTGTCCCGGAAGAACGAGGGATGTCGATAGGTTTCAGATGAATGACGTCGGTGTAAGGGGATAGAAGGAGACGAAAGAAAAGGGGTGAGAAAAAAAAATACAACGAAAGAGAAAGTAAATGATAGAACCGGTGATTCGAAAGATTGGTAATCGGTAACGTTAATGATTAAGTGAGAGGAAGAAAGAAAAAATCATCATCGGGTAGAAGCCTCGTTAGCAGACGAAGTTAGCTTCGGAGCACGCGACGTGACCTGGAGGACTTTTTACAGTGAGTAGAGCGTGGAGAGGGGGAGGGTTAGTAGAGGGTAGCTTTAAGAGGGGGTAATACCTAGGACAGGGGGATGAAATGATTTATAGTCTGGGTAAATTTTTTTTTAGCTATTTCCTTCGGAATAACATGGGCAGGGGATGGCGGGAGGGAGGAGGGAGCAGAGAGCTAATTAACCCGGGCATTGTTAACTCTGGCGAATGCAGTATGCGAAACTACTATTTTGCATCAGTCTGCGGATAATTACGTGACGTCAGAACTTTTGGCAAAATGAAAAATAAATATTTCACTCGCATAAAAGCAAACGCCGTGGTTAATCGTCGCGATCGTGATGACTTTCACTTGGCCATTTTCATTTCTTTTATCTTGTTATTATTTCACGTAGTCTTTCCTCACTCACTCTCTCTCTCTTTCTCTTTCTCTCTCTCGCTCTTATAATCTCTCCACTGATTACTCCACGGGCAGTAAGAGGCATTTTATACGAAGTAGTCGCGAAGTGAGGTTTATTATACCCAAGAGACGTTCTACATAGGGCGCCATTGTGATTCTTGGTAATCAGCGCCGCCACACGGTAAAAAAGCGAACTACGATCTTTATATAAATTTCATCATAAATATACGTCACGGTACCTTTTCCCATTTGTCAACAGCAGAAAACACTACCATACGGAATTCATCAGAATCCTTAAAGGACCAAAAAGAAAACGTACCTGTAACAAAGAGAAACAAAGAATTTTTGTAATATTTGTCTTTAGATAATAAAAATATTAATAATTCACGTTAAATACCGACATAAGGCAATAGCTTAGGTTTAACTACAGCTGACAGCTCCAAGTGGCCAGTGGGTTAGTAAGGTGTAAGTCGAAGCATGTGAAAGGGATGAAAGTAAAAAGAAAGGGGGTGAAAGGGGTGGTATAAAATAACTTAGAACACTAATGGGATTTAACTGGAGTTTCGTAGGAATCACGATGGCTAATATATCTCGGAGGCGTATAGTGGGTGGGTGGATCGAGTGGGCTGAATGGTAGGTATAGGAAGCTGCCGGCATCGTAATACGTTCCCAGTGGGGTAACCCAAGGTAAACTTTTGATAGCTAATAATAAATTAGTAACACGAGAAGGCCTTACTAAGGGGCGGTTAGGTTCTGCCATCCATTCTCGGCCGAGCGGTTACTAACACGCGGTTTGAAATTGGAGCTCAGGGCCGGCTCCTGCAGGTTCCATGCTCCGGATGAGGGTTCCGCCTGTGTGCACTTCGTTTCACGTGGTTTGGAAGACACGCGAAGCGTCGCGACGCTCGGTACCGTCACCTCATTATGCTAATTATTTAAATCCCACAACGCCCAACCGTATTACGGCTCCTCGCACTAGCAACACCTGGTATATTAGCGTTTATTATGTTGGCGCTAAGAAAATTAATACCTCGCGGCTATTACTTTTGTCAAATGATATAATGCTATTTCCATCTCTCTCTCTCTCGTTAGCTTTGGTACCTAGTACGTCACCACATGCGTTACGTCATTGCTACCTTCCAGTATCCGGCGTCTCTATGTGGGGGGTTTGTAATGTTGGCAACCAAGTGGTAACTTTGTTCTCTGCTTTATTAACTTCATAATATTATATTTTGCACGTTATGCTCAGTACGTTGGTATCCCTGTTTTCCTTTGAGACGAATACAAAGTGAATTGAAATATCGTGCTAGGAAAATGTTTGATGCTTCAATCGATATTTATTTTGCCATAATGGCGACAAGCCGTTGGTAGACGCGTATTTAAAGTGCATCGAAGGTTTTGCATTTTTTTTTATATAGTGTGATAAAAATAAAAGTATTAAAAGGTCAGACGTTAGGTTGGTTAATGAGTGGAAAGTTCATTTAAGAGTTTTTAATACAATTTTTACATTAAGTTTCATCCTAATTCTTAATTGCTATTGAATTATGGTAATTCAAGGAAAATTCTATTTCGTTTGTTTCTCAGTAACATTAAATTGGGGTGAATTTTAATTTGGGGATGAAATAAAAAATTTGTATTATTTTTATCAGGACAAACAATACGTATATTTTGAGCAAATGCATTATTGCCTGTTAGGTACAATGAAATGAATTTTATCAAAAGTGAATTTAAGGGTTGTGGCAGTGCCGTATGAAATAACGTGAAACTTTCGAATGAATTTAATATCACGGTAGCGGAACTACCCTTAGCCTCTCATCAGGGGCAATAATAAATTCTTACCGCAGTTGAAACATCTTGCCAATCCCGTGGATTCTCGGATCGGTCGCGAACTGTTATTTAATAATTTCGTTTAATTAAAATCTTAGTCGAACTTTCAAAGAAAGTTGCCCACGTTGCTTTTGCAGCGGGTCCGACGTTATATTTCCTTGGACTAATGTCGTTTCACGCCAGATGCGGTTAATGCATAAGCTAAAAGAGTTTAAACTGCCTTTTCCACCCTCCTAGAGAATCCACCCCTTGTCGCTTCCTATATCCGTCTACCTGCCCATCCACGTATCTACATGTCTACCAACCCAGACGATCTAAACGTGCGCCACTTTATTCCCGCACAGCGAACCGAATTCGTGGAAACTTTCATCCCTTTCGAAACTCGGGGGTTGGTATAATGGCCAGTTTAGAAAATGCGGTCGAGTCTGCCAGACGCACATGTATATACATATATACAAGCATTGAATCTATATAGTTAGTAATCCTAGGCATGCTACCAACCCTCACAAAAAAAAAGATAACCGCACTGCCGGGCTACTTATCCAGTGAAAAAAAATAAAAGAAAAAGAGACGGAGGGATGAAAAAAATTCGAAAGCCACTTTCCGTCGGTTGGCAGGATGTGACTAATTTCTCGCAAGGGTAGCAGCGGCCCTGGCTTGCCCTGCAGGGGGTGCAGTTCGCACGAACAAAGGGAAAACGCGGAAGCGACTGATTACTGCCTGGCAAAAACTAATTACTCGGTTTCGCGATCGAACTACCGGGTGTCCCATAAAATGCGTGATGCGCGTACATAAAGTGCACAAAGATAGGGAGAGAAAAAAAAAAGGTGCAGCTGCGTTGGATAGAGGTTTACGTAAAATCAACCCCTGTCATTGGACATAAAAAAAGCAGAGTATCAAAGACACGGACGGATCCAAAAAAAAAAAGAACAAGGGTGAAGCTCTTTCGAAAATGAAGAAATACGAAATGCTGGATATTAATGGGGTTGTATTTCAAGGGCTGTAAGGAAGCGGGTGACAACTTTCCAACGGGGTGCATGTGCTCCCCCGCGAACGAAGAGTAACGAGCTTAACGGAGTGAAGAATAGGGAGGTCGAAATATAAAACCCGAGGAAAAGGGTGGATGGGTCCTAACAGTGACTTAAGGGATGGCCAGAACTTCTCCAAGGGTGAATAGATACCGGGTAATAAAGCAATAATCATATAACAAAAGGGGTGCGGCCAGGAAGCGTGCGGTCACCCGATGGTCGTTTCGAGCGAAACACGCCCTTTGTTAACCGAAATTGTTGCTAAAGCATTTCGGCAGCCAGGGAGGGGGTGGCAATACCACCCCTTTTTCTCAGGGGTAGTTTTATATCCTCAGGGATGGATTTTCGGGATACCCTCTAAAGAAGGCAACGCAACGAATCCTCGCTCCCTCCGACTGGGCTTCTATGGAGAACAAAGGATTCCGCGAGTCTTCAGCCGCATTTATTTCAAGAAACATTTTCCTCGAGCAATCAGTCTCCCTTATTCCTTTTCAGCTTCTCACTCGATTCATAAACCAGGCCTGTACCCTTCGCACAAAACTGGTCCACAGAAGAGTCCTGTATCATAAGATCAGCTTCCCCGAAATTTTTCATCTAAAACATCTACCACCATGGTATTTCACTAGAATAATAACAAAGGCCCAATACACTCGACCTGCACCTCGCGCAGTAGCAAAACTGTATTTAATTTACATGGAATGAATTTTCATACATTATCGCCGGTAGTTCCATAAAAATGAGCCATTACGAATGAGACTGGATGAAACCGAGCGAAAAGTTTCAACGCCGTAAGGAACCATTTAGTTGTGGCTACTATGACTCTTATCGCTGGAACTGGACTCTAATGTAATGAACTCTCTCATGATAGGTATATATATATATATATATATATATATATATATATAAACACACACACACACACACACCACACTTGATATACCACTACCCATCATCCCCTAGTACTCCTCCCCCCCCACTTTCTCACACTAGATTTCTATTCCGCGTATGAACCTCGATTCACAGGGTGCCTCCCTCCTCCCCCCTGTTTCCCTCACACACAACTTTTTTTTTCGTACCGCCTTCCGTTTGGCGAATATAGAGAAAGTAGAGGGGACACGCGAAAAGTCACGTATTCGCGACGACGTGCCTTCGCGTATCGACGCGACCGATGCTCTTCGTGAAATTGCGAAAAAGATTCGCACACTGGTTGAAACTGCCGATCACTTACAAGGCCCACAGTAAAGTTGGTAACACCGAGAAAAACTAGTAAAGAACTGTTAGATATGCAGTGCAGTATAGTACCATTCTACTCTCAATCTTGTAACTATAGGTGACCCGCTTCGGAAAGTTATCTAATCTAAGGGGTGAACAAAAGAAAAGGAAGGAATCTTCACGATGCACCTGAATCCACTATTCTCAGCATGAGTTCTGAGCTTAATTAAAATTGAATTGTTTATTCCACAAACACAAGAAGGGAAGATCGATGGTACGTGTCTGCTGTTTGAAAATCGTATAAAAGTAATATTAATGTGTTTTACGGATAATTGAATAGCTTCACTTTCAATCGAACGTAATGATTTTTATTGTTAATCAGGAAAAGTAAATATATCGAATTTATATTACGACTTTTATGCACAAAAAGATATAAACTTTATGTCGGTATGATTAATCCACTAGGTATCTTAGTACTGGGGGATAAAGTGTTTATAGCACGTGACTGTTAATAGCGTATCAATTATCTCCCTAGATGCTAGGGGAATTCTCACCCTTGGCTAAAAGTAATGGCCACGCACACGACCTGTGTGATATATCTTGAATACAATGCCTATAACGGATACCAACCGTATAATTTGCTTCATATATTTTTACGAGCGTCACGGATCGACCTACGTTGCAAAAGCAATATATAATATTGTAAGTACATATAGTTGAGTGAGGTAATGAAACTATTCGCAGGTACAAACAAAATTGAGAAATAAAAATTTACCGCATCAATACCTCACTGTGATAAAGTATAAACAGACATTAGTCTCGTGTAAAGGGACAAAATAGCTCATGAGAAAGTTTAGGAGAGATAATGGGAAAAAAAACGGGGAAAATAATAATAATCTAAGAAAGTCTCTCAGAGAACGTGGACTTTGATAGTTTCGTAAATCGAGGCCATTCCTGTACCACCGAGATGCTATACGAGAAGCACTAAATATAAACGTAATTTATTACTGGTATGGGATATTATTAAATAGAGTTACCGGCTCAAACTAACTTTAAATTTCTTCCTTCGATAAAGAGAGGAGGCTGGTTCATACGAGAGAGAGTGAAAGAAAGAAGGAAAGAATGAAAGAAAAAAAAAAGAAAGAAACGTCAAGAGGGCAAAGCAACCTGGTGAATTTATTAACTTTAAAAGCTGCCTGCAATGCCGCCTTGTTGGAACGCTTTCATGGCTTTACGAACTCGTTCGCCTATTTGCTCTCTCTCTCTCTCTCTCTCTCTCTCTCTTGCTCTCCCACTTTAGATCTCTTCAGGTTCATCATACAACGCAGCATCGACATCCCTTCCTATACTCGTCCAATGGCTCATCCAGCCCAATCCACGATAAGCAACTTATAATTTTCTTTGAAGTTTCGCGGCTTGTCGATTAGGTTTTGCGATTAGAATTTGTAATAGCTGCGACTCGAGTGCCTTGAAGATTCCTTGGAGTCGAGGATAATTTTCGAAATTTTCTTTAGCGCTTGCAAATCGTTTTAATAATTTTTGCGAATAAATTGGTTTTGGTATTAAAAAAAAAGGAATAGAGCGTTTGTATCAAAGCGTAAGACTATCGAGTAGAGGATGATACGGTTAAAACAAAATATTAGGGTTCTGGGACCTTGAAGAAATTTTGCCATAGGATAACGTCTGGGATGACTCGTGCCATTTTATTTCGTGGGAATGGCTATTTTTATTGTGGGTCAATCGTGTCATCTTTTTTTCTTCGTCTTGTTCTTACAGCTACTTCTCTGTCTTTTATCGCTCCTGACTCCCCTCCCCACGCCCCTCTCTCTCTTACACTTTTCCCATTCAGGAGAATGGCAACGCACTTCGCTATTCTCGAGGAACCGTCAGATCCAACTGTCCGAGAGAAATCGGGTGGCAATGGCGGGAAAAGGAAACGCGTAAAGCTGAACCGTGGCTACGATAATGGACCAAGAATACAGAACTGAACCTAGACCAGCCATTACGTAGGGGTTTAACTGTCGGTAAGGTTCACAGAGGTCGATTCGCTTCGTGGATCAACTGCCTCAACGTGATCCAGGTTCAGTGATTGGTTTGAAGGATAAAAAAAAGGTCTGATAAAAAATAGACCAAAAAGTGATAACATCGAGAGATGAATTCCAGCATCAACGAGCTGAATGTAGATCTTACGTAAGACCGATACCAGACTTAAAGCAGACTCTGATATCTCGAACGATCCGGACTGAAAATGACTGCTGGACCAATTTAAAGTAATTCAGTGGAATTCGCCTTTTCAAGGTCAGACGTACTGGAGATGGAAGCTGGGTGGAAGATATTACATCTAGGATGATCTTGGTCCATTTTAAAGGACAACGGAACGACGTAAGGCACGAATAGGATAGGGATGGTGGTTGAATGGGGTTGAGGTTAGAATTGTGGGTAGGGCTAGGTTGCGGGGGTCGGTTTACGGGGATGGCGAGTAAATGCCCCATGAATGAGCGATGAGCCCTGGGGCCAAACCCCAACTACCTACGTTCCAGCGAATTCGAATCGGATTTCAAGTCCGCGCGCCCTCCATGGAATCGTGATCAGACTCTGAGGAGATCTAGATTTTGTGATTTGGCAATAACCCTCAGACATAGGAGTTGACTAGCCAATGTTGCCATCTTAATAGCGCAGTTACAAACACGCGTAAGGCAACACCAGAATGGATATACACATCTTGAACATCTGGACCAAAATCTAATCAGAAAAAAAAGAATAGATTTATATCACATAGGAAATCTTATGAATGGAATTTCAGCTATCATTTGTACGATTAATATATGGAATTAATTTATTAGGTTATAGGATTTTTTTATTATGGTTACAAAATTTTTGAAAACAGTAGGGTGTATTATTATTTATGATACATTTTTTTTTCCTTTTTTTGTAATTCTATTTGGTTTGTTATTTACTGTTGGTATGATCGTGGGCAACGTTGAAAGACAAATGGCGAAACTGTAAGGGTTGCGACTTTAAGAGAGACTTTGGTAAGGGATAGTTTCAGGGGGTTGTCTCTTTGGGATTTTCTTGAGATGGAACGATTGACGCATGAAAGATTCATGGCGTGCACCAAAGGCAGCATCAGAAATGCTACAGGGCGCTCTCATTTCTCGTAGCTTTCTGCCGTTTCATCCCCTTTCCTACTACTTTCTACTTTTCTCCATCGATTCTATTCTCACCGCACCTAGAGATTTCTGTTGAAGGGTGGTAAGAAGGGGAAGGCGGGGGGTGCACTCTACTGGCGCATTGTAGAGACCCGTTAAATCCGTTGAGCAATCCCGGCATGCCGTCCCGTCCTTGATTAGCTGACCGGAAACGGAAAGGAGGACGTGAAGGTTGAAGGAAAAATTCGTGGAAAAGAAATCAAGGGTCTGCCAGAAAGAAATTTTCTTAGATAAGGGATGATTTCATGGTCTGTTTAGGGACGTCTGGAAGATTGATAATTCTTTTTCACGTGAAGATAAATTTTTTTACGATTAGCACAAAATTAGGATTTAATTTATTATACGTCTGGACAATCAGTAGTTATGTACTTAGCTAGCCAGACCCGATATATACAGGGGTAAAAAATTGTTCCAAGTAGTAAACCGGTCGCGGATATTTCTTGGTTGTAAGAATGAGCCCAAAATCAGATCTCAGTGAGTTGGTGTAAGAAAAAGTTTCGGGGTGAGAAAAAAATTACGTGACAAAGATAAGAGAGGGAGCCGAGTAAGATAAAAAATAAGAGAGATCGCCCGGCGGGTAACACTTGGAAACCTGCAACCCAGCTGGGTCTGTAATCCGCATCGAACCGAAAAATACGGTTTTTATCTTCAAAGAGTCTCGGATAATTGCGTAATTAATTACAGCTTTTACCTCAGAGCTCTTTCGCCGGAAGGGTAGGTAGCTACTTTACCGGCGGATTGGACAGGGCGAACATGATTCATGTTAGCCCCCGCAATTAACATACATAGTAGAACCTAACTACCCTAACCTACCCTTTTCTTTCGCGTTTCTTTAAGCATCTTCTTATATCGTCCCTCCCTTTGTCTCATCCTTCGCCGCCATTAACCTCTATACCTTTATCCTTCCCAGGTAATTTCGAATGATTATTTTCGAATCATCCCTTTAAAAAAAATAAATCGTGATCATCTATCTTAATACGAGACAATTATTTTTCAGTTCACTCGTTACACCCCTTAGATACGTATTTTCCAGAAGCTTTATCAATGTTAAAAAAAGGTACTCAATGGGACGTGGAAGAGCCCAAAGCAAATAAAGAAGAAATAGGGGAAAAGAGGGGAAAATTTTGAAAAAGGGTATCTGTCGCGTTGGAAACTCATAAAAGCTTTTGAACTCGTTCTGTGAGTATATGGGGGGGGGGGGGGAGGGGTAGTTCATCGTTGGTTCACGGGGTCGTGAAAGAAGTTGGAAGCTCGTCGATCAAAAGTCGAAATTCCCTTGGCTGACCAATTTGATTTGTATCCGAAGAACGTGGCGAGGCCGGTACGGGGTATTCAGGAGCCGTAAGAGCGTCGGGACGTCGGGAGAGCGAAGAGAACGACGTCGGGGACGGAGCAAAAGATTTTGTGTTAAAAAACGCGGACGAGGCAGAAGTTAAGGAGAATCGGCGCGCGTCCGAAATCTCAAGTAGGTAGGTAGGTATACCCTACCACTGCCGACCCACCCTTAGAGACGATTCCCAACCCCCATCCCTTAGGAACCTAAGGAACCCTTGAAACCCCACAATTTTAGTCTCAACTTCTCCCTCGTTACCGACATACACAGTGGTACAGCCCAGCATCCCTATAAACCAGTCCTTCGTCTCCACCACCTTCGTTACCCATCAAACTAACTCACCACTCCGACTTCCGGACTGATTTTTCTACAGGGTGTCTCGTAAGATACGAGTGTTTGAACTAGTGGCCCACTCGAGTTCGTCCTATCTCAACTACTTATCTGATCAAGTGGGGAAATTAATGATCTGACAAAAGCTTAGATATTCACTTATTGTTAGTATAACCTTATCACTTGACTGATTAAATATTTTACACGTGATTACAGACGGACCATTTTCAAGATTTTTTATTAAACATTTTTCAAAAATAAATTTGAACCTACCCTACTAGCCCATCTACTTAGTGTCTTACTTAAGCAGTTACTTAGTGACTTGGTTACTTAACCCGAAGGGAAAACTGGGAAGAACTGTCGACAAAATTCGTATCACGCGTTCAGGAAAGTCTACGAGTTAAGGCGTCGCGACGCCTGCCAGGGAGTAGCGAGGGAAGCTCTGCCGTGGCAATCTCTCTGGGTATAGAGAAGTTATCGAGAATAATAAATTTGGAGGGGTTCTAAGAAGAAGAAGAAGAAGAGAGGGTGAACTAGTAAAAGAAAGATAGAGGGAGGAAGGGAGGGGTAAGAAAGAGTAAGAGCAAAGACGCCAGGATTCCAAGGCAAAAGCCTGGCGATCCATCGGTCTACAAAGTTGGCCGAAGAAGCATAAGAAAGAAATTACGTCATTTGAATACAGTCTGTCATGGCGGGTTATGATACCACCTCCTGATACCATAGTTATATATACCCATTATACTTTGGCTGGTCCTGTACTTGTTTCACTCCCTTATTCCCTCTCTCTCCTCTTCCAGCCCTGTGTATCTTGGGCGAGACATGAAAAATGCATCCAACGGCCCTCAAGGCACACAGCCATTCAAGCTTGAGAATATTACGCCCTCAACCTCAGCTTCCTTGATTCTCAACCATCCCCGAGCTCATCCCATTGCCACCGATTACACTTTTCAGATCAAAAGTTACCTGATACCAGAAGAACTTCTCACCAAGCACAGTTGTCTGATCTGTTTGATACTCTTTCCACTTAACATTTATTCCAGGGGCTTCGTACTGATCTGCTGGTCGATGCATTCTGATACAGTACAATTTTCTTTTGAATTTTCTAAAGCGATGAATTTGGATTTTATTGGTCACCTGTTATTTATTTGTTTAAAAAAAAACTTGCTTTACACGTGAATTTTGATTAAAAAACGTATTTAGGGCGAAAAAGTCAAAATTGTAGTTTTAAATGCTTCCGTGTAACGGGTTAGCTAATACTAGTGGAAATTATAATTTTCCAAGTAGCTATATTAAGCGCGTTTCATTTTGGGCCATCCGAAAATCTAACTGTCTCTCTCTATCTCTCTCAGTTACACTTATAACTCTATGGCGCTGAGATTGGCGGGCCATGAATCTCCTTATCTCGAAGCGTTCTTATCACCTTATCCTTGAATCCCGCTTTAAAGTTTAAAGGTGGGATTATCTGGAGCCTCGAGTACCCGGGGATAAGAGGTAAATTGACGGGATCAGGACTCTTAGTTTACGGAATAATAATGTCCCGATAAAATGAACAGTAGGTATTCAGGTGTATCTAAAAAGGGGATGATTTATATTCACCGTGTACGTAAATAAGATGAATGTATCCATGAAAAAAATACACCCCGTATAAGAAAGTATAGATGGGATTTAAAAAAAACATGGCCATAGAAATTTGTAAACCCTAAACGTAATAATACCTTGCACCCCCCCCCCACCCCCCCTCCTCTGTTGGATCCAAGGGTTGAGTCAACTGAAAAAAATATGCAATTTTTTTCGCCGGATGTTTAAAAAAAACTTTGACGTAAACAATTTTAAAAACGTAGATCGTATTCTGAAAATTTATTTTTCTAACGTTTCGAATAATTTGAAATTGTTCTACAATTTTCTGCACCAAGAATTTAAGCTTAAATTGTTACTCGGCTCGGTGGAGACCTTTGACGAGCGATAAGTCGTTCTTGTGCAATTGTGCAATTAATCACTGAAGTAATTCGTACTTGTACGCTTTCGCGAGAAGAGCTTTCAGTTTGCAGACAAACAAACTCGGTCGACAAAGCCTTTCAAAATTGCGAATATCTACGGGTACAAAGTCGTCTCCGTCACCTGTTCACATAGAATACATAAATTATGATATGTATTAATCAATGACGAGTTACAATTTGTACCTCCAATAAAATATCGCCTTACAAGTAAAAAATGTTGATTTAGAATATTTTTGGGACTTATTAAAATTATACTTAAAATTATCCTTATTATTATCCTTACACTTATTTAAAATATCTCGTACATTTAGTTTCCCTATAATAAAAAGATAACGCCCGATAAAATAAAGAAGGATAAAACAGCAGCAAAGAAAAGAAGAAACAAATAAAATAATACAAAAACTTTCATTAAACATAAAATTCTTTATCGATTTCCGGTAATTTGCGTAAACTAATCAGAAAGTCAAAAGACAAAAAAAGTTAATGGGTAAGGAAAAATTTTATTGTCTCTAAAAGTCATTCGAATAAAAAAATAATGAAATAAAGAAAAATCAGTTCTCGTGAACCGTCAAGCATGAAATGAACGGTGAGGAATGTCTAATAAATAAATCATAAATTTTCCAAACAACCCTCTGATGTAACGACGCCATTAAATAAATTAGACTCCCCAATAACTCTTGTCGAATAAATAAAAACCCCTGGCAAAAGAAGGATATGACGTCACGGGGCGGTTGACTCACGTCGACACGAAATAAGATAAACCGATAGCACGAGATCGTCTCTCTTGTATTTCCTCCAACCCTACATACGATTCCTACCCTTATCCAGCAAGTGTATCCAGAGTTCGAAGTATTTCGTCAATCTATCGTTACCCTCCCCAATCATCCCCTGCTGTCCCAAATCAGCCCCATCACTCCCAATCATCGCAACCATCTTACAAACCTACTCGGACTGTCTCATAAAGATGGACAGTAGAAGAGGAACCCTGTCTTACTGATATATAAGGGTGATTCAATGACACATAAAGAATATATATATATATATATATATATATATACACTCATACATATGGTCTGCACATAGGCGAATGTCGATCGTGGCGCTATCTGATTATTGCAACTTGTCTAATTGGCAAATTACAGAGTGAGTCATGAATTTGGCAGGGAGTGAGTCACAGGGTGAAACCGGAGGGGGTGCAATAAAAAGGGGAAGATAACGTGTAATAATGTTGATCGTGATCGACATGTGCGCACGTATGTGTTATAAAATGAATAATATATATTTTAATGTATGCAAACACAGTCGATTTGGCCAGGGGACTCTTTAACGTTAAAAACCATATAAAGAGTGTCCCCTCGAAAAGTTCCTTAATTCTCGGACAGTTTATAGCTATGATTTGACTATAGATAAAATTTACGATAGTAACGGGAGATTACAAGTGAAAAGATATTTCATGTAAGCTCACATGAAATAAGGAATATCGCAATGCGCACGAAACGTCGCGAGATTCAGCTGTCGTCTTCCATCAACGTTTGAATACGTTCCAAGTGGAGTTGTAGCGTCGTGTATTCTATATCGTCCAAGCGTTAAGGCTTTCTTTATCGCCAGCCGTGAGAATCGCCAGAAAATTTCAATTCCCTGCTGCTCTCTAGCTACGACCTCTTTATTCGTTCTCACTCTCATATTCTGACCCTACTGCTCTCTCACTCCCACGGTATCTCGACTCACCAAATCCGACGCTTGTATCTTCCTTCTAAGCATTTTATTTAGCACTGGCATCTCTCCTTCTATTTTTACTTATCGGAGGAGCACAAATAAAAATATTTCATCGTAGCAGCGACGTGGCCCACTTCCATTTGCAACGACTGTGCATAACGAATTAAGGACGACCGTGTCTGCTGAGACGCAGGGCGACGGCAGCGCCGCGCGGCGCCAGAAATGTGAACTAATCGACTCAAACATTTCTAACGTACATTTTTAGCGGCGGGTACAGTAGATGCTAAAATTTTATAAGTTCAATATTTTTATACGCATTCGAATATATTCGTTCCTTAACAAGCTCGTGCGTACCAACGTTCTAAAATTTATCAGATATCCAATTACGAAGGAATACCAACCTCTGCTCGGTATCTACCAATCTACAGATATTCAAATCACATCCAAGTTCTAGTTCGTACGGAGTTTCAAGGCCTGTGTATTCAGTGTTTATCGCAAGGTAATCGAGCAGCCCTCCTCGTGGGGACAAGTTCTGTAGCAACGTGTGCATAATGATTAGCAGGTTGCAGGAAGAGAAGCGTCAACCAAGACACGATAGCAACCGGCACAAATTAGGAGTATGTTTGGACGGAGCCCTCGATAGAAGGCCAGGGCGTCGCGTCGCCAATCAGAAGGTACGTCTGATTAGAGGAGCCCTGTAGGGCTCATTAATTTAGTCGGCCATTAACTAAAGTCGATATTCAAGATTTGACTACCAACAGCCAAATTGACTTATCCTCCTGGACTTTGGCGTCGCTCTAATTATTTCTAAGCATCTTCGGTAGTCCGTACAGTAAATTATTGGTAAGTCAAATAGAAAGCATTCAGACGATTTTGATATAGGCAAAAGAATATTTCGAGGACGGTGAAATTCTCTGATCTAAAAAGGATCTGCCAGTCATCCTTAGGAAACGGTGGAAAAGTTATTTTATTCAATTCCGCGATTGCTCCGCTGCGCGCGAAACGTCAAAGTGATGCGCGGAGGCGCGGAAAGGCATTTGCAAACTCGTGAAACTTGTTAAGGAAATTTTCACGATGGCGGAAGGGAGACGGTTGAAACGAGGAAATCAGAAAGATCAAGTGAGTTTGGAGTTTCGATTTCTAAGAGACTAAAACGGATCCGTTAACGAAGTCTGATCGGCGTGAATTTTGACGTCTAAATATATTCTGAAATTCCGTCGAGTATTTATACCCACGTTAAAATTCAATTAGCAAACACGTGATCCTTGTATCGATTGATTAAAGATAGAACCGATTAAAAATGGAGTGTATAAAAAAATAAATAATTTTCTTAAATTTTCCATCTTTAAAATATTTTCAATCTCATTCTCTACTGGAAAACTCAAACCAAAATTAAAATTGTTCGTTATCTTTACAAGATAAAGTTTTCCATCCCTCAACCCCCTCGTAGTCCCTATAATACACAAGACGGCACTGTAAAGTAGAACGAAATTTGAAAAGCGGCGAACGAGCAGAAAACGAAAATTACGAAGACGCAAAGACGGATGAAACTGGAGCGAAAAACAATAACAAAAAGTATGAAAAAATAAAATTCAAGAACTGCGACGAGAGTAGTAACATATTTACGCGAATTAGCAATTCTAATATTTAGCCGAAAGCGAGACAAATTTATTAATTAAGTCAGAAGAGAGCGTCGCGACGCCCGTAGTGGAAACGGTGTCGCCAAGAAGAATATTCTTTTAGTTTATTTTACCAAGAAGACCAGAGCCGCTTCGCGACGGGTGACCAGGATAGTAGGAAGTAGAGAGAGAGAGAGAGAGAGAGGTGTTGGTTGAGCAAGCAGATAGTAAAGGACAGACGGTAAATGCGGGTAGGGGAGGCCGAAAGTCTAAGAGGCGTAGGTAAGGGGAAGAGACGAAAGCGAAATAAGAGAGAGAGAGAGAGAGAGGGTTAATATTACTGCTCAGCAGGAAACTTTTAATTCCGTAACTCCCGGATTAAATTACCACGCCGAGACGATTGTCTCAGGAAAGATTAAGAAAGGAGTTTGTGCTGCCGGTCGCGTCCCACGTTCCTCCTGAGCACCGCCAAGAGGCACGCAGAATCTCGGGAGCTTCTCGTAGTCTATATTAGGAAGATGGTCGGGACCGAGAAATAAAATGGGGACGAGAGATCCTTTTTCGGAGTAGTCGCGTTGCGCTCAGTTTAACACGGGGAACAGACTCCATTTTCGTAGCAGATGCTGCCTTGGATCTTTCGCTCGGAGGATAGGAGACACCATGAGAAAAGAAGACGACGCTGAAAACGTCTTTGGCTCTTTCTAGAGGGTTTTGAGTCTTGATTAACTGGTGGTTCGAGTCAATTTGAGGTCGAGTTTCATTTTGAGTTTCAAAGACGCTCCGCAAAAAAGCCACCCCTTGCAGGTTGCTTTTACCCTAAATTTTCCCTTGAAATTCCATTCTCTCATGGTTATGGAGTATCGATACCATTTGCTACCCTTATTTATTTTTCTTTGCCTCGCCTAAACCATAAGGTATGCGCTTCTCGTCTTGCTTACGCAGAGGAAAGTGAGTAGACTTTTATTTCAATTTTTTTTTTGCCACGTGAAACGTTAAGGGTGGTTTTTGTAGGCGGGAAAATATCATGATGAAACGCCGCGACGTTGCCAGCGGCAATACTGAAATTTTAGGTGTCTAATATGCCCGCTAGGGTCTTCGAAGGGGGTTAAAGTTCACGATAAAAAATTTTGACACCCTATGACGTGCAAGGACGTCGAGCCAGATCGACGTCCAAGTTTGTAGGTTAATTCGTCGATATAGACGAAGAAATTTCTGACCCGTCACTAGCAATGAGAATCAAAGTCAATTGTATGCCAGTATGACCAACCCCTAATTTAGGGGTGCATTTCAATCAGTGTATAAATATTGTATATGACCTCTAATGACTCACCGTACGACGCACTGCGGCAGTAGCGTAATCTCAGGGGTGCAAGAGGCAAGTGAATTTCTTCTTCGGGAACTAACAGGGGATGAAAGTCTAGGAGGAACGGCAGAAGCCGAAAAGCTGTTTGTCTGAAAGGGATGAGAAAGAAGGATGGTCGCGATAGTAGCTACTGAAAATCACAGGCATAGGTGAACCGTAAGTAGCTATACCATAGTGTAAGGCGAACTAGAAGTTGAGTAGGTAGATTTCAGGGAAAGTCCTAGGGATGCATCCCAAAACAGGGATTTCGGGAAAGCCCAGGACACGGTTGACTGGATAAAATATCCTTCATTGCTATTCCCAGGGTTCTCGGAAGTCCCGTAGGAGAGAATCGAGATTTCCCTTATACAGGGTGGTGTCCAGAAAGAGCCACCCAATGCTCTGCCATTACGTTGAGGTTCTCTTTTCGATAGAGGTCCCTCGCTCGGCAGTAAGGGTGGGCCGGATGAGGGTAGGGATGAAGTAGACAGCCAGGCAAGCATCCTACAGGAAAAGGTCCTGCATTGCGACAACTAATGAACCATCTTGGAACGGACCCCCAAAGTCCCCTGGGACGTGACGGCGCAATGCAGACACCAGACTTTGACTTTTTATTCTGGTTATCTGTCCCTCGTACCCATCTTCCCTGGTACGAGGATCCTTCGACCATCCCTTGTTCTCCTTTGGTCCAGCTGCAGGAACTTCTTTGTTCGCCTTCAATCTGCTTACAGCGTCTTCACTTATTCACTCGACCCCTCCAACACGTACGTCTTAGGGATGGACCATGGAGGACTTGCAACGAAAGTCTGACCTCTGCCAAACCTTCCACTTCGACTTATTTCCAAGCTGGCGATCTTTGCCCCATTTGAATCTCATTCCTGTCCAGGGGAGACAGACACGTCCGATGGGGATGAACTTGGGGGTGCGGAAATAAGGATGCTGGAAATGTCCATACTGGGTGGCCGAGAAATAAAGAGAAACTTGGTCTGTGTATAGACTAGTGTATATAGTATGTATATATATATATATATATATATATATATATATAAGAAGCTGAACGCTAAAAAAAAAACTTGGCTCTCCTTGAGTACCGTAATTGCATTAAAGTGGACGAGGGTTATACAAAACCACCCTGCCGCACGCGGAATAATAAATTCCAAGGGGTGGCAATGCGATTTAAGGACTCAGCATCCTGGACCGTTACATTTAACATCGCCAGGAGGGCCAGAGGCTGCATCTTTTAGGTGGAGTAAAATAGGACCCCGGAGAACGTGACCGAATCGCAGAAACATCCCCGATGAGAATAAGTAGGACAGAGTCCGACCAGTAACTACCCTTAACTACTATCAATCCATTAGGACAGCCATTCTCGATTGGGTACTCCCCCTCCTGCAGCCCCTCACTTATCTATTACTTTTCCGCTACAATAGATATATCTTCCCAAGAACATCTCTTGACTTACCCTTGATTTTCTTCCGATCGAAAAAAGCTCGAGATTTCCACCCTTAGAATTTCTACTGCCTGCGTCAGGCTTTCTCAAGGGTAGTTACGAGGGTCTATAGTCTCAATAAAAGCTCACGTGGCAGATTGCAATCAACGTATGCAATAATTACTCTATTTATTTATCGTTAACGAACTATGGATTCCGGCCAGAGGGTGGATGGATGATAACACCCCTCCGAAATTTTCAGAATGCCCTCACGTTATTCTGGGTTAAATCCGACCGGGCACCCGGTTTACAACGTATCCCATATAGACAGGGTAGAACGCCGAATTTAGCGGAAACTTAGTTGAATATTGTTTGGCTGGGGATTTCAGCTTGAGTGAACGCGGCCAGCCTGTTTGTTCCCATCCCCTGTACTAGGTTGGCTGGCATCGAATGCAATACTAGGGAACGAGGGGGAGAGGGTCGCTGCTGGATCCTAGAAAGAGACAAGGCTAACCAAGGGAAGAACGGAACACGTATGGATAGAGAAGGAAGGATAGCAGCGTATATGAAAGAGCGAGCGAGAAGAAAGATAGAATAAGACAGACATGGACCGGAGAACAATGCGGAATATGTATTACTGGGCAGATGGAAACTACAGCAGTACCATTCAGTGCAAGGCCAGCGAAATAGCTCGGAACGTTTTACGGTACGTTTACCATTTTAAAGTTATTTCGAAAAGACATGCTTTCGCATCTTCGGATTTTCCTGGTTAAGGTAAAACGTGAAATCCCCTTAGCTGAAATATGCTACGTGTGCCGAATGACGCGGGTGTGGAATTTTTACAGGGAACATCGATCGGGATGGTCCAGGATGTGACGTCATTGATAAAGAATAAAAATAATTTTTAGCAATTTTTTTTTTCAATTTTGATAATTATTTTAGTCGATTTTGAAACGTGGACCTGCCGAAATCATCCCCGTAGGTACCAAGCAAAGAGGGTTGACAGTGTAGCAACCCTCGACCAACCCTTCGGCAAAGCGATGATAAAGGGATCCAAAAGCCACGACGAGGATTTCAATTTCTAATCGTAATAGCCTGCCAGAATTTGGACGACTGTGGGTAACACGGGGTCACACAGAAAGCACCCCCTTTAAACTATCCAGCATCCCTTTTACCGAACCCCAACCCTCAATTCCTGTTTTCTTCCTTCCTGTCGCTTCGCTTCCTTCCCGGAAGTAATCCCAATGTCGGAGCCTCGATACAGTCCGAAGATCAGTATACCACCCTTATCGTCTAATTTCACATTTCAACCCCAAATTTTTTTTCACCCAATCCCTACCCTTCCATTTTATTTTTTTTTCTTTCTAGTCTTCGCTATACCCCTTCAACTTGTCCCCTACCCCTATCCTTATTCCCCCATCAACGTTCATCTTTTCCAGAAAATTCAGCGCACGAGTCACGAACTTTTGATGACTCAATTTTGCCACTGGCACTTGCTTCCGCCACCTTGGCAAAAGTGCGGCCGGTGCTGGTGGCGGAGTCGGGGTAATGTCACCAAGTGGAAAAAAAAAAAAGAGAACTTTGCAGCAATTCGAGGACGTGCCGTAGAGCCTAATATGTTTCGTATATCCTACGGTAGCTCTTTATAGGACGTCCTTCTCTTGTACACGGTAGCCGTGTGAAGGGGTTCAAGGATGGCAGTCGGTAACCAAGGCATCGCCGTTGCCACCAACGCGTCTACGTCAGTTGCTCAGTCCCAATCCCACTTTCATAAGTTTTCAAAGTTTCCCAACAGCTAGCGACGTCTAATAGGCAGCGTTCCTACTCTTCTCTTTTTTACTTATACTTCTTTTTCCATCTTTTTCTTCTTCCGATGCTCCTTCTTCGAGCTCTCTCTCCCTTCTGGCACTCTCTTGAAATCTCGTTTCTTTCTACGAGTTTCTTACTGGGTTCTTCTTGGTTTCATCAAGCAACCCGAAAAAGCACTGAGATAGCAGATTTTTATTGGATAATTTTTTAATCAGGTTTTTCCGAATTCGAGACTAAATTATGATACAAGGTATTGAAGAGTTTTAGGGGATGTTTTGATGACTTTGTGCCTTTGTTGAGTGTTTAGGGGTGTATCATTACTGAAATTAAAAACAATTAAATTGTAACTGTCCAAAAGACTGAATTGAACCAGCGTATTTTTTAAAATCATATTGCACTCGGTTGATTTTTAATTACTTCTGCGCACGAGATATATTGAACGAAGCTTTCAAATGTGACCGATTTTTCGAACCAGCACGATGAATCGAAATTGACGGATTGAAAAATGTAAAAAAAAAAGAGAGAACGCGATTCACAAAAAAAAAGATACTAGTATCAATTAAAAAACGAACATTACAGATAACGTGGATATTCGTGAGAAACACAGAAAAAAAATGTACCCTTGCAAAAGGACATGGAAAGCCGCTTTAAATATCGACGTCCGTGGGGTGGGTATCCCTGGGCGGGGGGTGCATTAAATAGAAATAAAACGAAATCGTGAATAAAAAGTGAAATAACGATGGCGTCTAGTTGTAGGGAGAGGAATAAAAATATATAAAAATTACGAAGCCCCTGGAAATAGGTAAAACGCACAGAGGAAAGTTCGATTCGTGTATTGAAAAAAAAATTATCTGAAACCACACATACAATTGCAAAAAGAAAATAATCTACAAAATTGCGTGTAAAATAATTTTTATTATTTACAAAATATTCGTTCTCCGCAACCCCCTTCCTTGAATATCCCCATACGTAGGGAATTAAATCGAAAAAAAGATATCACGAGCAGGGGATGATACGGAGGAAGTGTTTATTCAAAAAATATTATTTCGAATTTACCTACCGAAATATAATCTCAGGCCTTCGGTCAATTAATTACAATTTAAATTCAGCCAGTCCCTTGGTAACGCGGAATAATTCTAGAGCGTGAGAGCGTGAGTAGGCTACGTAAGTAAAAGAGGGGGTTGAAATGTTACATAAGCAGCATCTTTCACTGAGCTACAAAATAAGGGAAATAAGGGTCGGCGAAGAGAGCATTAGGGGTGTAGAATAAAAGACGATTTAAGATCTTCACATTCTTCTCGGGCTTTTTCCACAAATGTTCTTTGTTAATATAATTTACACAGGGTGGTTTCGCGAGCGTGAAAAGGATTATCCCTAATTCCAGCCCACAAAGGATGTACATGCTGATTTAAGGGGACGTGAAAATTCTCGGGGGATGAAAGAAAAAAAAAAGAAAAAAAATTGAGAAAAACGAGGGAAATAAGAAATATAGGAACGCATCACAATTATACGAGACTTTAATTGGTACGGACTATAATTATCAAACAGAGTAACGAAGAAAAGCAGATATTTAAGGATTCTCTTGTGGTTTTGGCTTATTCTTGTAACAACGAATACAGCTGGAAACAACCCCTATCTTTATTAGACCTCTGTGTAACATCCTATCCTTACACCCTCATCTTTATTCCTTCGCTTAGCAGAGAATTCGATCAGCCATGTTTTCCACTTTCGTGTTTACTAGACTTTCTATTATATTCCGCTGAAGAAATAATTTCAAACAATTCATCCACTTGTATATTTACCCGCTTGCATTATCTATTCAGCGCTATGCGAACTTCCCACGGGGTTGAAAGATGCTCCTGAGGGATGCTGGAGGGATGATTTGAATCATGTTAAACTACTGTGTATGTTTCACATTATACCAACCCTTCTTAAAAATTTCAAAATCAGACAAATATTCGCCAATTTTATTTCCCCTTCCACCTTTAACCCCCCCCCCCCCTCGTTCTTACTTTCATACTGCAATTTCTTTGGCCTCCCTCATATCTTTTTCTTGTTATTTAACTTTCGCACCTAGCACTTTTCTTTGTCTTTTTTCTTTTATTCAATTTCTTTCTGCAGACAAATAACCACGAATACTCGTACACGCTGAGTGTAGTATCAGTGTTCACATCAGATTTACCCCTAGATTGATTATAGGGGTAGACAACTTTTTCTCAATCCCTAGGATACAACCTATAGCGTAAGGGTGGGTTTGGTGGTCCGATATGTTTGTACAATATTGATTCAATAACGATTGAATTCTTTGAGGCTACCCTTAGTGGAGGGGATGATTTCTGAAGTAGGTTGGGTAGTAATAGACAGTGGTAGTAACGGTAGTTGGTAGCACTGGCTGAGAGCTGATAGCTATAGCCTGGAGTATAGGTGCGGGCCAGGGTGTGGTATTCCGGCTTCATTTCATCCTTTATACCGCGAAGGGGGTGGAAGGACTAGGACGCTAAATTACAACCCCTCCTGTGATACCGCAGAATGCGGGTTGAAAATTAGAAGGGCGCAAGTCCTTTCGGCATTACCCAATGCGAATGTCTAGGGACCAGTGGTTCTCGTACACTGCGTTTATCATAACTCGACTGTAAACGTGATTAGCCTTGATAAGAAAGGGGGGTTGAAAATTTTCTATGGGATTTTCGTTAAACTGATTTTAACCTGGTTGTGCGATTTCGTTCTCCATTTGAAAATCATTGAGTTTAAGTGTATCAGACACCCCACGTGCACATTCCCTGGTTAAGGGAGGATTTTAGTTTTGGATCCGATATAATTAGAGGAAAGTAAAATAAAATTTTGAGAAGTCTGTACGATTTTACAAGCAATTTCAATTGGCACGTGTTATTAGATCAAGTAGGATTTATATACCTAACAGGTATGCTGTAAGCATAAATTATTACGAATCGACTATGGAAAAAGCACTGTAGTGGATGAATGAGTGAATAATAAAAACAAAATGTAATATTTGCTACTAATCGTTATCACTGTTAACGTAAGATAACAAAAAAAAATACTATCCAAAAATCATCCCGTCAAACAATTTCACCATTTGTTTTCCACGGTCTTGTCCTTACCAGCTAAAATTCTACAGGGTGATTCAATTTTTCGCTTTGCCTCATCCCGATGCGTGTACCGATAGTCCAAGTTTATGAGCTCTTAAACGTCCAATTAAGGTACCCATAAAGCTGCTCTCGTTATCCCCGAACGATCAGCAGTTATAACCATCCCTTGGTAAATGGCCAGAACGGAGATTTTCAAGAAAGAGAAATCTGTCGGAAAAGAAAAACTACCCCCTATTTCGTGCATTTGAATTTTTCTAAATACAACCAAATGTCCTATTGAGCATTGACATTTCAATTTTTTAAATACCAACTCAGTCCCCTTCACATTCTTTCTCTCGTTCCGTATCCACGTCCGACTATAATACTTCTATTTCTACTTCCTAGCAAGAAAACAGGTTCGTGAAAGGATCTAAAAATTCTTGCGGTACGTACGCATCGTAATACTCGGTCTGTCTGACCTATAGCGTTTAGGTATCCACAATCTACTAGCCGCTGCAGTAATACGTAGCGAGAAATAGAGAAGCAAAGAATTCCCTAGACTAAAAAGAAAAAGAAAGAAAAAGCGAGTGTAAAACGAAGAAAAGTATTTCTGCGAAAATCACGTAGCCGTACAGTGGCGCCATCTGGAGAGTCAACAGGGACTAATACTCGTATAAAAGAGCAAAAAGACGCGGTCGACAAAGTGCTGGAAGGGCAGTTAATCTTCTCGGTCCAGTGGATGCTGGTGAATCCGCCAATTAGTTCGTATCCACTGCATTGTCTTTTCAGGACGGCTAACGTTGGTAGCACTGTTGAACCAAAGTCCTCCAGATATACCTGCTCTCACCTGTGCTTACCAAAGAGCAATTACTATAAAGACAATTTCAATTAGCACTATCAACAAAACGACGTACCCAAAGTCAATGGATTCTCTCGAGTTAATTTTCTCAAATTTACGAAAACCATTACCGCAAAATTATTTGCAGATTTTAAACTGAAAACTATCCTTTGGAATTATTCATCATTTCATTACAACCCTTCTGGCTCATAACTTATCCCTTTCATCGGGTATATATGTATTACCAGAATCTTGTAGTTTGACTAATTAATTTCACTGCTCCCGTTAAGAATCACTCAGACACTCTATACTACGTTCGCCGTAGTGAATGCTTTCCCTTGCTGATCTCAAAACGCCAGGTTCAAACAAGCCGTCTACTCAACTATACTTATCACTAAGTGGCTATACCTGCCTATTTATATAGGCAGGTGGGTATCCCTCCCGCCTAGCATCTAAAACGGAATGGCGGATTCGCGGAAAAGTTGAACGCTTAAATATTCATGCGACCGCAATAGCACCGCAACCGCAGACCGAGGACAGACCTGGAAACAGCAACTGGATTCGATGAAAACTCATTCCTTTCGTAGAAACCATATGCCCACCCGGTATACATATCCACGTTCCTCATCTGACAGTCATAATTTTATTCAGCCTCTCGCAGTATTAGCGCGAGTAAACTCGAAGAGTGTATATATATACACACGTATATCGCAACAAATAAATTCCTTGAGAAAGTATAAAACAAAAAGTTCAAAAGTTACACGTGACTTTACGTACACCATTTTTTTCTTCGTAAAATCCAAAATGGCGTTAATAAAAAAAAATCCCCTAAATAATCACTAAAACACGAACCTGATCCACCGTATACGAGAAGCAATGTAAATTCAAAAATATCCTCGCTGAAACGTGCGAATTCCTACTATTGTGCAGCATTGTTTTCGCGAGTGTCCAGACAGTTTGTTATGGTGTCTGACCACGTGCCTACGTCACGAGTATATATATATATATATTAGGTACACATATCAATCACTTTTACGTGCGTATAAACTCGTACGCCAGGTATACACTAGGTAAATCCGTACATTATCCTGGATTCTTTTATGCCGGATTTTTTGACACCATCTGTTTGCCGATCGGCCAAGTGAGGTGTGTGATTTTAGGATGAGGAAAGGTGTGGGGGGGGGATGAGTGATAAATACATGTAAATATATATACAGCTACACCTATGTGACGTATATATTATCTAGGTGTATATATATGTATATTATAGACACAATCTCAGTGTGTTCTACTCGTAGAGTGAAGGCAAAGGGAATCATGGCGACAAACAAAATATCGTAGCGCAACGGGACGCACGATACTCGAGGGGCTCCGAAGCAGGAAAACTCAACCGAGCGGTCGAGCAAACAATGACGGCGAGTCTGAATTGTTCTCCAAGTAATTGAATCCAGTCTACCCATCCAGCATCCATCCCTTGGACCATCCGATGGCTGGCCAAGCTTTTCCTGTTACTACTACGCCAATGGCCCCTTTTCTGTCTGTAGTTGCTTTTCCATATGGAGTGTCTATATATGTATATATATATACTTGGAGTCTGTGCTCCGAGCTACAGTACTGATTGTATAATGCTCTTTATTACTATTTCTCTTTCTCTTGGTCTTCATATTGCTCTCTCGAAATTTTATTGAAGAATCCTTAATATCCTTGCGAATCAAATTTGGAAGTTTGTTAATTACGACGTACATTGAAATTTCAATTGGTACTGTATTAAAAAATTAAATTTTGATTTTTCAAAGATTATCTCTTTTTTCTTTACTTGCCTTTACTCTATAATTGGACTATTATTTCTTTCGTGTTTTTTACTGTTTACTTCTTACTATATATATACACTGTTCGTGCTAATACGCTGGGACACGTAGCCTGACACATTGAGCCCTTGTCATCCCCTGTCATGACTATAAGGAGCACTCGATCACTATCGAGAGGAACGATTGATTGGAAGAGTGATATTGATCAGTAAGATTTTCTATGTATATATATTTATACAGCGTGGGAAAGCTGTGGCACGAAAATTTAGCAGTTTGACGAAATTATGGTTTGGATATAAATCATAGGAAAAAAAAAACATCAATAGCGTTATATATATATATATATATATA
>JAYRCB010000364.1:167964-232740 GCA_036026315.1 Trachelus stipa
TATATATATTTATACTAGCACCGTCAACCTGCGTTTTTCTCATTTTCTGGTAAACACACTATACCCCGTGTTTTCGAAATTTTCAAAGAGACTTCGCATCGTTAACGATCCCCTCGCGATATTTCCGGCTTTGAAATTTCTATCCGACGCCTTGTACCGAGTGACGTCATTGTCGGACACACCCTTGTGTACGCATAATTAACCATCATACGTCGAAGGGCGAACGTTTCTATGTAGCGACACAACGTGTATAATAACTACCTATCTACCTACTTAGTGAACTACCTACCATCTATCTACCCCGTGACTCTCTTATCCTTACCGTGCGTATACATATACATTGCCAAGCCCAGCAACCCTTTGCTTACCAGGGGCGTACATAACGCTATGTCTACGGGCGTTCTTTTGTTTGCGCAAAAAGAACACGCAGTGCAAAAAGGGAGAGATGAAAAGAGAAACGCAGAGTGGAAAAAAGGGGAAGAGAGAGAGAGAAGCGAGTTTGCTTTTCGCTTGACTATCGAATTTCGCTGTCCGGTCTGCAATTCTTTTTTGCTCGTGCCAAAACGATCTAACAAATGCGAAAGGAAAAAAAAAACGATCTATGATTTGAATAGGGGTTCTTGAGATCCTTTAAATGATTCGAAGGTCCACTTACCATTCTATGGGAATGCAGTTCTTAGTTCGAGTACAGGATGCTGTATCTTAGAATTTCTTACCTGAAAACAGAAAGGATTGAGTGTCGTTAGCGTTTAATAATTTACGAGCGTATAATTGGGATTAATTAATTTTTATTTTTTTTTTAATTAATATCCTGTACCGAGTACGTCATTGGGTTTTTCCAAGTTATCATTGTTCCTGTAAAGTCATTCACAGTCAGATACCTTAGACTTCAGTGCAAATTCACGGGGAAAAAATTCTGCGAGAGATCATTAAAATTTTCTTGGGATAGACTAAACGTGAGATAGGTAGGGAAAAAGTGGAAGGTAAAACTTAAAAAAAGTCTTTGGATATCCTACGTTTTAATTAGAATCACTTAAAACTTAAGTCCCAAGAGAAACTCCCGTAGGAAGCAATCGGGACTTTAAGTGAGGGCGTCGAAAGGGGCGGTAGAAGCATCGGCGTCGGTATAGCGGCGTCGAGCCGCATTCTTAGAATGGAAGGAGAGTCTCCACGAGGCGAAACTCTAATATTTCTCAGTGGCGAAATATCTGAGGGAAGCCGAATTCCGCATAGCCAAGATTAAAATCCTTGGGGATATTTCAGCAATTTTCTAAGGGTACCCCGTATTCTATATGCTCGAGAGGTACCAACTTGGTAGATTGATTTCACCAGTGATTCAGCCGGGAAAAGATAGTGGGTACCTACAGCTAGATATACATAGAGATAAAATCCCGAGTTCTGAGTAAAATCGTCTATGAACGTTTAAGAACAAAAGTCATAGGACATAAAAAAAGGGCAGCCTGTCTTTCAAAAATGTGTAGAAAAAAAATGTTCAAAAAAAGTATTTCAAAAAAATCATTTGAATTTAAACAACCCTATGTTAGCCCAGCCCATATGTTATATATTACATAAAAGATAAAACAGCATCCATGTACTCATAAATGGTCCAGCACGTAGATACAAGCTACACGTCGTCCAAGACGGTCGTAAGAGAAATGTCTTAGGTCGCGAAGACAAAAACCTACTTATCAAAGGTTGCAAGGGCAGCACGTCACTATCACCAGTGCAAGGATCCGTCGCTGTAATTTCCTTGATAGTAGGTACGTACACCAACACACAAAAGTATACTGGCAGCGTCGGTAAGTTTCCTCAGAGGTCTTAAAGACGTCCCAGGCTGCACGCGAATTTCTCAAGTTATGATTTACTGTCCAAGGGTGGTGGCCCTGCGGAGAGATAAAGGGGGGGTAAAGATACCTACCGAGCGTATACAGAGAGTCTGAGGTACAGGTGGGGGGGACTTGAAGATGTTAGCCAAGAGTGAAGTGGCAGGGGTTGGTACGCCTGCAGGAAGGAGTAACTTCCTAACAAGGCGGTTAGTTGCGGCTTAGCAACGCTATAAACGCGAAATATTGGGCAACGTTGCTGCCTCCGTAAATTCGCATAATGCCAAAGCACGAAGAGCCTTTGGCAATCTTGGAGAGGAGTGTACCGTATGTAATTGCTGGGTTAGGATCAGGGCCGTAGGATAATATATTAGATGCAAATAAACAATAGCTACAAGAAGATCCCACTATGGGGGATGAAATCTATTGAAGTTAGTTAAAGCAAACGTTCCTTTCTTAATTCAATAAAACTAGACACACACCCAGGCTTATATTGGGCGTATACGTTTACCAGCCCAAGACCCGTACGCAAGTGACCATTATCTTCATGAGAATTCACCCTGTTGTTAGGCGAGCGGACCTTTTCCACGGGCGAAAATTCGATTCGGCTCGATTGGATTTCGTCTTATGGCATTAGGTACGTGCGCCCAGAGGGGTTCGAACCGACAACCAACCAGACCAGCACAACCCAGCATCCTCGGCTTACAAACTCCTTATAATTGACTTTGCAGTTTAATTACGTTACTTGTGGCTTCGTTCGTTTGAATTCGTTACGCCGATACACTGGGCAGACCCCTATACTGTCTGACCAGGCTCTTCGGTATCTACTTTTGTTTTCTCTTTTATTTTATGGATTGTTTATGTACTTCTATATATATATATATATATATAGACATCATACACATAGAAGACACTTGGCGTGGGTGACGCTTCGTTGAATGTCACAGATCGTTGGCGAATTTTTTTTTCGTTAGGTGGTTGGTACAACTGACGGCTACAACATCACAGCATCATTTCCCTCAATAGATGGACAGACCAACGAACGTGGCGGGTCTTCCAGTTATATCGGCTTATAACGTTTCTCTTCTTTCCTTTCGCCGCGTCATCCAATTATTTTCGACGCTCGTCGCCATCATTCTGACAATTATTATTGGTCCAGCTAACGTCGTCTCGTTTGATTCACCATGATTTCATCTCCGCGAACTAATACCTCGGCTAACGTCTATCAATACAATCGACTGTCTGGCCTCCTTCGGTTTTTCTCTACTTCAACGTTGGTCAATCATTGTCAGAGACCTTGAGAATTGCAGAATTACGAGACTGATCGACGCCATTTTTTTTTATTGTCAATGTCAAGCCTCGTTGACACTTGTCTCAAGGCTGGAGACAATGTCAATGATATTCGGTCGGTGAAAATTATTAACGTGGGTGTCATTACGATCGTTGTTCATTTGTGACGTCACTGTCATCCAACGACGTTCAATGGGGTTTGTTGACCACGCTTTGATTTTTTTAGTTGGACTGTTATTCTCTGGATTTTTTTTTGTAGTTTATCCCTTTGGAACGTAACGCTCACTCAATCGTTGTCAATTACGGTGTCAACGGCAATTACACCATAACGATTGACTAACTTAATCTCTCAGTGATTAAGTTCGCTTCGTTTCGCACACAGTCAGTGTGATAACCCCTGCGAGAACTCGCGCATTTTCATTTGCTGTTCCTGGCTGCGATTCGGTACAGATTCAATTTTTATTTATTTACAAAGGGCCCGCCGCCGACCCTTAACCTTTCTAGCGTAAAGGCTCCCGCAGAATCGCTAGGGCTAGTCTGGATTTATATTTTATTTATCCCCCACTGAATTTAGGTTCAAATACGTGCCACTGTTTTTACATGGCTTAAGTCATTTAATTTTTGTTTTTGAATTTTCTACAAAATTTTGTGCCCTTTTTTTATTTTTACTTTATCCACATTTTACAGTCGTACCTTCTACAGGGTATCCAGGTCCATGGCATAATCTTTTTTAATAGGGAAAATCTGATCCACGTGACAGGATAAACTAAAAATTTGTTAAAGCTTACAAATTTTGTTTTGCGTACTCATTTTTAAAAAAAAAGTATCCCATATGCTTTGGATGATCGATAAATCTTGATTTGTGATAATTTCCACAGTTGACTGTACGCGTTACCGATACCCAGCTTAGTACACAGAGACGAAAGTTGAAAAGGATAGCGTTTCTCAATATTTAATAGAGTCTAGGATAGGAATGCTGTCTCGACACTTCTGAAATTGCAAGACGGTATTCCAGAGGGGGTTGAATGAGATGGAGGACGATAGGGGATGTGAAGGTGGAGAAGGTTCAATAGGTTGAGAAGGTAGAGGCAAAGTAAGGGAAGGGGTGGAAGAAGGACGAGACGATAAGAGGCAAGTGGATCGTTGCGTCTAGGTTAAATTCGAAGATCTGTGAGTTAAGCAGCTTCAGAGAATATCCAATGGACCATATGGTATGTTTCTGAAATTCAACGAAATCCTTCAATGCTATATATATAGTGTATGTATATAAAATATATTTTTTCCACAACAAAACAATTCCAAAATCAACACTGTTTTACGTCTTACAGTAAATCCAGAGAAGATTTCGAAAATTGCACTAGCGAACAATTTCACAGGTTGTATTTCCGATGCTCGAATTTAACGCGATATATACAGTCCTTCGGCTGTATAAATCCACAATCCAGGAGTTTATTACTGTATACGGAATTGAAGTAAACCAACTAAAACCCACAGCGACGCGACAACCAAGGAAAATTCCTGCTAAGGAAAAGAGCAGCGTGATTTTAGCTCAAGAGTAGCTGGTTATTGTTGAAAGGAAATTCGCGAAGCCATTTCCCGTGAAGCGATTCCGACGGCAGTCGACACAGTCCTCGACCTCATCCGCGAGAGCTACGACTGTAGACACTCGAATTTAACGTTAAGGATCAACAGCAGCCAGCCAACTGCCTGCCTCCAGGCACGACTGCATGACATTTCGAATTTCACTAGAGCCGTCGACAGTCCCTTGAAACTGCTTTGGAGATCGAGAATCTTGTAATTAGTAGAGAGAGTGAGAAAACCAAGTACTAATAAACAAGGGAGAGAGAGAGAGAGAGACAGAAAGTGGGTATTCGGTACAAATGCTATTGCGTATACCCAGAGACACGTTTGTTATTAATTATATTAACGGTAGTGTCCGATAAAACAACTAGATCGGACTGAAATAAAAAATTAAAAAAGTCAAAATTTGAAAAAAAAATTTAATTATTGGCAGGATTCGTGCCGAGTCGTTTTACTTATACCCCAGGACTTTAGTTCCCTGAGGGCATACACCCAGTAATCAAATTGTTTAACATTTAACAGAGAGAGAAGAGGGAGAGAGAGAGAAAGAGGAATGGACCAGAGAACGAAATCCAAGTATTTATATGACGGCAGTTTGTTTAGGCCGCTTATTAATGGGACAGAAGAGGGTCGTTGTAATTAAGGGAACCCGGATTCCTTCGCAGCATCCCACACCCACCACCCTGCTACCATCTCACAGCCTCCCCCACCTGGTCCACCTCATCTCCTAACCTTCCCTTAGTTAGAGTCAGAGTCTGCCAACCTATCGGGCTACGCTCCGTAAGTACAGTCCTATCCGAGAATGCTGTTCCAAGGTTGGTACGGTCTTGAGGTTGCTTCGTTGGTCTTTTACATTGACGAGATTCGCCCCTTTTAGTAGGTTGGTATACCTGCGCCCTTTTCTTGAACCTTTTTCCTTCGTCCCTCCCTACCTTACCGTCCCTTTTCGCACATAAAACAAAAGCCCTTTTATTAACCGTTCAAACCCTGCTTTCCCCTCAACATCACGGCCATTCTTAAATGCCTTTTTCGTGTAAGGGTAGCTAACCCTTATTTCAGGCATATTCTTATACCCTTATTTTAAAGTCGTTATCATTTGTCAGTATTGTTAACTTCCTATGTAAGATAATTGCGCACTCCCGTTTTAAGATTGTTTATGAATATAATTAAATTATATTTCTGCCGATTGATAAATCGATCTGAAATTGATAATACGGAAGAAAAAACACTGTCAAAAATTTTTTCAGGTAGTACAAAAAATAGTGGCAGTTTAAAAAAGGCAATTATTAAGGAATCAGCCATTTCGGGTTAAACCACTTTTTTTAATATAATTCTCAAAAAGCAATTCCCCGTAAAGCGTGACGTAATAAAAAAAGCAAGTAACAATCCACAAGAACAGCTAGAACAAGACAGAGCAAAATATAAATGCTATGACTTTTTTCCCATTCTTAAATGAAGATCTGTAAATATCCAGGGTATACAAAAAAGAACAAAAGAACTAGAATGGAAAGCGAGGGAAATTCAAATCGACGCAATTTAATCAAAATCGCAAGAATTTCCACACTGAGTATCCCCCTGAGCTTAAGGGTGAATTTTTATTTCTCGTCACGTACCTAAAGCGACTGCTACTACCACTATCACTAATACTATCTCGCGTCGCCTTTTCTTCGTGAAATTCTTGGACTATCGAAGAACGCCAAACAAAGGCTCTTGTCTAAGTCGATTTAGAAACATACAGACAACAGGTATACAAATAGCATGGAATAAATATCAATGTCTACCGCATGAATTTTTCGTGACGTAAATATTAATTGGTATCATATATATATATATATATATATATATATATATATATATATATATCCCTCGTAAAACTGCAATACCTCTAGGCATATATATATATATATATAAAAAAAAGTAAAATCTTCGATTATCAAGGAACGAATAAAACGTGCGCACCACATAAATCTAATTCTGGCTAAAGAAGTCACGCAACTACTTCGAGCTTGGAAAGTAGGTCGAAGGTTTATGCGATGTGAACGTGGCTTAAGGCAATCAGCAGAGCGTGTATCCGTGGGCACAGCAGAGCCACTCCTGTCATATGATTTTACACGCTTTACAGTAGTACCTAAGTAACACCTATAGTACACTGTTTCCAACGTGCCTATATGATAACATACGTACGTGATATACGGGGTGTACGATAAGTATGGGTTTGAGGGAAAAATGTCTACGATACAAAGGATGCAATTATCCTTGAAGGAATTCGTGAAAGGTTGAAAAGTTCTTGAATCGTCATACTTAAATTTTTAAATAGAAAAATCTTAAGTAAAATCTACATAAAGACGTCGCGACGCTACGGCGTCGTTAAACACGAAGTGAATTGTAGGTATTTTCCTTGAATGCTAATAGAATACAATCTCGCTTCGAGATGTATCCGTTGTATGCAAATAAAGGGATGCTAAGATGCCTCCGGAGCAAGAGACAGGAAAGGGTAGTTCAGCAGCGAAGGTTCAGCTTGAGAAGGGTGGCTCTGCTATTGCTGGTGACTCAAGGGTGAGAAAACGTAGTTTCCACCCTGTAGCTATCTGTCCCACTGGCATCTTATCTCCCGCGACACACCGACATACGTGACGTCATTATCTTCTACGTACAATGTTACATGTATAACAGCAGGCATACTCGCGATATTAGTAAGCAAAACAGGGTATAGTGTATGCTTGTTACGTATAATAATGCTCAAGAAGGATATTAATAATTAATCCATTAGGAAGCGAGACGTACTAATTAATATTTAATAAATAAACAAATAACAAAATTAATAATTATCGACAGCCATGGAAAAATAATACTGTTTAAAATTTATAACCCAGCATCCCACATTACAATGGACCGCGAAACGTCTCTATGCATCCAACATGTTTGCCGTAATTGCCAATTTCAATATCAATTATATCAATTAGCGAATTCTAGTAATAATTAAAATCGCGAGAATCACTCAAGTTTTTGTGAGGCAAATTTTCAAAATAAAGTTCAAAAACGGCTCGAACGTTCACCGATGAAATAATGACGAAATCTCATACCCCGCTTCCCCTTATCACAGCATCCCTATTTGATACCATGGGTGGTAGGGGTTCGATATCACAAATTAGAAATCTAGTGTTTGGGGCGTGCGTCAGCGGCCCATAAAATCCGATGAGAGGGTCACGCTCCCAGAAATACGAATATGAGATATGGGTACACGTGTCCACGGTCACATATACTCATATGTAGATACATTACCATATGAAATCTGGATAGACACGCGTATCAAAGAGAGATAGAGAGATAGAGATGTATTTATTTGATTCTGAAAAAATTAAAATATAACGGTATATATATCGACGTATCCACTTTACTCGGCACTGATAACGTCAGATCGAGAAATAAATTACGTCACCTTCGGCCGGCCCATTCATCCATAACAGAACCATCGCACACGAATTTTCATTAATTCGACCAGCGAATCGTCTCACGCTCCTCTGCCGCCCTAAGATAACAGTAGCACCATTGCCGAAGACAGAGAGAGAGAGAGAGAGAGAGATAGAGATGCATTAATTTGATTGTGAAAAAATTAAAATGTAACGGTATATATATTGACGTATTCACTTTACTCGACACTGATAACGTCAGATCGATAAATAAATTACGTCACCTTCAGCTGGACCATGCATCCATAACAGAACCATCGCACACGAATTTTCGTTAATTCGACCAGCAAATAGCCTCACGCTCTTCTGCCGCCCTAAGATAACAGTAGCACCATCTCCGAAAGACAGCTAGGGTTTTCGCCTTATTGGCCGCCTGGAAAAAGAGACTCTCATGTGCTCCAATAAGCAGAAACAATGGAACAGAGAGAGAGAGAGAGAGAGAGAAATATAATCGTAAAAAAATGTACGTTTTCTTGTCTGGCTTGCAAGCATAACAATCCATATCGCGTGCATATATGAAATGCACATACGTCAGGACACGTGTACAGACGGAGAAGGGCGAAACGAGAGTAAACGAGTAAATCGGCAAATCCAGCCTGAATAATCGATATTTTTAATCCGCGAACATATTTCGCGATATTCGCCAAATCGTTACGTACACTGGTCAGGCCGTCGTGTGTGGTGTATTAAAAAAAAAATTTTTTACAGACAGCTATATATTATATATATATATTTTTTACAGACAGATATATATACAGCCTGACAAGAATAGAGTGTTACACTATTTCAACCCTGCACTATGTATTCGGTCAACTGTCTTGTTTAAATAGTTAAGGGATGCTGCGGAACTGAATGACTGCCTTGGGATTATGAATCTGTCAATCGTTGTTTATATTGCCTTGAATCAAAAATTTAAAAAGTAGTGATGTTGGTTTATTAGCCTGAACTCGATGTCACATATGCTCAATCCGTAACGTATGTATAGGTATGCCAGATTGTCTGGGAAAAGTCGGGATACGTAGCACGTGTTAGTGATAAAAGTCTTCGTACGAGTCTGGTCGAAAGTCTGGCCACGTGGGTATGACAGTTGACAGATTCATGTACAGTATGATAATGCAGACGGTAAGACAGAGAGTGCGATTGCACTTGTTAAATTTGTTTCTTTAATTAGAATATTTATATATAATCAGGTGTGCAAGATGAAAGGTGTAATTAATGGGTATATATGAAATAATATAATGAAATTAATTGTCTTAAATTAATTGGTATTAAAATAATTAATTTGAATACAGGTTGATTGTCTGAATGTAGTTAACTGTGCGAAAAAATTACGTCACGTTCTTATTGATCGAATATATACACTTGTAAATATATTTAGGTATATCGATTATCAATATCAGATAAAAGAAAGCTTAATGATAATTAAATAATAGTGAGTGAAATCAACGAATTTGATATCCATTCAATCGAGGGCGGATCGTTCTTTATAAAATTTCATGGATTAAATTGATGCTTTGCGTGACAAAGAATACGATTAATTGTTCATTGATTTGAAGTTACGCAAGAATCAATCGGGGCAAAACAATCGACTCGTTATTTCGTTATAACACGTACGAGTTATACATATAACACGTACGATATATATCTATAGTGACGTAACAAATTACGTCACAAGCATTGAATATACCAGCTATCGTATTTATCAGGACTTATCTCTTGGGCAAAGTACTAGCTAAGAACTCTAGGGTCCTAAGTGAAACGTTTATTAGAATTAGGCTAATTTTATTATCAAAAATATTTTGTATTTCGTACACCCAGTCACCGGTACAAGATGCCCCTGTACAGACGTAAGGATAATTACGAAGATTGGGTCAAGGAATGTGAAGGACCGGAATCATCGACATCACCTGACGTCTCTACCCCGTAGCTGACGTCAAAAGCATACAAATCCGTGCTCCGTGTAATCTTTGGTTTATTTTTTGATTTAGACTAAAAGCTGACAAATAATTCAATAACGCGAGCGACCATGCATGAACCGTGAGACGATTTGCGTAAAATTGATAATAGCGAAAATTCTTCTGTTGTTTGGTAGTTTTTGTTTTCAATTTTAATTTTTTATTTTTTTTCCACATTTTACATATTGGCATATACACGAGTCCAAAGGTATGATACGGCCTTTCATATCGACGCGATATAGATATATACGTGGTTGAGTATTTTTTTTTGGACATATTATATTCATTCAATGGGCGTCCGCGCTTTGGACTTTCGCACGAGTTAATTCGTTAGCGGTAATATTCGCCGGACGTGGTCACTATTGACGTCGCTGTTTGTGAACGCTATTGGCTACCCTGAGAGTTTTCGCGTGGGATTTCGCACGGTGTTAGCAAACGACAATGGGCGCTGCTTGTTTATATAATTGAATATTACGCTGGTCCGTAAATTGTTGTTTAGAATTTTAGTGGTTACCCAGGCGTCGCGACGCCCGTTTCTCCTACCGGAATTCAATCGCCGAATAAAATTGTTAGAAACACAAGCATAATTCCTCAACAGAAAATGATAATCCTTGTCATTTTATTTGACTATTTCCGAAAATTTAATACAAAGATGGCGGCTTCTGAAAGATGGTCCTTATCAATTTCGAAAATAGTACAGTAGCGACATCTTCAAGCGAAATTGATATACTGAATTACGTTTAAAATAAATTACCATTCGTGAAACCTCGAATAATTCTTATTCGATAATTTAATAGGGTAATAAAAAAAATTATAAAAATTTCTCACAAAATTGTATAATGGGAGCGATTGCGATTTACAGTCAATTTGATAATTCTTGATATCGGATTATCTGTAGAGATCGAATTGAAAGGGTAAAATAAAAAAAAGTCACAAATGCACGAAATAAAAGCACAGCCTCTTACCCAAGGGTGGGTGTATCTCAAGATTTTCCTCATGACACAAGAAAAGCAGATATAGGAAAAAGGTCGCAAGGACGAGGGAGGATCACGGCATAACGGGAACGTTAAAATGCAAATTGGCGAACAGCCGCAAAAATTAATTCAACCACCGAAATTTTAATATTATAATACGAATAGAAAGCTGAGGTAGTGGGAACGAGGGGAGGGGCCGAGCGCCAAAGTTCGGCAAGTGCCGCAAAAAGGGCCAAAGGGCGAAGGACGATATTGCAGTACTTATGGAAATTAAAATCGCTCCCCGATAAATATCCAGAGAAAATAACTTTCGAAACTTAGAACTTTAATCTTGAATTTTATTAGATCCACCAGGTATATGCAAATAGGTAGGTACCTACGTACAGCCGTTGGCTGTCGCCAAAGATTAAACCGTTCGTTAAATATGGTAATGATCCAACTGATCGATTTTTGATTTTTTTTTCAAAAAAATAATCAACACTTTCACCCGCTATGAACCATCAACAAAATTATCCCACATAATTCTCATTGACTGGAAACCACGTGCGACATGAAAACTCCTGTCATCTTCCGCCAAAACAGCACACGACAGATATACAGCATCCGGTCCAGACCCTTGCCCGTAATTGGCTCTGCTCTCGTGTTTATCGCCACACTTGCCCGAGCCGGCCCCATTAAGTACGTACCTAATGCGTCGTTTTCCACGGCGCGTGGAACGTCGCGACGCCCGGCAATACGCCTGGCGGTTTACAACACGCGTGCGACAGCCGCGTTTACACGCAGCCAGCTTTTACGCACTCTACCTAACGCGAGTTACGGAGCCGCAACATGTGAACAAGCAGCCCCCTAAATCGAGCCACGAATCCTCCGAGTGCCAAAATCATTTTCATGAATTTTCGCCAGCGACCAAGATACGAAATTCCCTCCTGTCGCCCGTTTTACACGCTCCCTTATACTTTCCCAAACTGTATATACATATACGTGTCTCTCTTTACTCCACTATATCTTGAGCTATAGCGTCATCCAGGCTTGCGACTCTCTCGCTCTCATTTACTAAGCTACATCCCCGATACCCACCCTCGTAAATCTCTGGAGTCGGTCCAGGGGATAACGTCACCCTTTCTCATTCCCCCTTTCCATCCCATTGAAAATCCAAATAAATCGACATTACCGATCGATCACGATCACGCAATTAATCCCACCCTATATGTGTTTAGATATAGTCTAGACTGTATAAATAATCATAATACTCAGTGAACGATTAAAAAAAAAATCCTGCTGATACCCTCTCTAATCAGTATGAATTTTCTCACGTATAGATAATATCCTCGATATCCACACAGAAAGACACAACAGACTGCTCATGCGCACCCACGCTTTCAGAATGGAGCATTCGAGCACCGATAAGAGACTCAATTATCGAACTATCCGTGGACCGAGAGCTCGATTCTGTTTGCATTTCCAATTATTTGCCAGGAAACGGTCTGCCAATACCGTGGCTCTCGATAATCCCCCAACCGCCAGCATCCCACTCATCTCGATCCTCTCGTCCTTCGTATTCCCTTCTCATGGATCAATCTCTCTCTGTCTGGCTTGTACGTATATATGTATCTCTCTCTCTCTCCTACTTGCTGCACACTGACAAACGAGAACGTTGAGCGACAACGGTCACCATCACCATGGCAAAGTGCTGTAACGCTTCGCCCAGTGCACCAGCTGCACGTCGGTAGTGAAATAGGAGAATGACCTTATATATATATATATATAGAACGAAAGAGAAAGAGAATCTCAAGGGACCTTTGCACACAAATAGAGAACAGATATCCACTATATAATACCGTCTATCTACCGTAGATATCTACTATCAATAAAACCGATCGCTTTTAAACCGACTTTCGTATCGAGCACAAACGGCTACGTCACTTTTCTGAACTCTGTCTGTCCGTCGTTTCTACGACAGAATCGTACTTTGTTACGACAGGTTTTGTAGTGTCTAATTTTTTTTTTATTTATACAGTAAACGGAATAACGAATAAGACATATTTATATAGGTCGTAAAATCTGACTATCGTAAGTAGATCAAGTGCGGCGGTAGTCAGACACGTGAATTTCTTAAAGGATAAAATTTGTATCTGCTACGAATATATACGGACGGCTATTGCCGGAGTTATCAAGTTTGCGAAAGTCAAAATTTATTCCTGCAAAATTCACCAGAAATTCAATTCGCCGTGGGATTCACTTATCGTGAATCAAAATGCGAGAGCGGGTTACAGTCGATACTACAGCTCACGCAGATATGAAAATGTGAACAAATAAATAGTAAAGTTTCTACCTTTACTCCAAAAGTCTTATCACTCGTGTGTATTTGGAGGACGGTGGTGAAGCTGGATGCACCACAGGATGAGATCAGATTCGTCTTTGTATCCGGAGAACGATAAATTTTTTTCCCTGAGATATCCTATACTGGTTCAAATCTTCCCAAGTATCGAGCAGATTTTTTATTTTTCCAAAAAATAAAAATTTCGTAATAGTTCATCTCCCCAACAAACTATCATATCAATACGATTAAAATTTACCAATAACAGCTACTTTGTCTATGCAGATAACAATTGAATGTTCAATTCCAACAAAATTGCTACAATCAGTATATCAATTTAGTATACCCGGTGAGTCATTATGTGCGTACCAATAAAACGACGATATTTTACACTGAAAATAGCATAAATGTATTTTTTATTCTGTCGCGGCCATGCGTACGCGGCACGCGCGTGATTCGGAACGCTTGCGATACCGTAATTAGAGTCGAGAGTGAAAGAGAGAAAGAGAGAGGGGGAGTGTGGGAATATACCGTATATAGGTATAGTACATATGGAAGGGTGGGACGCGATTACAATCGCAATTACACATGGTATTATAATGCGACAAATGAAAGCTCGGTCAGCGACTGTCGCTGGTCGCCAATGACCGATTGAAACGTTAACGAAATAAAGCGGCAGATCATTTGCTGCAGAATATCGTCCGCTCGTAACAGGCTGCAGCATCCGTCCCTGTCCCGCTGGTCTGTCCATACATTGGTTGATCGGTTCACCGGTTCACCCTCCCTATGGTCCTAGCCAGTCCTCCTCCTGTCCGTGGGGTGATTAAAATGCCAACGATGAAACTACAGAGGCCAGCTGGACCGCAGTCGGCGGCAGCTTCCCTGCGCGACTCTCGGAACGCATTAATCATGTGAAATTTGCCGGAGTGGAGGACACAGAACGGAAATTTAGAGACGGCAAGAATGTCAAGTGCGACTTGGAGGTTTGAGTCATGGAAAAGGAATTGATGGGAAGATTCAGGACGGTTGAATATATTTAAGATGAATTTATGAGTAATTGGAGTAAAGATAGAGTCGGAGTTATTAATTGGATGGTTGGAGATGAATAAAAGAAAAAAATGATGGACTTAATTTTTTTTTTGATAAATAGGTAATTATGCTAATTGACGTGCATGGTGACTTACTAATAGGGGGTGGTGGGATACTGTAATCTTAAGGGGTTAATTTTTTAAGGGTTGCTGATTTTTCAGCCACTTGGCTGATCTAGATTCGAAATCGAAAATCGGTACAAGAGTCGCTTAATGCCGTTATAAAACGGACCCAAATCGACCCCTTGCTTTAGGGGTTGTAGATTAAGGGTTGAGGTCAAGTTGAGTCGATCGGGAGGATTGGCTGGGGTCACGGAGAAACCGACTGAGTGTATGGGTAACCGTGTGGAGGACACTTCATGGACATTCGTCAAGGACAATTTCTATGTCGGCTACACTTGGCGATATATTTTATTATCGTCGAAGGCAGCGTCGCGGCGCCGGAAAACTTTTCTCGAAGACCCTCCAACATCCCTTTCGAAATAAAGCATCCCCCTTGCCTCCGTACGTGGGACGACGAAACAGCAAAGCATAGCTGCTAGAGAGGTCAGGGGGTGGTTTCTTCGAATTCTCGAGGCTGCGTGACGTCAAAGTATCGTGACGACTCACATCCGGTTCCTGGACTGTTCTTGCTCCTAGCTAGATATTAGCGACAGGGGTGCCTAGGTTTCTATGGGTTTTAAATAGGGGTTGTAAAGATCGGGGTACGATAGGAAATTTTGGTCACGCTTGTTCAACCCTTAGTTAAGATCTATGGACTTTGTGTACGGGGTATATGGATGACTAAAATGGAGATGAAAGAAAATTAGGATGCATGACAAATAGGGGTTGTCATCCCTTACTGATAGTATATACTGGCACTGTAATGGACGATTGCCTGAATTTGGGATGCGTCATTTGAGTCAGCTGATCAGTCAAGAATCGATATGCAGGTAGCGGGGGTGGTTTATATTTCCGAAATGAATATTTGAAAAAAAAAAAGAGCCACGAAAGTCAAACGTTCTCTCAATTAGCCACGATCCGGAATGGCGATGGGGAAAAACCAAAAATTAGCCGTGTAGCTGCGGTGGCGAACTAATTTGCCTGAAACTTTCCAGCAGGGAAATAAATCATCCGGGATTATTATCAGAGCAGTAGCTACCCCGTGAATATATATATATTTTATATTCATATATATACACACCCTCCACTAGTACATAGATATTTCGCGAGAAACCGTTCCGGAAGTCGTTCCGAACCCACGACGACCATCGCACGTCCTAATAAGAGGATATAAAAAAAAAAGATAAAACGTACATAAGAACTAAAAAAAGATGTACATACGAGTATATAGGAACTTACACAGAAGTAAATAAAATATAATGTAATACATGGTGAGGCACAAGGGCAATACAAAAGAAACGGACAAAGTAGGGTGGTTATATACGATCAAAAATAGCACAAAGACTATTAACCAGCTTCCGTTTCTCAACGCGTGGATGACAATGGACTTACGATGGTGTAGTGACAAATGACAGGGTCGAAAAAGAAAAGAAAAAAAAAATTCAACTACGCACAATTTAAGTTGGTACTACTCGGCAAGTAGATATGTCACGTTTTTAATCAGACCAGACAGCCGACTCTTAAAATGGTCAGACGAGAGGCTATTATTTCTTCGTGGAATTAAACCACAATGACGTCAGCAGGGCATTAGGTATATTCTGACACTTTTAACGAAACGGAACCCGGAGGCGTCGCACGGCGTCGGCGTCGGCGTCGGGATGTGATTTGTGAGCGGCCGAGAGCAACGCAGCGATTCCCGTCATTGTATGATGCATCACTGTGGCACGCGTGTGATGACGTAGCCATGTGTACCTATATGCACCTTTAAGGTACGTTCACAACTGTTCGGTCTGTCTAGAGAAATACGTATTCTAAGCGCGACAGCAAAAACCAGAGGAAAATTTAATCGATGCTACTAAAAATTTGATATCTGAGAAAAGTAAAGTAGCATTTTTGTATATTTATTAAAATGGATAATAGGGAACGAACGTTTTGTGCGGCCAGTGTGAATGAAGCTTGAGGGACTGCGTGAACGTGGGTATATACGTACGGTGGTAGAGAAATTGTAAAGAAAGGAAGGAAGATGATGGACGAATGGAATAAAAGAGGAAAAAAGATGGTGGCAAAAAGATTTAAAAAAAAATGAAACCCTGGTAGAACGAAGCGACTACGGGCGTGATCATCGCATTGTTCGATATCTCCATTTTCCATACTGATTCATTCACGTGCGGTTGCTGCTAATTACCTCCGACCCTCGTACATTTAAAAATCGATATGTATATATATACAGTAATACAGCTACATATAGTATATTCATACATACCGATATCCGTATATACACATATATACTATATACCTAAAGTGAGGTCACAGTGCAAACATGAAATTTCACGACGTGAGATTTACGATATTTCTCAATGGTGTACAAATCCCATAAAGAAGTTCCAATAAATATTTTACGATGAACATAGGTCAGAAAAATTTCAATTTTCGATCTAACACTCACGAAAGCTCCGAATAGCATAAAGAAAAGATTTTTTTAAAATTCCCCAAAAAAAGACCGACCTATGTTCCGTGGTAAATGCTTTTCCACGAATTAACAGAAAAATACTCATTACGTAGAAGCAAGTATTTCCCGCACGTTTCGCGAGCGATCCAATTAAGATTTCCCCTGAATCCGCGAGAACAAATGTGCTGCCACGTACTCAAAGTGGTAAAAGAAGGAACTACGTGTACCATATACGTGAACTGGAAGTACTAGCAGGATAGCATAGCTACGAAAAGGAAGCGCAGTAGGAATTATGGTGATGCGATGGTCGAACGAACATTGTGGACCAGCCCGCAAGGGAATTGCGGCTGTGTTGGGTGTATTCGAGGTTTTGCATAGGTGTAACCAAGTGCATACTGCAGGTATACGTAGATGCATCCATATGCAACTGAGAGAACGCACAGGCCACATGGCAGATATGCATACGTGTGGATAGGCGCGCGTGTAAACTGGAGGATGGTTAGGATGCTCCATAAGGACCTAACCCCTAAAGCCGCGTACACAAGGAGCGATGGGAATTGCGTAGGTCCAATGGCGGAATGTTTGAAATACCATAGCGATGCAAACAGAATAAAAAAACATGACCTGATGAAACTTTGAAAAATATATAATGACGTCACCTGGGAATTACTCAATGCCGACTGGGGTCGCCTTAAGGTAGAAGTGACGTCACGACGTAAACGTCATTTAAAATTGATTTTTTTTTCAAAACGTCAAATAAATGTAGCTTTGTATTATTTTCAGGTTAATACAGGGTGTTCGTAATTTTCGTATGAACTGGATCGCAGGGGGATGATGCTTCGAGGGTTGTGTGATAAAGAAATAAAAATAAAAGAGGGCAGCACTGTTGCCCGAATGCGGTCCTCGTGATAAATCAGTATTGCGTGGATGACCGATGAGCTTACGAGAAGGAAGTGGAGATGAGCAGAAAGGATATAGAACAACGGGTAATGGCCGAGCCAGGAAAAGAATGACGAGGGGATGTTCCTTTATTTGAAGGTTTTTAAGGAATAATGCGCGATGGAGAGTGAGACGGAAGTATAGTATATACATATAGACGTCTCGAAGAGGCAAAGGGATAGCCTGAGCAGAAAAGTCCTCAAAGTATAATCTTATTCTCTGTTGCGGAAAATTTCCCTTGGAAAATATCGTCTAGACTGTCTAAGACGAAGAGATGGTGGTAAGAGGTGAGGGGGTGGTAAAAAAAGAAAAAAAAAGAAAAAGACATTGACCAAGTAGAGGAATGAGAGTTAACAAAGGAGAGTGAAAGGATCCTGGAAGGAACGAAGACTCCGACTCAGCCTCGGGTCAGGTAACCCTGAATTGCCCATTTCCGGTTTTACTGCTAATTCATTCAAATTGTATTTGTTCCCAAATATACATTCCATCCCAGAGACCTGCCAGCATCCCTGGTACTCTGGACCACTGGATACCTCATACCGTACCGCACGCTACCCGTTTAACAAATTGGGCTGCACCCGAGGGACCCCGCGTGTCCCGGGACGGTCTGAAAGTGCGAAAAAAAATTTTCAAAAATAGACTGAACCAATGAGAATTTCTTTTTTACGCGTTGTTAGTTTCGTGAATGGTAAAAAAAAAGGTAAGGGCCGACTGGTTATGCGCTACGACCACTAGCAGGGACTACTCTGAAACTGTCTGACCAATACGGAGTGAATCTACTCGTCGGTTAAACTTGTTATTCAGTGTGACAAAAATTACAAGTATGAATATAACCAGCCGTACGATTAAATGTCTGCCATAGTGCTGACCCTGACTACTTGTAACATCAATGCGTACACGATTCCATACATAAAAGTGACTGTGCGACATAGAATATTTATGTATGGATATGTATGATAACGACACGGTACGAAGTCGTAAAGATGTTTCCGTGGCAATAAGATTTCCAGCGAGAGCTAAGGAGGCGGAAGGACGCCTTCTTGGGCGACTGGCTGCACGGGTGGCTGGATTGGTGACTGGTTGCACGGGTGGCTGGATTGGTGACTGGCTGGTTGGGTACCTACGCCGGAGCCAGAGTCTCGTACGGATTTATGGTTTTCATTATTGTCGGCCGTGGTTGGTTACACTGGGGAGAACGGAGCCGAGAAGCACAAGTAAATGCCGGAGGCGAAGTCTGAGAGGGAGGGGGGGGGGGATGGTAACGCAAGGGAATTGGGTGGCGAAGGGGTGGTTAGCAGCTATGGGGGTGGGTGTCTAAACTTAAACTTCCTCCCAGTTTGCATTTTATGAGAAACCGGCAACTTCCCACCCATAGGAATTCCAGCCTCTCCAAACCGAAAATCCATAGATTCGTATTCCGAGCTCCAAGGCGCCCAAGTAGTCTCCCGACCACCATCGATTCGATCCTTCGACATAACCACCCCTAAGAGACCGTTCCACCCCTTCCCGCCCCCAATCGAACAAGTACCCGGTCAAACCACCATTAACCGGTGCCGTGTAACCTGAATTATTTCCCATGAAGGCAAAATCTTCGCGCCTGCTAGAGCCCGTATACCTATATAAGAACAAGGGTGGTTTCAACCCCCTTCCAGATAGACAATAACGCACCAGAAGGGTGGAAGACGTAGCATCGGGGTGTTCAATAATTCAGTAGCAATAGTATCTCGCACCTTTCTACAATTCTACCGCTACCAGATACTCCTTGTTACACTAGCAGCATCTACTACCCTTCACCGTAGGGTGATTCCACCCTTGTATTCCTGACGCTTCAAGGTATCCACCAAGACCGGTAGCCATCCGTATACTCAAACCCCTCGTCCAGGAGCAACGTAAACGATAAGCGAATAATATAACAGTGTCCTGACACTTCTCTTACTGTTAGTCTGCTAGGCTATACCTGTATATACGTAAAACTACCCCATTCCAGGTACCTACTAGTTCACTGACTACAACCACCCCTTACTACGTATTTCGAGACACGTCGTGCCTTCCTATCTGTCACCTGGTCCAGCAGCAGGAACTTGCAATTGCGAAGGGGTTGCTACTCACTGTATACCATAGCTCTTGATATCTTGCGAAAACTGATGATGCTCTTTTCTTACTGGAAATTGCACCCTTTACTCACCTAAAACAGAAAAAGATGAGGAATCCTTGAGATTTTTCTTTTATTTATTTTTATACAATAAACCTCTTATATCGTATAAATATAAAGCGATAGTAAACTTATATCTATATATGTGCCAGAGTAAATGGGATCAGACGTGATATCTATCGGGATTCGATTTCGATCGAATCCCTTATAGCGATGAAGAAGCAGGGTACAGGGCGTAAGGGTGGTTAGAGTGCAGTACCTCTGACCCCCTTACCTACCTTTTGCTTGGGTGTATCCGAGGGATAAGTTAGCTCGCATCGTTTATAAAATTTATATAGAAAGTTAGGTCGCTGCCGAGACCTCGTAAACGTTGTAAAGGAGTGATTCCAAAGATTTTTGGTAGACAGAAAATGCTGAGTGCTGCGTTGCGACGTATGTGCGACTATGTAGGCATACGATAACACGTGAAAGGTTGAGAGAGAGAGAGAGAGAGAGTGAGTGAGTGTGAGAGAGAGAGAGAGAGAGTGAGTGAGTGTGAGAGAGAGAGAGAGAGAGTCATACCTTTTCGGAAGAAATGTATTCCGCTACGCGTTACACATAAATAACGAAGTTACGAGAGTTAAAAACTGGAAAAGAGCGAAACGCCGAGGAGTCGACTTTTCGTGAAAATTTATTGTCACCCCTTATATATATTCAGCGCCGTACTGTGGTTCGCTCTCCGCCCCCGGCCTACACTCACACAAACAGGAAAAGTTCAGCAGCTCTTGTAAACAAGAAAACGACAGATCGCTAGCTAAATGCACAAGTAACCGTGATATTGAAAGAATTTTTTTTTAAGTTATTTATGGAAAAATCGTATTTCCTTCTACCAAAGAAAATTTCGATGATTTGGTTATATATGTTTGCCGAAGAAATTTGCATGGAAATTTCTAAGCTCGTTTGATGAACGCGGTACCGCAGGTGGTACGGAGGTAGTGGAAAGTAGAGATGGTAGTAAATAGGGCAGCCATCCAAAAACGGCGCGCTAAAGGACTGGTAATGCTGAAGGGTTGCGGCTCGTTCTTATTCCTCGCAGCTTCGATCAACAAAACTGTCTGGACTTTTACTCGGCGGGCGGTCGCTTAAATGAAAATTCGCCAAGTCAACTCAAGTTCTGTGGACGCGAAACAAACAAGGTAGTTTGGTTGCCTGCTGAGTCCCGGCCCTTTCCTGTCGGTATACGTTCACTCTAACTACCCGTATATACATATATGTCTGTGTATAAGCATAGATGCATATACACAGTATTACTTAGAGTCTATTCTGATAACTACATACAGTGTATATACAATCCAACGTAACTCCGATAGATCGTTTTAGTATCAGATGAGAAAATTAATTATGGTTTTATACGAGAAATGCGTGATAAGGGTTAAAAAAATACTGATGGTAAATATATATAAATTATAGATACAAGTATAAATAGAGATTGCGAATAGATTGCGTATCTATTGAATATCGATCTCAATCTCGGCAGTAGATGTACCACCAGACAGAGGCCAGATTCTAAAATCAGTCTGATATATAGATTTCTCATTTTAAACTCAAATATTTGGTAATGAATGTGGCGGTGATGAAAGTAACGTCGAACGGCACTGAGATCGATCTGTCGATAGAGATGGGATTGCGTCTGATCAAGAACTATAATCAATCCTGATTGGAAATATCGCGAAGCGGATATGGACGGCTAATAATTTTCCCGAATCGACTATAGGTTGATATCTGACTAATATTTCAGTACAGTCCAGTAGTACATTAATTGTTAGGATTTTCTGAAGAAAAAAATTCTACAGTTACCAATGATAAATAGACCCGAGGGGACTACAGTCCTATAAAGAAGTAAATACACTGGTACGAAACGAAGCGCTTGCAGGGTATCAAATAAAGTTGGCAATAACGTGTACAGTCGATGACAAAATTCTGAGCACGTATCAAATACCCACAAAGTAATATATGCAAAAGTTTACGTGCGTTGTACAGGACGATACGCAAGTACTGTTCCACTGGAAACCGACTAAGGAAATATAATAAATAAGTAAATACGTTTATTCAAAAGGTAGAAAAAAATACATGGTGAAATACTTTTGAACCACCCTGTATATAATCGCAAAGTTAATTACGCTAATCCAATATACTATCGATGCTATTTGATTGCACTGATATCATTCAGTATCCCTGAGTCTCATAAATTCATCACTACGTGCCGTACGCGTGATTGTCACTAAGGGTGGATAGGAATTGAAGGGTTAAAAAAAAAGTAAGAAAGTCCTTTAAAGAATGACAAGATATAAATAAAAGTAGCGGATAACATTACTCGAATTGACGGCAGGTACTTCGCAAGCGAATGCAGATCTCGCAGACCATTTGTCAACCCAGCATCCCCTGGTCCAGCCAGCTTGGAATACTTTAATCGACAATCATTTACTCTCCGGCTACATCCCTCTTTCACTATCGTTCTCACTGCTCCACTCGCTCCGATTCGCTCTTCGCTGTCTCGAACTCTGACCCTTTAACATTTCACCCTTTTCCACCCCCTCTGGCCGCTGCTGCCACCCCTATACGCCTCTCACTATTTTTGCATTGGACTCTCGCCTGGGCTAAAGCGAATGTCGCGCCAAAGCACCATGTGTTGATAGACCCGAAACGACCCTCCCCCAGCATCCCCTATATGCATCAACCCTATGTGCAACCAATACACAAAACCTCCGATCAGAGATTGATATTCGCGTGAATCTGCCCGACTCTTGGCATTGTTTCTCCATCCCCTATATTTTCATACAAACATCAACAGGACGAAAGCGGCACGCGGCCCACCGAAAATCGCCCCTTGATACTTCAGGGATGATTTTACCCCCCAGAGATCGTAACGAGACAGGGTGGGTTCGATGTAAAAAAAAAAATTGTAACGTTAACTCCCGAACATTACACGTGACCATAAATATCAAGACGAGCGTAAAAAATGATCCTTGGCTCGATCACGACTAAGGGTTGGTTCCGAGGGGTGAGAAAATACTTGGGCATTCCAGTAGCAAAATACCAGGACACCAAGTCAGAAACTCATCGCGAAGGAGGCACCGCGTGTAATAACGTCTTCTCAGAAGAGCGACCAGCAATAACCGAGTGGCGGCTGGCGGTTCGGTTGGTTCAGGGGTTGGAATCCAAAAGGCAGGGGTTGCTTTCTCGACTATCTCACCGTGGCTTTACCGGCGGAACGAGACGGTTCGCTGCGCGAGCAAACAGCCGCATATTGCTCCCGAAAACTACGGGACTGCTACGACGTTTTTAATAACGCCCTTACGTGACTCCTTCCCGCTGCTAGACCCGGTCCTGAGGTTGCAAGGGAAGAGGCGCTCTCAAGTAGACAGAGGCGCCCCTGCCCAGCAAAATGCCAGGGCGTTAGAAACTGCTCGGAGACAAAGAGTCCATTAAGAGAGGCCACTTGCCGGCTGGGAAGAATGAAAAAGAAACGACCCCCATCCGACTATAGGCAACCAGCCAACCGGCTAGGCAACCAAACGGATATGAAATTAAACCAGCCTCTCTTCCGACCAATAACGTTGCGCAAACAAACCCTGCAAATAACACCTCAGTCGCACTTTACCGCTTAACCTTTTTACCCTTCGTTCTCCCGCTTGTCATTCTCACTTTCCCTATACTCGGTACGAAATAATTTCTGGACCACCTCGATACAATAATACGTTCTACATCCTGGGCTGACTTGCAAATTCATGTGTATATGTGAATATGAATTTGATAATTTTTATAAGAAATTACGAAATAAGGGAGTTATTTCAAATCGACTTGTATCTCTTTTTTCGCTTTCTCACACATTTTCCCTCTTTCATCTCGCTAAAGTCGCTCCAAAGGTATCGACGTACTACAGCGAACGTCATCCATCATTCCCCAAACCGGAAACCGATGCGACGATACTATAACGCCTGTAATCTATATCTGCCGAGTGGATCGCATATGCGTGAAGCACTTCGCTGACGCACCGTAATTCGCTCGATTTGCCATCCCGAGAGTCCTGATGGGTTATACGAAGCCATGGTGGAATTATATAAGGGATGATTTGGGGGGGTTGACATCAGAAGAGGACAGCAGGGCACAGAGACGATAGGAATGTGTGGTGCACGTAGGGTGGTGATAAAGATGGAATACAAAGGGAGAAAAAAAATCATGTACTATTAGGGGTTGATATTAAGGGGTTGTTTACGAAGGACATCGTGATTCTGTGCATGGAGAAAGCCGCCGTATCTAAATTCGAAAGCGATTGAATGACAATTTAATGGACGTAGGGAAAAGTGGCAGAGTGTACTTCAAGCATCCCCCTTTTCTCTTTGCCCGGAGACCCACCCCTATAAGCGCAACAACCCTTGTCGCCGGGCATCTTCTTCTTGCGGAGACGAGAGTTTTATCGAATTCCCAGGTTTTTCTAATGCACGAAAAATCGGCCCTGAGTATCCTTTAATGGCTGTCGGCGTATTTCCTTCGCGTGTTCAACCCCTGTGTCCCCCCTGTCACTATCTGACAGGGCGACCCTCCGGGAAAGTGGGAAACTGGTCGATTGACTTATACCTTCCTCAGCGCGTGTCAGTAATACAGCCTTTACAACCCCTATTAAATATTTACGTTTCTGGCTATTTAGGTACCACCCCCCACTTTGTCCATTTCGCGAAATGCCTTCACGAAAACTACCCCCGGCAAGTATTAAGCCAGAAAAAAAATTTATATCCGCATCACGCAGCTGGTACCGTGAAAATCAGACACGATACACAACCCACCCCTATTTTCTTCGTGCAACCCCCTTGGTATATTCAGCATACGTGCATTGCTCGCTAGACCACTTTTTTAAGGAAAATAAATTATCAGCTCGAAATCTACAAAAGTCCTTTCGACCTCGTCCGAGGAACGGGGCTGCTATTTTATTGTATTTCTAGGCCCTTCGACCTCCTGAGGGACACGCGTCGGTCACGGGTCAAAGGTGACGCTGACTACAGTCTACTGAAAAACTGACGTCACTACAGCTGCTGTTGCTGCTGGGAGCGATAGTAGATATACAGGAGGAATCCAAGTGGGAGGTGGTGGTAGAGTGGGGGAACCCCCGTAAGAAGGTCGTGAAGAGATATAAACTTATGACACTCTAGGGGGAGGTGGGCTAATACGATCGCTGCAGCTCGAGTAGTTGGTGACAAGAGAAAAGAAGAAGGAAAAAAAAAAGAGAAAGAAGTTTCAAGTGAAACGTGCACGGAGAACCAGACAAGGGAATTGCGGCCACGTTTTCTCTCGCCCTTCCATTCTCAACCCCACCACCCTCTACAGCGACTACCTTCAACCTTCTTCAAGATTCGACTTCGCCACCTACGAAGGAGACAATAGAATTCTCACGAAGGGTTAACGTGACTGAGCCACCGTACTGCCCATAGGTTAGTACCAAAGTCAAGAGAGGGATGGAGCGTAATGGATGAAAAAGAAAAATTCCTTATATTTCTAACAATTTTCAGAATTAAAAAAAAAAGAAAAATTTTTCTCCTAATATTATTACAACTGTCTGCCACGATCGGCGAGTACAGAAACTCCAGTAAAAATATAACCGCCTAAGGTTTCTATAAAGACGCGAGACAAAGTGAACCCATTGGGAAAAATTTTTTTTAGCCCATGGACCGGGAGGGGGTTAAGATAAAAAATAAAGATAACACAACAGATAAGGATACGTACAAAGCGACAATTACAGTCCTGTTAATTTATTTATACATGGTCATTATTCAGGGGATGGTGGATCTTATCGTAAGCTCAACCCTTAGCCTTTCACTACCTTTCAAGGTGACGTTAACCTGACAAATGTCCCTTATCTGTGAACCACGATAACGGAGAGTGGAACGAGGGGTCATCGTAGATATTTTTATTCGTCCGAATGACGTCATAAGGGTCACTATGCAAATAATAATAATACTCCACAAACATACTCATTGAACCCAAACCAAACCCCATTACCACGTTCGATAAAATATTTCTATATACAAAACAATCCCCCAATGTACAGTCTATCTTTAGATTTCTCTTCTAACCCCACTTAACCAAATCCCCACCCACCCTTCTAATCACCCAACCGATAACAAACAGTCCAAGACTGTATGGTGCACCATAGAAATTCGTTGGCGTTCCCATCATGTCCGCAAACCCAACCTCGGCGGCTCCGTTTACTCTTTCTGTTTCATCTCCCAAGGTTTTCCTCGATCGACCACGTTTAATTGGATTTCTTCTACCCATCTTTATAGCTCCATCCAGCCGCCCGTTGGTCCATATACCTTCATCCAATCCGTACGTTTGTCCATCCCAGACATCTACTCCCAGACTACACTATCGTTGCGAATTAACTTCATTGTTGATCCGTACTTAAGTTCGACCTACTATACACGTACCTGACCCAACCTATACGTGGACTTACATATATAGCCAGAGGTTTATATATATATATAAAGTATATATCAATTACCTTATTCATTATGACGTCCAGCTTACTTTTCCCCCTAATTATTTCAATTAAAGTCCTACTCGGTAGCTCAGATTAAAATAGCAAAAAATTTTACGCCGGTGCATCAGGCTTTCAATTTCTACCTACCTGAAGTACCGTACTCTTAGACAAATTAAAAAGTACATATATGAATTTAGATTAATACAGATTGAATTAATGACATATTTCATGTGCTTTACGTTCTTTCCGATTTCTTAAACTTTCCTTCGACTTTCTCGTCCTAAGTTTGATGACGATGCGACTGCGCAGATCGCTGTGTCTCTGCCAAAGAAAAACAGTCTGCGAATCTTACGTAAGTGGAAAGTTCGCGCAATATTTTACTACGGTTTACCACTGTGTACCTATTCCACGTAAATCCCAAGGATACTTGTGGCAAACGCAACGCAGTCGTTGAACTTCGAACTCTCGTCTGTACTAAGGAAAATGGCGTACGCGGCGGTATGTAGGTTGCCAGTTCGATATATAGATATACAAGATGGTTACAGTGCTGGTTTATGCGGAAAAGATACGTTGCCACGCGGGATGCGTTATTGCTCTTTTGGCACGCGAATATACAGGTATACATGGAAATAGAGCTGGATGAAATTTCAAGAACAATAAGTCGGGAAATTACGAGGGAACAATGTCGCTGCTTCTCTTTGGCGCTGCCGTCGACGTTGACACGGCGCTCGACGTCGAGTCTCGCGAGTTTCATAATTCAGCGACGTGCGCGATAACGAACGTTCGCTGGGTCATTCGCGATTTTAATCCCTGAGGGTTACGCGATATAACACGAGGAATATGTGAAATACAATTTTCAAAAATGTGTAAACGAATTTTTGAATTATCATTTGCCGATAAACGTCATTCGGATCGTTGTATGTAACGCGTGTGTAGTGAATGAAAATATTTCGTCAGTGCGCATGCGCACATATTAACAGATTAATTATCGTAGGATCCAAATGATCTCTTGCTCGTATACTGACACATACATAGTAACCAGATTATTTCGCACTAGAGTTTTGAACTTTGCTGGGGTATATGAAACGCTTCGAAGTTTAGCTGAGCACGAAACCACTTCACAGAAAATTCCGCTCGCATCAAACGGTCCAGGTCCACTTCCTTGGGAAATTTCATACGCCTGTCAGCTGTCCTTATGGCTTTGCTACTTTCCAAAAAACACCTGGGCTTTGAATAAGTTAAGGGAAAATGACCGGTGTGCGGTGTCTAGGAAAGGTTTACGTTTTCTGTTTCCTCTAGGAAAATTTTAAAATCGAATGATCGTCCGAGGATAAAGTGTCGAATTTAATGAGAAAATGGATAAATTTAGGGATGAAGCGTGAATATATGTAATATATTTTTGTTAATTTGAAATAGCCATAAAATTGATATACGGTATTAAGAATTTGTAAAAGGGTCCATTTAATTTTCGATAAAAAATAAATAAAGTCACTGTACGAAATATCAATTATATTTGATACAGTGCAATTGGTAACGTTAATTATGCAATCTGGACGATTGCGGTTCGATCGATTCCGCTCGACGATAATTACGTGCAATAACGTTAATATCGCACGGGTGTACACAAAATTCCGAATCGTCTGAAATTGCGCATCCGTTGCAATTAAAATGCAATGAGAATTGTTTACCGTGTATACAAACACATACGTATGGAATATAGATTATATGCAAAAAAATTGTAAGATAAAAAAATATTTTTTTTTTACCAAAAATCATATGGCATCTTCCTCCCCCTTTCTCGGCCCTCAATGAATTCGCAAATTCGCACAATACGTGCACCTTCGAAACTTACATGGTACGAACCTAATGGGAGCAACTCGAAGGGAAGTTTAAGTTTCTCGAAGAAAATTCAACGAACGGATAGACACGGTACGAGAGAGAGAGAGAGAGAAGAAAAAAGAAAGAAAAAAAAAAGTAAGAACATAATGAACATTACGAACTTTCGACAACAAGAAGCAGTTATACCAATTTCAAGCTTACATTCCCACAGATTTTGCACAGAGTATATTATATCTCTACTGTATACAGGCATACCAACCAGAGTATCTAATACCGCCAGAGTTTACTTGTACAATAGGGAATTTCATATTATATAGAAAGTCTCTATGGTGTTACAGTAACAAAACCTATGCTGAGCCACAACCCTCTTCACAAGCATAATATAAAGTGCATAGGTAGCTGAAGTTAGCTCCGATCTACTATAGCTCATATGTACAATACGTCCTCGTATCTCCAGACGTAATTGCAATCAACGAGCGTCGACGTTCAGTCTGAACTCTGCTACGTTAACTGATCCGAAGTTGTCCCTCTGCAGGAGTAAAATGATATGAGATAAAGAAAGAGAGGAAAAAGGTGAAAGTAAGAGTACAAAAATGAGTGTAAAGATAAAATGATATAATTATAAAGACAATTAAATTCTAATGAAATTTCAATGTAAAAGTACCGCTTTGCGTGTAATTAATTTTTTATAATTATCACTGACAAATTTTTATAACTGATAACGGGTAATTTTATATTTCGAATTTATTATTCTCTGTTCGTATTCCGTTCCACTTACGCTCTAACTGCGAGAACGTCGAATTCTGATATTGAAGTTTAAGGATCGCTGAAAAGCGTCCTGGTATTGTTACGTAATGAGGAAGTTACGTCACAGGTCTGAATTGAGCTCTTGCATGAATGAAAAGCGCGTTGAGCGAGAAGAGCTCCGCGTTATTCACGGGCGACGTATATAGAGTACACAAGGCGTCTATAGAGGTTGGTAACCATGTAAGGAGAGTTCAAAGTTCGTAGCATAACGTTGGCAAAACGTTACGCGGCTTCAAAAGCCATGATTAATACAGGATGTAAGTCAAGTAGGTGGAGCGCACTTGCGCCACCCAGTATATACCGGGATGGAACAAATGTTCTAATTCGAGCTCATATACTTCCCAGTGCAGGTTTACGTAATTGGTAGGAAAATTGTGGGACCTTGTTACAGGCATTTTAATTATCTCCGCATCAATTAATTGAACCGACTATAGATATATAACGTACATTGCCAATGCTGATATACCCATTTTATGCAAGTTTTGAGTGGTAAAATTTTTTGCAAAAATTTGGATCGTTTGTAATACTGCCAATTTGCAAAAATATTACTCGCGAAATTTAAGGCAGTATTCATAACGGCACGAATTTTTTATCTCATTTTTCTAGCGAGATACTGACGAATGATATTTGTATCCAGCATCCTCATCGACGTGAAGAAAAGTAAGGGGAAACTATGGGATTATCTTTGCGTCGGATAATCAAAGATTTTACTGAATTTATTTCACAGTGAAAACTGAATTATTCGTGATATATACGATATCGACTGGTTGTGCAACGATTTTCATAAGCGTTATACACGGTTCAGTCTGGGAGATGAAAATAATTGAATCTTTCGTAGAGGATAGAAACTGCAAAGGATTCTTTTTATTTTTTAATTCTTTTATGTTCATTTCTCTTGCAGCTAAGTACTTTGATAAACAGATTCAATGCTGTCTCGATTAAACGCATAGATAGGTACAGTATCGTGGAAGAAGCTGGCACGAATTAATTGTATTAGAGACGAAGTGAAAAAAAAATTTGACTTAGTTTTTAAATTGACACAAAAATATTACAGAATCAAATATATCGATTTGTCTATATGATGAAAACTCTTAAAACCAGCGCTAAGGTAGAGTTAACTATAAATAGTCATCGAGCGAGCGAATCTGAGTAAAAAATGTTGTGAGTGTCGCTTTATGGTGCACGACAAAGTGTTTTCAATAAACTACCTGTAAATCACATTTTATACGTCGATGGTATGTCCGGGTGTGTTAACACGATTAAAATATGCTCTGAGAACCATTAAGCGACTCTCACACAAAATTTCAAAAATTTTTCAATGCTAGAATCTCAAACTGATAAATTAAATAAAAACAAATTAATATAGCCTGAGAATCATATTTTCAGTTTCTGATATCATAAAAGCTAACTACACATATACACACTATACAACAACTATTAACGTCGGCGTCTTTGCATTTAGCTGAGATTTAAATGCAACAGGTATGCCTCCATTCTCTTACTACAGTATCCGTTACGAATGAGCTATAGTACATGCAAATAATACATATTGAGCGATACAATGATGATTTTTTAGATTTAATAGAGCCAAATAATTAAGAATATATTGAAAGTCATTTACAGCATCTACCATTTTTTTTCTTACAAAATCTCTATATTTTTTTCAGATAAGATGACATTCATAGGGCACCTCTTCTTGAAACGGCAGCTAATATGAGCCCCATGACCGTCGATGCTGTTGGTAGCCCTGTGAGTTTCGGAGCAGGGACCACTGGTGCTGAAGGTGGTACCATTGTAACTCCTACCACTATTGATCAGCTGAGATCCTTTGCGATTTCATTAACCCTAACAGGTTTGGTACCGATACGACAGTGCGAACCAGCATCATCAATGGCATCTCCGGCATTAGTGATAACGTAAGAAGAAAAACGGAAATAGGATCTTTAGTCCAAGCATGTGGCAAACAGCGAATTGGCATACGATACGACTATGCTGATCTGTTATAATAATTGACAATAATTACGTAGAATTTATCAAGGTCACAGCTGAACAGTTCGGCGGTAGAAATTTTCAGAGGCAAGTCCCAGGTCATCCTGGGTCTCTATTGGACCAGCCTAAGATTTGTCAGACATCAAAAGACCTTTGATTCTCATAATGAAATTTTCACTAGGACATGCAGCAAGGGACGCAAGCCTAACCGTGTTCATCCAGCACGAAGAATTACTGTGGACTAAGCCTGACAACTCGTGCCGATTACCAACCCATTATCGTTGAATAAACGCAGTTTTAATTACACACGTGGCTATTTTATTGCTATCGAAGAACACTAGAGTGAAAACAGATAGTCATGTCTTTTGTATATACAATGTTACGTCTTAGGAAATTGCAATTTTTTAAGATGTAACAGTATACACATGTGAGAAAAATTGAAAAGACATTTTCAGTTTTTTTTTTCCGTGCAGTTATCAGCTGAGTTAATAAGTCGTGCCCAGAGATGCCTGCAAGTCCATATAAAAGGACGAGTCGTATTCAAAGATGCAGAAGTCGCTGAGCATAATATCGGGCAGTTTGAGCTTGAACGAAGAGCATAAGACTTGAGGTGCTACAGTTAAGCTCTGTCCGCGAGTCATCGCAAATTGGGAGCAAACTGGTATGTAGAGAATGTTTGAAGAATAATCGAACCAATGTGACAAAGTTGTAACGTCTAACATAAAACTTCCCTAGTACAAATTTTCTCCAGTAAAGTTGGAGGTCCTCACCGGGTCAATACAGGAATAGCTAGACCCAATACGACCCCTGTATCTCCATAATGAAAATTCAGCTAGTCTGAAGCGATAAAATCGTTAATGACTTTTTCCTTTGGCTAGAATAAAATCATTAAGAATTCAATGAAAATCATTGACATACGAAGCCGTATAAAAAATGTTCATAAAAATCTCTCTGTTTCTCAAGGCAATAATGATTCGCACGAGACTGCTGCTCGCCCTGGCGGCTATCATGAGCCCCATGGCAGTCGATGCTGCTGGCACCCCTGTGGGTTTCGGAGCAGGTACCACTGGGGGCCAAGGTGGCGCCACTGTAACTCCAACTACCATAGCTCAGCTGAGAGCCTACCTCTGCGGTTCCACCGACTCCAAAGGCCACTGTACCGATTCGACAAGGCGAATCATCATGATCGACCGCACCTTCGACTTCCGGAACACCCTAGGGAAGAAGACCGAAACCGGATGTAAAGTCAAGGCATGTCCGAACGGCCAGAGCGACTTGGGACTGAACGTGTCTGGATTCTGTAACGGAAGAACAGCTACCTCCGTGACCTATGACCTTGCTGGGGTGAACGGTAGACTCGTTATCGGTTCCAACAAGAGTATCATCGGAGTGAAGAACGCTGGTGTCATCAAGGGAACCGGTTTGAGAATATTCGGAGGAGTCTCCAATATCATCATCCGGAACATCCAAATCACGGACATCAACGAGGGTATCGTTTGGGGCGGAGATGCCATATCGATCGACGACGCCAGCAAGATTTGGATCGACCACAACTACATCGCTCGAATCGGTCGTCAGATGATCGTGACTGGTTTTGGAAGTGCTACCGGGGTCACTATTTCCAACAACGTCTTCGACGGAAGTACCAGGGTCGGCGCCTACTGCGACGGCAAACACTATTGGCTCTGGCTCTTCCTGGGTAAATCGGACACCATCACCCTCTACAGGAACCTCATCCAGAACACCTCAGGCCGCGGACCCCACTCGGGCGGTATGAAAAACGCTGACGTCAGACTGCACATGGTCAACAACCACTTCAGGAACGTAGGTGGGGAAGGCGCCCTGATGTCACTCAGCAAGACCTCCTACATACTGGCCGAAGGTAACTTCTTCCAGAATGTCGCCCATCCAGTCTACAAGTACCACACCGACCCTGGTCCAGTCTACACGCCCTTCGGCGGCAGTGCTACCAACACGTGCTCCACTTACCTGAAACGCTCTTGCGTTGCCAACGACCAAACCCAAAGTTCATCCAAGTGGAACTACACCCCGGCTGATATTATTGTGCTTAAGAAACTATCCACGTATTCTTCGTCCCTGATCACTCCTGCGGCTGCCAACACTGTACCCAGTACTACCGCCAAGAATGCAGGAGTTGGCAAAGTTAACTGAGCTACCTGGGATCGGAAACTGGTTGATTATTTATTATGTAACCGCACGACTTATTCTTCCCATTAGTTGAAATGATTTTTTCATCGGATACTGAATTTCAAAATAAATAGTGTTCACTTCGCATCTTCCTAGTCTAATAATTATAATTTTACTACTGCACGATACGACGGGAAGGGTGAGCGCGATAATGAGCCATTGTAAATATTTCATGAAAACTATAAAATCAATCCCGATTATCATCGGACGTTTGCGATCAATGACGTAGCTAAAATCGACCGGAGCGACACCAACGTTTAATTAACGAACTATTTGGTACGAGTCTGCTAATCTGTTGTAACAATGTCTAGTGATGATTTTATTTTTTTATAAGCCGACGATATCGATACTACGTCATATCGATTTTTGTATGACGTCATTCCTTAACTACCCTTTTACCAACCCAACTCACTCGTAGCCGCGAGGGACGAGTTGAATCGCAGCGACTTAATTATTAAGTCGCCAATACACTTTTTTTTCAGCTATAATTGGAATGGAAAAGGATACAAAAATGTATATACAGTGTACATGATATCCGGCACGTGGAAACGCGATGGAAGAAAATTAATTTTTACTAATAGTCCTGACGAGATAAGCCGCTTTGGTTCATTTCATTTTTTTATCGAAAATTCTACAGTCAATTTCATTACGTCATTTAGATCGTTCGATTCGTATATTTATATATATGAAAAAAAATTTTACACATATCCCTCTTAAATTGACTGATTTGTTACTCACATTACTCCTGCCTCTTATAGGTTGATCGATTTACGATTGGATATCATTATGAAATTTACCTGAAACACAAAATAAGAGATCACAAGTTAGAGACTATTTAAGAATACATACATATATACTTTGAATTGTTAATAATATTTATTGCCACGAAAAAACATATGGCGATTGAGAAAGATAATTAATAAAAAAAAAGGTTTTCCATGTCAGTCAATGTCAAAATAGAGTCGATAAAAAAATTATTTGAAATCATTACAAAATCGAACAAAAACAATTTTTTTTTTCTTATCACCAAAGGGGGAAAGAAGGCGGGGAGAAAGGGTTACGTACTACGAAGTTGTACTACGAAGTTTAAGTGATGACAGCCTAATTAATAAAATGCCGGTGCATTAGCCGGAAGAATGTGAAGTGATTAAAAATTTGTTAATGATTTAATGAGGGGGAGGGGGCTGTGACGTCAGACCTTAGATAAACGTACGAAGGTTAAAATTAAAATGCGAAATGGTGTCTCGAGAAACGTTAGCCGTTAACAAAAGCAGTGCGATAACACGTGTTATACGATGAGGGTGGGTGAGGAGGGGGAGGTTCCGGGGTACAGTGGCTTGGTAATTACGTGATGAGACTCGTACGATACAAATAGCGCCAAAAAACTTCCTCCCTCCCTCCCGCCCCCAACGAAGCGTCCCGAAGATAATATGCAAAAGAGCAGCTTAAAAAGTAATTATCGTTCAAGCAGTGGATGCTGTTTAAAAATCGTCCGTGGCGAAAAAGTTTTCTAATTTCAGAAGCCAAGGACGTCCGTCGCGACGCGGACGTCGATTGCGAGGCGGACGATACCACGGATGCTAAGGGGTAGTTACAGTAGAATAGTTACCTACTTTGTAAGTACGTATACGGATATAGAGTCCATACGTGATAACTGTGTACAACGTGATGACTGCAATGAATAATCGAGCAGAGCAATGCTGGTGAAACCGTGACTAGTATTATTAGTGCTACTAGTGCTGTTGAAAGTATCGCCAGTACTACTGCTACTACTACTATACTGACAATTCACTTTTATTTATCCTCACTTTTTTTACTCTCATCGCGGTAAACCATTTTTTTACCCTCAACTTTTTATTCGCTGTATAAAAGTTACGGGGAAAAAAACTGATTCAAGTCATGAAATACGAGGAATTATCTTTAATGACGATTGACGTGGCGATAACGGGTACTGGATTATTTTTTGTATTTACGTAAATACAGTTCGATTATATAAAAGTTATTAGACTATTATATAATATCTGTCTACTGGCAGTAATTGTACTTTTTTTTTAGACGCAAAGTACTAATCGTCGGGTACGATTAGGAAGAGATCGATAATGCATCGATAAGTATTGATACGAGGTAAAAGAATATTGATTTTCGATTATTCTTCGATAATGCTGAAAATTGAACATTAAAAAAAATGGTTGATGCTAACAAGTTCAGGGGACGGAATGGGGAAAGAGTGAGAGAGAGAGAGAAAATATCTTAGATGACACCAAGTACCTAAAGATAATGGGATTAATGTGACTGGGCGTTGATGAATATGAATGAATATTTAATGAGCGAAAAATTCGTCGCAGCAGCCTGCAAAAGAGCGTAAGGGCGAAAGAAGTAGTAGGTGGTGGGTAGGTAGTCAGCCAAGGGAAGCAAACAGACGGGGGTTTTACAGATAGGTATACAAGGCCGGGGGTGCGGAGGGTTTGAAGTTGCCGAGAGGAATGAGTAAGGGTGGCAAGGACTGAGAATGACAATGACGGTAGCGAAGAGGGTTTAAAACTTCAACCCCCTCGTGTAAAATTTACAGCAGGCTGGATCCGGCGCGTCATTAAACACGTTGTTTCATAATTCAAGTCACGATATATCCACTTGAAACTAGCCCCAATTCCACCCACCACCCACTTCATGCACCAGCGACTCTCGCTCCTCTTCTGCCTGATCATCCTCTCGGCCTATGTCTACTAATAGTACAGCACTCCAGGGCAGCTACGTGCTCGTGCGCAAAAGTACTAAAACAAGTACACTAGAGTGCTCCGGGGATAACCGTTGTCCCCGGATTAAAGATCTGCAAAAAAAAGTCCAATGCCATTTCCAGCTGAAGCATCCCCGACGACACCCCACACGTCCCAGATAGCGCAAAGGACCAAGAGTTATCGATAGGCACCTGTGAAATTTTATGAGTCACCCAAGATAGAAAAAAGAAACGTCAAAAATTTGGATCACGTAAAACCGGTAATTTTCAAAATTCAAACTAACCCGCGTCCCTGTTACGGAGTATGTAAAAAATTTTTTTTAGGATTTAATGAAAAATTGAATTCATACATTACACGAAAAATTTTACTCTGTATTCTAACCTGGGTCAAAGTACACGTCACGTGCAAGCTCAGCTTGGGCTACTTTAGAGGCAATATTAGGACACGGACAGTCCATTACGAAGAACTTGCGGTCCGCATTGCCTCATCAGAAAGTCGTTAGCATCCCCCCCGCACTTTGGCGCCATCCCCTAGATGAATTCTCCACCCCCTGGAATCTACCCCTTGGAACGTGTATGATAGCGACCACTATGGGCGCCACTGTGCTCACCTCCATCTGCGAGCTGAACTATGTTAAACTAGGTATGTCCAGAACTGGGAATGAAATTTTATAGGGGATCTAATAAGTCAGTTGGGATTTATTGTGAAAGGGACTCTATCGCAGACGTTGGTTAACCTGGTGATAATAGTAGCTAATAGTTGGTGGTGTAATGGTACCAGGAGCGGCAAGTACTTAACTGGTCTATTTAGGATGAACTGGACGAGCAGCCTACTTAAACCTGGATGAAATGATTCGTGGCGCTGCAAGTGGGTGACTTCGTGACTGGCTATATGTATGTATATATATATATATATATATATATATATATGGGTGTTACTATATATCAGTAGCTATTATATATACCTCGGACTACCACGAAGCGTCAAACGATCCGCCGTCGGAAGATCAGAGTCTTCGTCCGGCGCTAATTAAGTAATTTATTCCTCGAGACTTCCGCTACCTAATTAACTCACGACCTTAGACCTGCGCTAATCAAGTAGCCAGGCCGAGACTGCCAAGTGCAAGCTGCTGGCTTATTGCATCCTTTGCATTTTGAGTTCAACGTCAGAGCCTGGCCTTTTTATTCCTGTTAATTAACTGATTTACCGTGAGATATCGAATGGTACTGATTATCGTTATCAAAGAGTAAGAGGCGATGAGAGAGAAGCAGACCAAGTAGATTTGATTTCTATTAAATTTTAATAAATTTCGTATACCTGAACGTGCGTTAATCCGACTTTATATTAATTTATGGAAAAAAAAATATAAATAAATAAAGCAAACCCTGGTACAATTAATATTGTTAGGACGAGAAAAACAGTGATAAGACGTATTAACTGTACTGTAATGATAATTCTTGTATTTTATTAAACCGAAGGAAACATTGAAGGCGATAAAGTTTTTATAAAAAAAGTCTCAATGAATTATCATGATCGTTAGATTAATCTTGTAAGTTTTTTTTTTTTTTGGCATTTCCGTTACTGACCGAGATAACGCTGTGGTCCAGGATCTAACGTGGAAGCGGCAACTGTCACTTAAAAAAAAAGGGCACCGTCAAATCCGTCCAATCATAAAAGCCAACCGGTGTCGCCTCGTTTATTTCCTCAAATCTTCTTGGCTTCTTGCGTCACAACAGTCCACCTCGTCGTTCTATTTTTTCATAACCAATTTGTATCCTGAAATTTATCGCCACTGAGAAACGACACTTTTACCATACGCGTGTGTGTATATATATATACACATACACATATGGAACTCCAATCATTAAAACTCAACACGAACGGTCCCTTGGCTATAAAACGAAGGACGCTCTGCGTCCACATGCACTTAATACGGCAAAATGGGCTGCCTCCTAATTTCAATATTCTTCATCATTATCCCTCCAGAATATGAAGAAGAGCAAATCTGATATGAAAGTGAACGCCAATCGAATAAACACGAATGCGATATTAATAGAACACAGTGATCATTAAAATACATGGGAAAGTGGGATTACCTCACGTTGCAAGAATTTCCTTTTACAATCGAGGTTACTATTTGCATATATATATATAGCATATATAGCATATATATATATAGCGTTAATGTCACCCTACCATTTATCCCGAAGTTACTATCAGTAGTCAGCACAGCCATACTGACTCATATAAACCATGCACGATCGTATTATGTTATTTGGTACTACACTTACATTGATAAATTTAAATATGAACAATCTTAGCTAACTCAGTCGGTGATCCATACTCTAAACCTGATCAGTGATGCTGCTATAAGAAAATCATTAGTAATTTGGGATAAGCGAGTGTACCAAGTAAAAAAAAAATTTTTATTTTGCGGATGCTTAAATAAAAAGTCATATAAAAGCAACATCGAAGATCTTATACTTTTGAAAGGTAATATAGAAAATGAACGCAGTCATATACCGATCAGTCATTCGAATCCTATTTTAATCTGCTGAAATCCACGAGATCCCCTTTAAAAAAGTCCAATGGGATTTATTAACCGTTGAAAATGTTTTATGATACGGGCAGATGAGGTGGAGTCGTGTATTTAGGATGTTTGTCGATTTAGGGGATGAGGAAGAGGGTAGGGGGTGGCTGATGATAATGGAAGAGGGCCGTTGGCCGATGAACACGATTAACCTCAATCCACGATACGGAACCATGATGGATTATGTAAATATGTAATTTCGACAGAGCATTGTCTATATACATATTTAAAAATTACATGAAACAACTGAAACTAATATCTGTCATTTACGATTTCACGTGATTCAACCCCTTTTTTTTTGGGGTGGCAAATGGATATCTTTAGAATTGAAGTATCGTGGAGAATAGCCCTAGGTCTATGTGGGGTGCGAATAGTTAAATGAAGGGAGAGGGGGTAAGATCGGGCGAGGGGTGGTAAGGGGAGGGTAAGAAAAAAAAGAAGGATTCCTAGAGACGAAAAGTCCTAACAGGGGCCTAACCGTTTAATCTTCCTGAAAGGGAGCAGATCCTCCCTTGCTTTAGGGATGGAGGAGCGAAGGAAAGGGTGGAGGCGAGGGATATTAAGGGAGGATGGAAAGGGGGCTGCTCGTGTCCGGATCCTACACACTGCCTGCGACGTATTTACATTTCCGTCATAATCACATATGTGTTCATACGCATATAACGGTATTATCCTTGGACACATTATTAAACCGTAATCCCATTCCGACTTGGGCGCTCACGTAGAATTCACATTAAATGCGATTTTACATGGGTGATATAAATACCAGTCTGATCCTAAAATTAAAAGGGTGGTGTATCCCGATAAGATCCCCTGATACTTGCCTCTCGTATTCCCTTATCATTCTGTTACTTTGAATTTATTTATCGCCCATATGTATACCACGTATGGGAAGAACCCTACGTCCGCGTTGATATTACTTGGTCACGGGTTACGTCGAAGGAAAAAATAAAAAATTTTGAAAAAACAAATATGGCTACACGGACACCTGGTAGGGGAAGAAGGCAATACTCGCAGTTTTTCTCTGTCAAAAAAAATTTACGAAATAAATTTTGGAAAAAAATGATATCAAACGAATTTTTGGATTGGTAATTATTTTCAAAAGGATTCGGTCTGAATTCTAAGTGAGAAGGAAGCATTGACGTAATTTTGACGAATGTCAAAGGATACTACGAGACTGAAAACGATACCGAGGTAAAGCGCGCGTAATTCAAACTGACCTCGCAGCTACTCCTCTTTTGTCCAGCGTTCATATACCGGGGGTGGACGAAAAAAAAAATAGTCGAGAGAATGGAGATTGCACCGTTAGAGGTGGTTGATTTTAATTTCACGGAGCGCGAGCCTTCGGTTACGCTCGAAACACAATCCACCTAAGCACTGTGTATCCCGGCCAACTATACACCGAGTGTCCTATAACCACGTATTATCCAAGGTGCAGTATAGTAGGCATGTGTTACGTATCGAATCATTAATAAGAGTCACGGGAAAGCTTGGTCAATAAATAAGTGATTAGGTCAGGTCAGTTAATCAAACAAGCAGCAAAGCAATAACCATTATCCGTTAAAGAGATATTTTTATCGAATAATTTGACGCGAAGAGCTATACGTTTGAAATTATCGTGAAATCTAGAAAACAAAAAATACGTTCAATATACCGGGTGTACGAAAGAGTCTAGTCAGCGAGCGAGAAAAATCTTCGCTGACAATAACAGTAGAGAATTCCATAAAACGCATTCGGTCTGGTTATTCACGGCGTGACACTACTACATAAAATTTATATTATGCTACACCCGGTATAAGCCGTTATAACGTACTGCTCGCTACGTAGACACATACGTCACGCTACGTGAAAACGAGACTTGCGACCTTGTGCCTTGCGGCGGCCTTAACTCGCAGGCTGACGTAGACCAGGATACAAGACCGTAGACTTTGTTGCATTGTTCAAATGAAATGAAGTGGACGCGTACGGTTTATCTCTTTCGTGAGGACGTGACTTTACTGGAGGCCTTGATCAGGTCTGATAGAAGCGGACACTTATAGGAAGTGAAAAGCTGTAGAGACAGTAGGGGAGTGAGAGGCAGGTAGGGAGGGGAGGTAGAGGGGGTAGCAGAATGTGGACGAGAGAGGGAATGAGAGGGAATGACAGAGAGCGAGAGAGAGAGGAGTACGATAGGACGACAGGAGGGGTGACGGGAGGGAGGACGGTCAGATGGTGGGGGGGAAAGAGGAGGTGGAGGTGATCGATGGGGTGGCGTCCGACCGTGTCTAAATAATTAGCTGTCTCTGTTCCGACCCCACGCCGTTTGTACTGGCCACCCTATAGATAATACAGTACCGAGGAGGCGTTCGCTGACTGTGCCCTACGACGTGATTTGCTGAGCTTGCGAGATCATGAATCATCAGTGTAAAATGCGTCGCGACGCCTTGTATATTTTTTTTTGTACTTCTGTCAAATTTTTCATTCACGTCAAATTCAAACTCGGGGGTAGTTTAGTCAAATTGCATACTGCAAATTTTTACATATTAAATCCGGTTGACAGATTCATACGAGGTCATGTGATAAAAGATAAGGGATGGTTTTAAAAAATTTTACAAATCCACAGGGTGTCCAAGGGATGACGATAATAATTTATAAAAGTTATTCCATCCACGGATATGTAATACAACGTTTATCAGATACCCGATATCGCGACGTCGCGACGCTGGTAATCTCTCTGGTAAAATTTTCGGGGGGAGGTTGTTTGATCGCGCGCACCGGATGTAAGCGGTTTGCGGATGAAAGGGATTACCTAAGGAGGGTAAACTGCGTTGGGAAATAATTGATCACGGTAGAGATTAAGCGTGGTCCATGAGGTTCGTATGTGGAATATCTGCATCATGCGTGTGAAGTATCCATAGCGCCCGTCGTCATCCCCATTCGCCAACCGTAGCTACGGCCCTGGACGATTACCATGGGAGAGGCTGGTCCCTTCGGCAGGAGAATTTCTACCTTCGGCAACCATCGCCGCCATCATCATCTCCGACATTCATCTACGACGTCATTGACATCGACCATTACCATCCCTTCCGCGAGAACCACCCTCCACCCCCTATGTCCTATCTAACCTTATGCGAAAAGGCACTATACCCACACGAACCAGCCAAACCCAAGCAACCCTTCGCGTAGACGTACACCCCAGCTATCATCCACCCCCTTGACACCCCTTTGAAAAGTAACCACCCTCGGGACTCTTTGTCGGCGGTTGCGTCATCATTTGCTTTTACGGACGTGCCCAAATATTTTCGAGACCCCGTTGAAAAATATTTTACCCCTTCGAGTTCCCCAGCCACTCTCGACTTTCCGTCTCCCAATATTCACGGCAATATTCGCGGACGATATAAAAGGCCGATTCTAAACGCCACCCTTATTCCCATATATAGGATACACGTAAGTCTCGGCAAGTTGCGGTTCAATTTCTTGCATCCCCCTAGCACGCACGTCAGGTTGCGTCGCCGTTACTTTCTCTCTTCCGAAGCATTTGGTAACCGGCACTCGTACCAATGGTTAAGTATCAAATTCGCGACAGCTATACAGGGTGACAAAAAAAACTTATCCAACTCCAAATACAAGTCACGAGTAAACTCTGACATCGAGGAAAAAGTAAAGAAAGAGTATTAAAAAGAAATGAAATAAAAAAATTAATTATCCCAAATACATTTTTCTTTTACGTACCCAAACCGAAATATACCTCTGGTGAATTTTCGCGATTCCTCGGCAACGATAAATTTAAGTAACGTACCGCCGGAGGCTCGGCTCTTTTTCTTTGGAACTTGCTCATTTTTTAATCCTTGATACCTACGCCGAGCTGTCAGGACGATCTCGATCGGTCTTTATTTATCGTACCGGTTGGCTCGTATAGCTGCAAGCAGTGTCCGTACCACGCAGCCATGTAGCACGAAGGTAACAGTTACAAGGCAGGGCCGTAGAGTTCTGGCGATGTCGCAAGCACTGTGGCTATATATATATATATATATTCCGATTCCTTGTCTCCTATACGCGTTCGGGTATACATATACCGTATGAGTGTACGTATATTCCATGCCGGAAGACCCAGGTCAATCCTCTATTCAGCAACACGACCTCCCAGGACATGAAAGCGATAGATACAGATACAACGATGAGCGAGAACGCGCATCACTGTTTCGTAATGATCTGCTCGAGATCCCGTATACGTAATACACGGCATAGCGCGACGTACTGTGTACATGATAGAGTACTTGCGTCTGAACAGGCGCCAGGTAGTAGTAGGTACCGGTAAACGTGCAGACACGCAGTATACGCACATACCCGTGTATATATATGTATTTGCATATCCAAGCCTCTGTATACGAATATTCAAGTCTTTATACAGGGACTGTATACTGTGCATACGGCATGTATACACGGTACGAGACTGTGAGAACTGAAACCAGTCTGCTAAGTGGCTGCCCGAGTCCGAAGCTCGGCTCGACAGTTTTCTTTGTGTGACCTGGACCGTAGATTCGCGATATACCGGGTGGACTTTTTCAAGTATTATCAAAGAATGCAAAAGGATTCACTGCGTGATACTTGACGTGGTATACGTTAGAAGCACAAGGGTAGTTTTAGGGGGTGAAAAGTGAACGCTGATAATAAATTATTATTCCGAACACGAGGAACAATGTGCGATAAGGACTGAACGTTATTTCGGGTACCATACGGTATATCGTACGAGATTCGCGAATATTTGGAGAGAGTCAAGGGGAGAAGGGGACAGACGTGTGCGAATTAAAAAAAAAAATTCGCAAGGTGAAAATTCTGTCGTATGCCGCACTCGCAGTTGCAGCTGCCAAGTATGCGAAGACGACTTGACAATTCGCGAATCTGGCTTTCCGTCGCGACGCAGGGCGTCGAAAATCGCGAGGCGAACCCCGATGTCTACGATACGACACGTTCTCGGTGGGCGTCGGTAAGCTTTTTCTATCGATAAAACATCTAGGGCTGAGATACGGTGAGACGAGGAAGTGATCTTAAGGTATAGGTGGAGGTTTTCGATGGAGGCAGTGCTGAGAGAGAGAGAGAGAGAGAAAAGGGTAAAATGTATATAACAAAATGCATGAAGGTGAATCCACACACAGAGACTCGGAGACCAGGGTGTACGCGACGGAACACAATATTGCGGATCAATAAACCTCAATAAAGTCAATTTCTGTCGCAAAGCATCTGAATACGGAAATTTTGTATTCCGTCGGCTATAGGCAGCCCGGCTGGGCAGGGATCGTGCCTAGAATACAGATTAAGTATATTTTATACTGTATCCTGCCGTATAGTGGATACCTGTCTGTGTATATATACATATATATATAACTGTTAGAATATACATACATGTGCTACGAGTACATTTCGAAGAATACAGGACCATATATACATACACACTGACAGCTACAGTGCATGCTCGTACAGTGCAGTAAAAAAAAATGAATGTACTAGAAAAATTTTGAAAAGAGTGACGAATTTCTAGCACCGTTATACACACTAACGACAAAAGGAGACAGGAAGAAAGTGCATAGAAATTTTTGTTCGCATAAATCTCTATATGCTCTGCCATAATTGTTACATAGAAAAAAGTAAGGTTACCCTATATAAAAAAAAAATTTTCCTCATTAAACATTTAATCCAATAGAAATTTGGTCCACCGATGAAAGACTATTAAAATTCCCTCCCCCCCCCCCTCCTCAAACTTACGCTTCTCCGGCTAAAAATCACTGGAACGACCAAGCTGAGATCGAGTGTTCAAAATGACTAGGAGGACCAAATCGCCATCGACAATGTGTACTCCTGTGAATGGCGTCGTTGCGTCGGTTTCGTCATGAATAGAGCGAGGCTCTATCTGAGATGCTGGGTTAAGATAAGGGCAGCATCTCTTAGGACGAGAGCAGAATTCATCCGGACCATTTGGCTATCTCCGACATTAGTGCGCTAACGCTCGTTGCCCCGTACGACCGTTATGTATATGTTGGCCACCCTGTATAATAATACATAGGTGAATACGCCATAGGAACGTATCAAAGAGCCGTAGACGGTAGCAGCCGTCTAGACTAAGGCTTAAGAAGAAGAAGCTAAGGTTATGTGATATATGTATATATACGTATGTGCATATGAAGACATATACATATATATGACGTAAAGGTATCAAACACCCCAAGAGAAAACTGGCGTGCGCCTCAACGTTCTTTTATGAATTTTCTGTATTAGGCCATAAATCGTTGGGTGGGGCTTGAGAATCGGGAGGGTTGAAGCCTCGAGCTGGACTCGTTAAGGGTTGGGTATGTGGTACTTACCATACCAATTGAAATGCTTCCATCTCATCGCTACCCATTTTCCACCCCTAGCGATCCTAGCCATCTCGGCTTTCTAACTTCGCTCTTGGTACTTGGTGTGTGTGGCCATAGGATATAGCGGGGTAGATATATAGGATAGGGGTAGGAGGGGTAGGTGGTTGGCCTATAGAAAAAAAAGAGAGAAACAGAGATCCAAGAGCGTAAAGGAGGAAAAGTGGTACGATAATAGGAACGCCTCGATAAATATGAATGGTCCCCATTGGCTAGTAACTGCTTCGGGACGAGGAGGGTGGTAAATAGGGGTGACTCTCGTCAGGATCGAATCTCAAGGGCGCGGCATCGGCAGGGTTAAAAGAAGGAGGGCGGGCCACAGCCCTCTCTGGCCGACGGTGCAAGGGAACAAATTGCGACCACCGAGAATGGCTCGTGTCTACGTCACACGAGGGAGGGGTGGGAAGGATAGGGGATGGTGGAGGGGGATGTTTAATGAGATAGAGAAATGCAGGTAATGGCTGGTAATTCAAGCTATTTTCTACGAGTTCGACAACCCCTATGGTAGGAACCATTGGGACTGGTAGATTCGATCGTAATAAAGGGGTTGAAAAAATGGGGCAGAGTATCGTCGCTTATGAAAAAAATAATGAGGGTTGAGGGATAAAGTGAAAATTCGAATCTATGAGTATTAGGTGATACCGGATCTTGATTGACCGGATATTCTTTTATTACATCTATTTTCATGAGGTTTTTTTATCGGACTGTACCCCTCCGCGTAAACCGATGACCGAAAAAAAAAGAGAATTATACGCAAGAGAACAAAATTGAAAAACAGAGGACTCCTCGTAAGGAGAATTAAATAAAAGGAAGCAAGGAAATTCCAAACCATGGTTTTATATATATATATATATATATATATGTAAGTTCGTATTACACGGTCAAGAAAACAAATGCGCCCCGTATATAAAGATAAATAAAAAAAATACTATCACCCCTTCCAACCGCGTTTTCCATTTCTCGTCTCGCATTTCCATGAAAGAGACCTCGGCAAGCTCACCCGGCCCTTCGCTATTTTCTTTATTTTTCCTTTTCCATATACCCAGCAAGACGCACAAGAGCCAAGAGCGAGGCATACCGAAAGTAAGTCAATGGCGCGGATCGACGAATGCGCGATATAAGGTAAAAGGGGAAGTCGCGAAAAAAATGACGACCCAACAGGAAAAAAAAAATAATAAAACAGGAAGGAGGAAAATTTATACGAAATCTGCACTAGCTCCCTACTTTGCATTTCCCATCAAAGCCTCGGCCTCGTTCGATCACGGCCGGTCGACTCCTCCATCTCTCTTGGTACCCGACGTCGAAGCCAGCCAATCCCTTCCCTCCTCCCCCGTGACTCTCCTCCACCACCCAGCACCACCTCCAACGTACCCTCTGCCATAGCTACGGCCATTTTCTCTCTATCAATTTATTTTTCTCTCTGCGGAGCACTGGACCGCGTAACGAGCAACGTAAATCAATCGGCTGGCATTGTGGCTTCGTTCCTTCGCCGTCCAGAAAATAAAGAGAATATGAGGATAGGACTGAGTCTATCTCCGTTACTCCCTCAGCTTCCCCCTTAACTCGTATCCATCTCCTTGGCTCATATACCCAGTCTTGGTTAGCGTTTCCATTCCTAGCTTCCCATTTTGATTTTTGATATCATAAAATTTTTCGATGCAATTTTTTTTCAAGACATACATCTGTCGTACGATATATAGAGTGATTGACCCAATCATCGACCATGTATCGATAATCGTCATTGTGTGCTTTGACTATAGCAAAGTCTACAGTATTACAACACGACTGACGATTACTGGTACATGGCCGATGACCGATCCACCCTGTACGAGATTAGGTAGACGATATAAAATAAAAATAAAAAAGCAGATAAAATTCAAGCGCGAATCGACATAAGATTATCCTGGTTGAATATAGTCATTAAAAAAAATATCTATGACATACGGGGTGTCATAGATATAAAGTATCTGTCATAAAATAAAATGATTGTCGTTCGATAAAAAATGATATTAAAAAAAAAAGTGAAGCACATGATATTTATCAAAGTAGCGCTTAGTACGAAGGAGCACTTAAAGCAAAGCCGCGAGAGAGGTCCTGCTGGACGTTAAAACGAGGCGAGTTTATATAAGGCCCATGGGACCAGTTCCCCTTTCGGTTAGCGAGGCCAAAGTATGCGCAGAGTCTCGCCGCCATTTCTCTCCTTTCGCATTCTTCTTTTTTGACCCCCTATATATATCCACTAGCCACCACTATCGTCATGCCCCCCTGCCCCCCCCCACTTTTACCTTCGTCCATCTTTTACCCCCCCCCTCCCCCTCCCCCTCCCGCCACCTGGAATTTACATTCGCCTTCGTTAAGACCCCAACCACCGCAGTTGGGACCCTCGCAATTTCGGCCTCACGAAAAGAGACTGTGCCTCTCTCTTTGGCTTTAGCCCCGTACGCCAAGCTAAACCAAACCTCCATTACTTACTTATATAGCAGCGCGGTTAAGATCAGCTGATAAAATAAAACATGGCCGCCGTCGTACCAACGGTCCGTTACGTAACCCCGCGTATGAAGTAGAACAAAGTGACGGGGTATGACTTTATGTTAGATACAAAGGATACGTGGATTTACTGAATTAGGGTTAGGTTGGTACACAATGCTTAAAGGTTAGGTTAGGATGTATCCAGATAGTCAGAAAATGTGCTCCCCCGCTTCGTCCATCGTGTCACTATGGGAGAATGCAAAGCTACTTTAGTATTCGCGAGAGCACACGGGCCAAAACGAAGAATAAAAAGTAAACCGAACTCGATTTAGTCGGATATATCAGAAGCGAGAAGGAGAGAGAGGAGAAATGAATCGACCGAATCGAACGTACGAAGCTCAGCGGCAGGAACGCACGGATGGATATTCGGAATCGCCGTTTAATTGTAGTTTCCGTTCCATCGCCTCGGAATCGGCCGGCCGTCCTTTGTCAGTCGCGCATAGACGGAGTTCGCCGAGCGTCACCGAGAACAGCCGAAGCGACTTGTACGTTAAAACGAACGCCCACGAGGACGTACTAATTCACTTGATTTCGACGCCAGCACCACGGCCGTTAAAGCGTTAGAATCGTGAACTATGACAATGACGAAGATTGCGTGCGACGGAAAGAAGATAAAGCGACGAATTTCGAATGGAATTAAGCTCGAAGAAAAATACTGTCATTAGACTAGAAAGGGTATGTTGAGAATTTTATTATCGCTTTACTATTTTCAATCACGGCACATTCTGGATGGGATTTTATCTACTTTTTTTTAGGTCGAAGCTGCCGTACGACTGTCAAAACTGTTATGGTTGATCAGTAACTAATCAACGGTAGATACACAGTATTTGTGTATAATCAAAGTTACGTAACTGGCAGACTAAATGCGTCCGAGGTATCTCGAGGCTGATCGTGGAATCGAATTCAGCTTTGATTACCTAATAAATTCAAATAACCCTCGAGCAAGGCAGAAAAAACAGTAAACCATTACGCAACATTCCCTTCGAGAATGATCTAGCGTTACGTTAACACCGGTAAAAAAAAATCTCCATTTTAATTCCTGAAAATTATTTCCTGTCCGGCCAACAATAATTCTCAATCACTCCAGTAGTCATCAAGATCCTCGCGTGATCCGCCAGAGTGACGTATCAGCATCACCACAGGAAGCACCCACCCACCCACTCGCGTCTCAATCCCTCGACACTAATAGTGTCTTCCGCATCATTCTGGATGCTGACTTCCCCCCCAGAGGGAGAAAAGCCGAGGAAGCCCGAGTCGAGTGATTAATGGGACTTGGACAATTCTAATCGCGGCTGCATCGATCGATTACGTATCCGCGTATTCAGAAAAGAAGGGGAAGGAGCTCGGAGAGCCACGATGACGAATTCGAGTCGGATTGAGTTACTTTTGTGGAAAAAAAAATTCCCTAGTCATGGAGGATCAATTAGAGTGAAAAAAAAATTAAGAAAAAAAAATCCAAAAATACGATCGACAACATTATCGATCAAGTTAAGCGATCGGACTGTCGGATCTATCGGTTAACGAATAAATTTAATTGGATCGCGATTAGATTTTTATCATGGTTACGTGATACGGCACTGATCGAAATATCATGTCGGGTTAGTTTAGGTTAGTACTCCAAGGGTGCTTCGCTCAGTATTTACTGGTCCGACGGATTTAAATAAGGTAAGTCGATCTTCCCTTCATAAATTAAGCTAAGACGTCTACTCGCCAGGCTGATATATTCAGGAGTGACGTAGATGATCGTACGCGCATGCGCAGTGCCCTTGGGCCAAAGCTTTCAATCACTGTCTCGACCGTCTCTTGTCACGAGAACTTAAGCCGAAGGGGGGAGATGAAAATTGATAAAATGCGTCAAGCAACCCAGGAAGGAAATAGGGCAATGAGAAAGTCCAAGGAAAGTGGCAGTGTGTTATAATACATCACCTATGGGAATTTGGTGGGAAATTTCGAGGAGGAGGGGTAGGGGTGCTTACGTGATATCTTCCTGAAGGAAAGGCACGCACCTGTCATCCCGATAAGATAAAATCCCGGTACACAGTGCAAAAGAGCGTAGTCGATTCGCGAATATCGACTCACGTAACAAACGTATTTGTCAATCGGTTGAATATGAAGTTAAGCCACCCCCCTACGACCCAAAGGGAACGTCAGAGTAAGATCCAGCGGTGGCTCTTAAAAAATCGATATGCCATCTCGCTGGGAGTGGTGATTTATGTAATACGTAAGACGCGTAGAGAAAAAAATTTTTAATTTTCCCTGTTATTCGACGAAAAAAATTTTTTGTACTTTTTTTTAGTCAATCGTCCTTTTGCTTTTTTATTTTCAAACCTGCCTCTGATGGGATTACGGTTTTTCAATATAAGCAACGAGGCTTGATAAATTACCAAGGTCCAAAGTAAACAGCACCGGCAACACGAAGCATTAATCCGTAGCTCATTAAGACTACCGCCTTTTAATTAATCACTCGCACTCTCTCTCGCACTTTATTCTTTTCGCTCTCTCTCTTTCTCTTTTGCTACCAACCAGTCTCTACCGAGGGTCGCGTCCCTGTGATACACCCTTAAGTATCCTGAAGCCATCTGACGTTCTTCGTACTACAGTTTACATGGGCAGCTATTTGCACGCGTCTAAGTCTCGAAACTTATTCCAGAGAGAATTCGGGGTCCGGGAAGTTAACCCCGCATAATTCGAAAATTCTAATTCTTTTGTTTGTTCTGAGTTGTTCCAAGTTTGTTCTACAATGTTCCAGAAAAACAAGTTTGTAGTGGTAAGACGGAAAAAACACTTTTTTACCGGAACCCTTCACTTATAGAAAATCAAACTTTTTTTTGTTGTTCTAGGTTGTTCTAGTTGTTCTTAATATTGTTCCAGAATATTATTACCGATAAGTAAAGAATACTAGAATGGGATCAGAAAAACGTTTTATGCGTATAAAATCGTTTCTTTCTAATTTTATCCGGCTTGCAACTACCCGATCGTTATACAAATCTAGAACAATCATCGATAGACCGAGAACAACCTGGAACAACCCAAGAGATGATGCTTTTTTTTTAAACTACTACCTTGGGACACCACAGCACTGAAATTCTAATTCAATCTAACCTAATGAAACATTTTCTAAGCCCATCACAACTCTGGATGTCTAGCATTGAAAAAATGTAAATAAATTTGGTGTGACAGCCACTTTATGGTCCTTGAAATAGTCATTACGTTGAAAATACTTTGAGGACCGACTCCAAACTATATACTTGCGCTCAAAGTAGTGGCTGCATAACTGAAATTATCCCCCAACGTATATTTTATTTGTATACATATATAAATATACATGCATAGATAGATATAGATAAACATTCCAGGTTTTTATAGATTTTTATAGGTTGTTCCAACTAGTCCTAGGTTGTTCCGTATTGTTCTATGTTGTTCTAGGTTTTTATAGGTTTTTCCAGGATGTTCTAGGTTTTTATAGGTTTTTCTAGAATGTTCTAGGTTTTACTAGGTTTTTCTAGGTTGTTCTAGGTTTTACTAGGTTTTTGTAGGTTCTACATTTTTCTAGGTTGTTCCAGCTTATTCTAGGTTGTTCCATATTGTTCTATGTTTTCCTATATTTTTCTAGGTTCTTCCAGGTTTTTATAGATTTTTATAGGCTGTTCCAACGTGTCCTAGGTTGTTCCGTATTATTCTATGTTGTTCTAGGTTTTTCTAGGTTTCTCTAGGTTATTCTCGGTCTATCGATGATTTTTCCAGATTTGTATAACGATCGGATAGTCGTGAGTCGGATAACGGTAGAAAGAAACGATTTTACATGCATAAAACGTATTTTTGATCCCATTCGAGTATTCTTTACTTAGTGGTATTAATATTCTGAAACAATATTTAGAACAACTAGAACAACCTGGAACAACAAAAAAAGTTTAATTTTCCATAAGTGGAGGGGGGGTGGGGGGGGGGGGGGGTTCTAGTAAAGAAGTGTTTTTTTCGCCTCACCGCTACAAATTTCAGTTGAGAAACTTGTTTTTCTGGAACATTATAGAACAAACTTAGAACAAACCAGAACAACAGGTAGAATCGGAATTTTCGAATTATGGGGGGCTAACTTCCCGCACCCGAAAATTCGTAATGTTTATGCAAAACGACGAGTCCGCGATGATCGAGGAATTTCGTTTGAAACTGCCTGTAGCGACGAGTGCAACGACTTTAATGCCAAATGGTTCACAAAGCAATCAGAAATTGCGCGTGATATAAAGTGGTTTGTTTTAAGAGAGATGTGAAAATGTGAGAGTGACGTCAGAGTGCCGAGGAGAGAATAGAGATAGAACGAGGGGTATGGAGGCTGCGAGTGAAAGAGGGGTTGATAAAGAAAAAAAAAGGTTACGTGATCAAAGAGAGCCAAAATATTCAGAATGAAAAAATAAACAGAGAAATTTTTCAAAATTTCAATAATTATTAATAATCCGAGCTAAAATCGCACGTCGAAGGACCGTGTAACGTAGGCCAGTCCTGTACATTTATTACGCTATCATTGTTATTATTACGATCGTCATGACTACCGCTATTATCGTTACCGTTGGCTGTTATTATTATTATCACACCGGCGTCTCACTCGGTGCGTCCCACGAGATCTACGGTTGTAGCCGAGAGGGTCCTGAGACGCGAAGGAATCCGAAAGGCGTGTTTATATGGACGCGGCAAAAGTTTCGACTTCCACAAATATACATGGAATACCGCTCCCGCTCGGTTCCTCATTCCCAGTAACCGGCCCGGCACTCTCGTTTTCAACGGTCGAGAATCGTCGGCGAATACTCGCCAGTGGCTTCAGCGACGCGAAGGAGGGGAGGTAACATAAAAAAAAATTTTTTTTAATTTACGCGACACTCGCACCCAAAAACGAACAGGTGTCCCTCAGACGCGTCTGTCCGTGTGCTAACGGACATTTCTACTGGCTGCGGGAGCGGAAAGAGAAATGCCAATGCCGTAATGCCGCCGCTGCAACGACGCGACAACAATGGCCAAGGTCCGCGCGTACCTGCCGTGCATTTAACACGGCGACGTAAGTATATTGGATGGGTATTGGTGCAGGGGCAAAGTGGCCGAGAGTATTCGATGCTCAAGTCCCATGAGAAGCCGAGCGACCGAGAAAAGAAAAGAGAAAGAAAGAAACGGTGGGAAAGGGTTCCCTAAGCGTATGGCTGACCGATAGCCACGAGGAGTCTGAATAATGCAACCAATTACTGGCATGTAAAATTCATGCTGCGATAAAGTCGAATACACACGCACTGCGAATCTCCGTGTACGTGGAAAAATCGTCGGTCGAGCCTCCCCTGATGCGGGACTATGCATTCCCCCCTCCCGGCCCCCATGGGCTCGCGAGGAGACAGGCACGACTTTTTCTTGTCCCATCCGCGACGTTCCCCATTGCCTTCTGGGTATCCACATTTTTGGGGACTTTTTAGTCACTTTTTTTTTGTTTCGACACGTTGCGATAAATCGGTACGTCTTTTCTGTATTTGTGCTCTGGTCGAGTGGGGCTTTAGTGTACGAGAATCGTAGCCGAACGAATGAGCTGATAGCGAAGAATGCTTCAAATTGGCTAGGTATTTATAGTGAAAATTGGTATAGTTAGTGCACGATAGAGAGACTGAAGGGAGGGGATGAAATTTAAGCTTGATAAAATAGGAATGGATGGGATTTGCATAGGAGGTAGTTTGAGGGTAGTAAACTTTTGAGGGTATAGCGTATTGGGTAATTCACAGGAAGTACTAGAAATTTCAAACCCCTCCGTTCCAACCTGAGCACCCTGTATATTGAAATTAATTAGTAGATTACCGTGAGAATATTATGCCGTAAGGTTTTTCAGATAGGGTAGAGATGTCGGTTAAGGTTGCCAGTAGTTTTGGGTACTTTTCTTGGGTATCCGGCGATCCTTGGCTGAGCAGGTAAAGCAGTGAGAATGGAAAGTAAGGGTTGCCACAAAGTGTATAAGGGTCAAAGTGTAAAGCCTCCCTTGCAGTGGCCAATATAAGGAACAAATGGCTGCCGGGGGTCGTTGCATATTTTCTGAAATTATAAAGCCGGCACGAATGGGGTATGGCGAGAGCTGAATTAATTATCCCACGGTTTTCGTGAATTGTGCTGTCCAATTAAGTTACTAGGATTGAAAGTGCGCATGCGCACTGGCGGATTGGCTGTCAATAAAAAAGGATAGAAGCGAATAAGAATAGCGTGATATAAAGGAAAATTTAGGCGCTGGTCGAAGACCATAAATTTATTACTAGGTGAAAATCCCCACGTCGCACTGCAGATACGTCATTCAATTTTCTAGGGAATTTCGGTGCTCCAGGCGAGACGGTCAGACTTTACGGTCGAGCTGAAATTGTAAAAGTGAAATCTAGCTACTCCTGGAAATAGAAGCGCCGTTGAAATTCCCTAGGATAATCTGACTGGGTCTTCCCGCAGGATGACCCTCGTCTATTGACAAAACATAAATCCCTATAGATACAAATACAGATATAGACAGAGACTGTGTCAAACCCACCTAAATAAGGGCATTTACGGTCGTCGGTTTCATCGTCGATCAGACTTGAGAACTAGCCTTAAGACGATAAATCAACGATCTAAATTCTCTTGTCTGACCAATTGTACACTTTCGTACACAGGTACCAACCTACATACATAAAACATTGTCAGAGATAAATGCAGGATCTTTCGAAAGCAGGCGTAGCGTGCAGTGAAACGTTAGGAAACACGATTAGGGAATTATTTTAAATCGTGTGACCAACCTAACCGCAAAATCAGAGAAAGCGCATAAAGACGGATTTGAACGAATCGCACTACTTTCGAGCCGAGTGTTACGCTGTGATACTACAGAGCACGGACACGCCCAACGAAGAACAAAATCATCCAGTTGTATACGAGCGAGCAGAATGCAGTCGAAATATCTCCTAATATTTTTACGACAGTCACTTCAAAAAAAAAAAAACCGTAAAAATTCAATTCCACCTATACCCAATACCAACCGCTTTTCCCAAACGAATCCCGATCGCGTTTCCCGGTAAGCGAGGCAACGGAAGGTAGAGTCGTTCGTGAGTCATTTTTCGTCTAAAATGGCTATTTTCTCCAATACGAAAACGACGCTGGAAATCGGCTAGAGTAAGACAGGATCCAGGAGCAACATCAGCAGCCACCAGTCAGAGAGAGAGAGAGAGAGAGAGCGGGCAAACAAACAGTCAGCAATCAGCCAGTGCCAACCTACGTATAAAATCCCAGGCTTGCCCACCTACCACTGTACCAACCTACCGAGCGAAAAATCCGTACTCACAATCAGGAAGTAGTTTTCCACGCGAAATGAAATCGGATCCGACGTCGTCCCCGTGAAGTAGAAAGAGAGAGACTTCGGTAGCGCAAGAAGACGGATGAGTGAACGGAAGTGGGACGGAAGATCCTGGACCAAAGAGGATGGTGAAAAAGTCCTTCCCAGGATATTACGTATATAATGTCGAGCCTCTATATATATAAATACACAGTAAAGGGAATAAGGTTAGGTTAGGTATCAAGTGGATAGATCAGAAAGAGAAAGATGAGAGGAAGCAATTGCCTTTGACCAGGCACAGCTTGGATGCTGCAGGAGGCAAGTACCAGTTGGAGAAGGGTCACGTGTGTCAAGCTATTATACATAGGACGCTTGGACGCTTTGCTATGCACATCAGTGCATGATTACTCGGCGACCTTGATTTCAGTTCGCGGAAAGTTGGACGACGTCCGCCAGGACGTGTTGCAAGGGAGTCAAAGTACCGTGGAGGCTGTGCGAGCGTTACCGCAATTAGGCCAACTGAGTGGAGAGTCGCGAAAAATGTTTTGCGGATTTGACCCAATTTTACGCTAACCTGTTTCACCGTCTTATCTTCTGAACTAAATAAGGGCTGACTTCTATTAGCAATTGTCGCTGCTGTTGATAGTGCTATTGCTACCGCCACTACTGCCATTACCCATTACTCTTGTGTCATATGGTCCCAGCGTTTCAGGATTCAAAGAGCAATGGTCATGGCCTTAAAGAAAGGATGGCTGAGATAAGAAACGACGGGCACTCACTCGAGGTCAACGACCTTGTCATTGTCTCTTTTTTCGCGGCATAAGCCAAATTCATCGTTCACGAAATCGTCTTTGTTCCCGAGCCTCCCCAACTACGGCGTTACAGCAGCAACACGTGCGTCGCACCCGGAGCAGCAGTGTCGCCTGGTAGGGGCAAGGGATGGCGAAGAGGTGGGAGGTTGGAGGGGAGCTGAGGTTGTTAAAAAATATTGCAGGGAAGCACAGCCAGAAGGGAACGAAAAGATATAGAGGATCGAGAAAGAGGTGGGTGGAGGGTAAAAGAGTAGCACGAGTAAATAAGAATGAATTAGCATAGGAAAACTGAAGAAGGGAAATGAAGAGGAGGAGGTGGAAGGAGGAGAAATCAAAAAGTGGATGATGAATCAGGGAGATAGGTAATGTATTCTCGTGGATGGTGGTGCGGAGGACTGAGTAGACACACCGACGGGGACATCGACGTCAGAGCCGGTAAGTAGTACGGAGAGGGGTAGCCCGGTGAGAGAGAGTGCGAAGGTGGACGGGGTGGGGAGGATCTACAGGACAAGCAGCGAATGCACGAATCCACAAGTAGTGAGATAGGCACGGGGGGAGGTGGGGAGGAGAAAAGTCGGGATCCTGGAGCCCAGCAAAAGAGCAGTTAATACGATGCGCTCCGTTGGTTCCTGAGACTGGATAACTCTGGGCTGCCTTGTCTGCCCTCTTTTCCTGCTCTTCATCTCCCGGCCTCAGCATCCAGAGAGGATGGAGCTTCGGGCTCTCTTAGCTACCGTCTCATCCAATCTGGAAGGAGTGCCCCGAACTCCTTCCAAGCCACGTTCGACTCTTTTCCTTCCCGTCGTCTGGTTCCGCCGTGCTCCTCCAGCATCCCTACCCTCATCCTCCCGGACCTCATCCTCATGGAGCAGCAGCATCAGCTCGGAGGCCGCCACTCAACCTCACCTTGGCTTTTCCTTACGTCTGTCTCGTGTTCCTGTCAGCGGAGAAATCCGTCGCGCACAGGCCTCTAGCAAGACTACCCTAACCGTACCCTAGGCATCGACTTCATCTCACCCTGGGATGCTGTAAGAACACGAGAACAGAGAATGGCTTCGTTAAGTCCAAGCTCCACGTCAGATGCAGCTTGTGCCTGCATTCATGGTCTTGCCGATGCACTTTGGCAATGACAGTGCGACCGTCGTTTCATTGGAAACTACCAAAATATAGAGAACGACAAATCAATCTGTTAAATGGGATCGATCGATCTTATCGACCCGGGACTCTTGATCAGAATTGGACAGCCTGTCGCGTCCTTACGAAGATGAAGTTTAAGAATCCCAAGTTTCGCATCCTCCTGGCGATTGCTTCCATCCTGACGTACCCAGTGCAACTGACCGACCAGAGATCATCCGGCTGCTGGTTTTCGTCAGCAGGATCTAATCTTTGAGATAAAAAATTAAATAAATAATAACAGTGACATAGGCAGTATCAATGAGCCACAGAATCCAGACCCCCGAGGATACTCATCCGAGGAGCCAGAAGAGCGTCGCGACGTCCGTCGAATCGATATCACGGAACAGAGGAGGCTGAAAGTCTTCGGTTAACTTTTCATCTCCGGGCGATTTCACTTTTATTGGATCCTCCTCGTATGACAATCCCAATGGGGATTCGGATTTCGATGGGATACCCCTTATTTATCAGGTACGTATCAAACGGCTGCCTTGAACTGGCGCTACAGGGGCGCCCTCACTAATCATCGGTATTTTCATTACAATTTGCCATTGTGTAATAGCATCATAAATATAATTTAGACAAATAGCGGAACAATGCTCATCCACCTGCCGCGAAGTTGCTGAAGCACAATGCGAGAGAAAATGGTCTACGTGAGAGAGAGAGAGAGAGAGAGAGAGAGAGAGAGAGAGAGAGAGAGAGAGAGAGAAAGGAGGAAGACGAACGGGAGAGGTTAGGAAGGATGGAGGAGGTGCACAAAAAGATGATACTAGAGAATAGAGGAAAGAGAAAGAGAATGTAGAGTATGGAGAGAGTAATATAGCCGGGCGAAGCTTATATAGATGGAGACTAAAGTGAAACAATGCCTTATCGAGCAACATTGTCTACGAGAGGTTGGAAGCTGGGAGAGAAAGAGAAAGAGAGAGAAGATGGGGAAAGAAGAGAATATACCAAGATCCTCTCTCCTATACCTTCACAATGTTCCTGAGTATTACTCCGAGGCCCCAGTACCTCAGCCTCTTCGATCCGCCACACACCCGTATCCTGCAAGGTCACGGGAGATGCTGTGGTCTTCCGATCAAATTGGATCTACCATGGTATATCGGGAAGCCACAATTATGTGAATCTGTCGGATCCCACTGCTATACGGAAACGCCGAAACGATAAGCGGAAACCGTTGGAAAAGCATCAGAGTTCAAAGTTCAAAACAGTATATATATATATATATATAACTTTATCCAGACTGCCCACATACTACATGAGTATACATATATATATAATTATCTAAAGGCATACCCATCATCGACGATATAGATATACCCCAGCAACCTACGGGTTGCCGCTTGGATAATCAACCAATTGAATTGGCTCCTCTATGAAATTCGTATCTCAACGCACTTGATAGTTGGTGTGTACGCACCCTTATACGTAATATCCAGAACGCGGATAACCCGTCGTGCAGTATTTCATAGGTGGATTAATACGCAATGAAAAGGGTTGCGTACGTGTCTGGCACCGGGATCGGACTTTGTACAGCAAGAGAAACTGATATTACTGGTACCTGTGGTACTGAGGTGGGGATGGCTTTCATCTGGATAGGTAAGGGTATATCGTCAGCATGAAACCAATTTCCAAAATCCAAAGTGAAAGCTCTCTCGTGCACCCTCTTCATCATTCTCTTTCTCTCTCTCTCTCTCTCCCTCTCTCTCAAAGTGCTAATGAGTGTCACCTCGTAAGCCAATTAATAGTCTCCCTCCCCCCACCCAGTCGACACGCCAGGACCCCGAGGTCTACATGACCAGAATATACCCCGTGGATTTAGTATGCCGGCCACGCCTGACCAGCACACACGCCACCTCGTCAGCGGGGACCTCATCTAGGGTGTAATAGGTAAGGAGCCCTGGACCCGGTACCTCGTGCAACATCAGCAGCATCCCTAGCACCGATAGGAGTCCATTGCCGTACCACTGGAGCTCTTTGAGATGTGACGATTACTACCCCTGGTCCAGGTGCTACTGGTACTTTTGGGCGACTTCAGTGACGTACCTGGGTACCCTGGTGCCCTGGGTCCCAGTTTTCATTCCAGAATGTAAATTAAAAATAAAAATCGCTTGGCAAATTTCGACCGTGAGGACGATCGGACAAATTAGAAGTTTGTCGGGGGGATGATAAAGTCGAGGGTGAAAATCGGTGTGACCCCCTCAACCCCTTGACATGTCGCGACATTGAATACACGGGGTTGCCTCGTAAAAGGGAGTGCACGGCGATATGTTCTCATTTGAAATCTATCGGTCAGGTCGTAAAAATAACGCCTGAGCGACGAAGCAGTGATGCAGTGCATTCGGAGGTAGGTAGTCACAGATAATAACGGGGATGAAAGTGTTGATCTGGAGGGATGACGTGGGGGTTGCGATGCACCGATGAGATCGACCAGTCCGTTCTGGACCATTTTGTTTTTTTTTGCATTCGTAATGGAGGGGACTGTTGGAGGTTAACAGGCGCGAGGTATGGTGGGTGTTAGATGGGGCTGTCAGAGGGGTTGAGAGAGAGGAAGGGAGAGAGAGAGGAAGGGAGAGAGAGAGAGGAAGGATTCGAGCTGAACGGAAATACGAGTCACACTTAGGGGAGATAGCTTTACGAATTGATAAATCATACGCGCCATATATCCACGACGAAACTTCATTTCGCAGGGTAGAAAAGATGAAAAACTCGGCGGTTCCGCGACCCTTAAATTTTCCCCCGGTGAGTACCAACTAATATATATACATACCTCAGGCATAGCGAATCCCCCTGAATTCCGCACTGTTCAGCTTTCATGCCGTCAAGCTCAGGCGGCAAATTCACAGTCGTAACCGCGAGCCCGGAATTAATAAATTTTCATTATCAATTATTAAGTTTTTCCGCTTTCACGAAATCGGTTTCGACCCTCGGTATCGCGAAGGTCTGAATGAAAAAATATTGTGCCAAGAAGCGGGTAGGCAATGAAAAAAATTATATTTTCACAATCCAGGGTCAGATTGTGAATACGACTCAGACATTAAATATTTTATAAGATTACTATAAAAAAAAAGAACCCAACAACAGCTTTACGCGATTCGGGAAAATATGTTGAAAAATTTGAAGAAAAAGAAAAATCGTCAATTCCACGTTAGTAGGCAAGGCTGTACGGGCCTTAGGTACGTTACATATTGACGAGTCCGAATGGATTCATGGGCGCGATAGCAGCCAGGGAGGAAAGTACGCGAGAGAGCGAGAGATATAAAAGATGCCAGGTACAGGCAAGGCGGACGGAGAGAGAGAGAGAGAGAGAGACAGAAATCGAGAAAGAGTACGTACCGGTCCGGAGGGATGAAAATAGGAAAAAGAAGAAGATCCGAATCTTTTCCCGTAGTGCAGCCACGTAGTCGCCGTTTGTCGATCGTACCGCAATAATTCCTTATTGCTCCTCCAACCTCTAACCCAGCCCTAACCCCTAAAGCCAACCCCTTCGTTTCTCGAAGGTCTGCCTGTCTCTTACCCCTACCACCCATACGAATACCGCCATCGAGAGAGCGTGCGTCCATTTCGCGTATCAGCTTGGCTCCTATACCATTTTCTACTTTTTTTTTTCTTGACTCACCCCCTCCGTCTCACTCACCCTCCACCCCCGCCCTACCTCATCCGCACCCTTAGACTCATTCCAAGTATCTCTGGGTTACCCCGGCAAGGGTTGCTCTACCGCTTCAAGACCCGCACTCCCAATGAGAATTCTCGGTGCCGACCTGCACCACCACCCCCGTACCACTAGGGGGTGGTAATAGGGGGGACCACCCCGAAGCGCAGCGACAAAACGCGAAATCGAACCCTTGGAAATACGCGGAAATCGTTCTTTTCCGCGCGATTAAATCAGATATATCTGGCACGTGAGTGCGGGAGGATTTTAAAGAAAAATATAACCGTATTTCGAAAAGACTAAAAGAAAGACGACCGGAACAGGGATACGAGGGGGGACCGAAGAGGGGGGGGTGCAGACTGAAATAAACCTTCCAACCCCTTTTGAGTACTCACGTAGGTAGATGTAGGATATATAAGATATATATGTATATAAAGAAGCAGCCAATCCATAGGAAAGTCTCGTATACGTCTTTGACTCACCTGTAACAAAAGCAAGAAAAGACGATCATTAGCGCGTTAGTGACTTTCTAAAAATAGAAATACGATGGCACGGGTACGAGGAAGAAAAAAAAAAGTTTACAAGAAACGTGAACTCCCGTACCGGGTGAGACACAAGTACCAAACGACCTTCCCCGTACGTCACGGAGAGAGACAGGGTTATGAGAACACGAGAATAACGGGCTCCTCTGCGGTGGATTAATTAATACCTACAACGTGCCGTAATGGTAGGAGGGTGACAAAGGATAGACGGAAGTACGTAGACGAGGGGAGGAGAAAGGAGGGATGAATCTTTGGTAAAGACCGTTATAAACTGAACGGATCGACCTGAGCACCCGTGAGACCAACTCATCATAGAGTCGCGGTGCCAGGCGATATTAGCAATCTTAGTGGCGTGGCTCGAGAGAGAGAGGGAGGGAGCTGGCGAGAGAGAGAGAGAGAGAGAGAGAGAGAGAGAGAGAGAGAGAGAGAGAGAGAGAGAAAAGGAGGGATGGAAAATGCATACTATAAGACGGCACGGTAACGCTATAAGGGAGCGTTATAATTACGCAAGCACTAATACGTTCTAATAAATGTCACTTAGACCTCCGGCCAAGCGATCCGCGACCAACGTCAACCCCAGCTAGACAGACCCAGCCTATCCCAGTAACAGCCCCCCGACCCGACGATCCACTAGCAACCCACTAAATCTTACCCACCGCTCCTTCTCTATACTTCGTCTATGTTTACGGTGCTAAGTTTGCCCCCTTTCACTGGGGGGAGGGGGGGGCCCAGCCAACTTAACCACCCTTACTGCCTGCGTATCTCTATAAGTACGTCAGAGCCACACAGAATGGAACGTGTGTGCGTGCCCCTTTCCCCCCTTGTCCCCTATCCGCCGATGGCACTATTCTAGAACATTCTAGAAGACGCCCATGCCCGATCGTGCCTGGATAAAGCGCAAGAAATTACGAGATTCGTTCGAGACTGTAATTACGGCATCCAATTATGGGTCTGTGGGTTAGTTTAAGAGTGTGGAAGGAGACGAGGGGGGGTCAGGGAGGAAAGCTGGGGATAATAATAAAAATGAGTAACAGGCACCGAGGTACACGGAACGGTGTACGATATGATTTAGTTTAGGTGGCCTTAGGTACATTAAGGATTCCTTGTATGCAGTAGGGTCGATCGGCTTGCTGGCTGCAGATTAGTTGACGTCCGGTGTGGGTAAGACATGCGAAACGGTGGGTGTAGGGGACGTGTCGTGTCGGCCGTGGCTCGAGCCAATACAAATACATTAAAGCATCTTACGAGACGTCTAACGATATTTATGTTTGATCAGCTGCCGCGGCGTCGACTCGAATCGTCGCGACTTAGAAACCCCCACCGGGAGTACTCGCGTAAGGCTGCGTCTAAGGATCCTCTAATAGACTCTTGCGCCACGTGGCGACACGCCCGTTTTATACCGTAAGGACAGGAAATACGACCCACGGAAATGCACGACCCAGTAATCGCTTGAGACTAAATTGCAAGATCAGTTCCAGGTCGAGGAGTTACAGACGCAGCATCGTCCAAAAAATGTATGAAATTTTCGTAACATTTTTTTTCATCAAATTCTCTACGTCCGATTGGTCCTGATAATCATGGTCGTTTTGGACCCAGTGCTTCGGGTGCAGTTGCAGTTCTACTGCACGAGATCGTAACAGGAGACAGCTAACTGGACGGTATTGCTGGAGGGTAAAATCCTTTTGTCTGCAAATTGCGTTCTCCATGTTTTAAGAGGTCCAGGCACGTTACTGCTTATGAGTACGTAGTCGGACAAGGGTGAATGTTGGTCTGACCATGGTCGGGAGGTACCTACTACCACTGGCTGATGTCGGTCTGTATTCTCAGATATGTACGCCGATCGCATAGGACGAACGTATATCTGATGTTTTCTAGGAGGGGGTGGTCTGGTATACGTATCCAAGCGGGAGGTTGATGAGGGGGGGTAGCGGGAGTAGGGCCAGTAATGGCGCGCGGCAACAGAGTGCCGTCCCATTACAATTTGCAATTATTGCATTTCCCGGCAAATGGATTGCGCTTTCCTAGTCTGCATTACGAGCCACCCTGGACCAGGAGAAAAGGGATTTCAGGAGTAGCGAGAGCCAGGGACGCCGTCGACACAAGAACAACGTCACCGCATCGCTACGTCTTACGGACGCGGTTCGTTTCAATTAAGCCTGGTAATGTCGAGTAGAATTACCTTTGAGTACTCGTAAAACGGCAATTCTGCTTAATTGTTTAGATACTCGAGAAAAAGAGGAATAGATGGAATTAATCCTTTTTTTTTGTAATTTAAAAATAAACTTTTTCAAAATATTACATAACGTTCCTCTCAAATCTCAAATCTTCAGCTTTATCGCGTAGGAGAAATTCGTAGAAATTTTTGAATTTCAGAAAATCGATGAAGCGTGTCGATAAAATTATTACAAGGGTGAGAACGTGATTAATAAATAAATTTAAAAATCGCGTCTCTTGCTTGCACTTTACGAGTGTTCGGTACCGTCGCTACTCTCCCGACGGCAAATTAGGTTAGCGCGAATTAGCGACCGTCGTATTCCCACTCGGCGGTCAGATTACAGCGTGAATTCTAGCAGAAAGCGACTGGACCTGGTAGAACCCAAAGGGACGAAGGCACGCAATTACTAAGGGATATCTACTCATCTCGAGCTTTTGTGCGCGCTGAAAAGCCCCGCTTGAAAAGATCCACAGGCGTTCCACGAGGAGAAGACGCAGCCACGAGGTAACGTGAAAATTCGAGAGTAAAGAAAGAGAGAGAAAAAAATAACAAGATACAGAAACAAAAAAAAGAAAGATATGCACGGAAGAAAAAAAAAGATCAGGGATGGAGAAGAGAAAAGGACGAAGAAGAGAACAGAAATAGCGTACGAGGGGTGGTTAAAAATTTTTTCCCCGCACTCTTTATCACTCTCTCTCTCTCTTTCTCCAGTCAGTCTCGCTCTCTTGACATCGCACGCCCTACCCTCCCTTCTTTTTCTCCCTTACCCACACGACCCCACCAGAAACTCGCCAAGGGCTGAGAGAGAGCAAACCGCCACTCAGTTACCCGAGTCACTCTCAGCCATCCCTATTCAGCTGTGCTGTATGCTTCAACACTTGGTAAAAAGTGTTAGTCCGCCCCTGATGGAGAGAAAGAGAAAAAGAAACGAAAAGAGAACAGACATATAGGCAGACCCGTAAAAGTCACAGTGGACCCACAAAGCTCCAGACGCCGATGCCAAGAAGCTGACCTTGAAATAAACACTGAGAGACAGCAATTCCATTTCTGTGTCACTACCATCGAATGACTACCAGCCTTGGTCCTTGGTAGAAATCATCGAAATTCCCGACGATCCACAAGACCATCCGTACCCGTAGCACCGGAACCATTACTACGGTGCAACAAAATCTCTGCCTTCTTCACGTGCTCCATTGCCAGTGCGCCATCGTCATAGTTCTAGCGCACCAGGGGATCGGTGCCTATACCAGTATCATCCTCCATATGACAGGAGGATGGGACCAAACTGTAAAATCCATCATGCGCCATCATCACGGTTCTAGCGCACCAAGGCATT
>JAYRCB010000364.1:251844-292519 GCA_036026315.1 Trachelus stipa
AGAGTTGGGGGATCGCTCGAGTGGATACGAAGGAAGGTTATCTTGCATAGCTCGTGACCGTGCGAGATAACACAGAGCTCAGGGATGCAGATAGACAGATGGATGGATAGATAGCGAGTGCGACAGAGTGCGATAGAGTGGGACAGAGTGGAACAGAGTGCGATAGAGTGGGACAGAGTCCAACGTGGCTAACGGAGAGCCTGGAGGTTCAGTGGCAGGAATCGATAACACATGGCGGCATATAGGCACATACCGTACTGACCACAGAATGCCATCCATGCGCCTTCCCCTCTGTTCCCGTATTCCGGAACCCACCCCCCGTCACCCCCCACCCGCCCCTGACGGAAAGTCACGATACTCCGGACCCATGAAGACCAACCCTTCTATTAGGGGGAGGCATTGCGGCTGATGTCACCGATACGTGCAAGGCTGTAAGTTACACGTAGACCAGGTACGTGACTGTCGCTCGCTTCAGCCCTTAGGATCACCAGGCTCGTCTCACTCGGTTACCAAGGACTTGAATTAACGTTTGTTCGCAGGCGATACCCTTTCGTTATCGCGAAAGATCATCCTGAGAATTGCATCGTCCGTCGGACGGAAGTGCGCAACGCTGTGGCTGCCCAAGACGCCAATGGACGTTGTTGGAAAACGACCCGGTAATTTCTGGCCACCGTGGGGGGGAGTTGTGAATTAGCCGGGTGACGCTTTTTCAAAGTTTTATCATTTTTCGCGGCTCCTTCGCGCGGACCTACTGGCAGCTGGGCTCAACAGGGGCTCACGAGCGAAATCCCTTATCGCGTCCCTGGGTAAGGGGTGAGGGTGTAAGGGGAAGGTAGGCCACTGCAAAATCTAAGGGGGTTGACAGAAAGAGAGAGAGAGAGTAGGACGGAGAGCGAGAGAGGATGAAAGATGAAATTGGGTGAGCACAGCTGGGGTGGGATTGAGGGATCGAAGGGATGCAAGAAATTCCGGGGGTCGCGACCTTCCCGAGAAATTAAACGAATTTCGACTCGATTAAAATAGCAATTGTTTAATCGACTTTAATAAGGCGTACCGAGAAATCGGAGAGTTGGAATTAACCCGCGTCGGAGGGATGGAGCATCGTCAGAGGGTGAATGCTGAAATGAGATTCGTAAGGGTGGTTTTTCGTGTGCATGAAATTTGAACGTTCAGATCAAGATCTATTGGAGGGGCCATCTACATACGGGTCGCGACACAAATAAGTCCCTTGACTATGACACACTGTTGTCGCGCCGCGACTTTAAATGCATATTCTGCACCCTTGTCTTCCTCTTCACGACCCTCCTCGTCATTGCAGTTTTCACTGCTGCGATTACTGTTACCGGCGTCGTTGCCACGGGCTTAAATCGATTTTTGTATTAACACAGCGCGACCGAGTGAGCGATAGTTTCGCGACAAGCAAGTCGGCCCTAATGTCATGAACTCGTGTACGGACGTACGTTCGAAGAAGGCCCACCGTCGCTACTGAACAGCACGTGGACCGGGTGACAACTCGCCCGGAGGACCAAACCTCGCGTCTAAACTCTTCACCAAGGATCGCGACGAGCTTTCATGAGGATTCTCATTACAACGACGTTCCAGCTACTTTATCGCCGGCGACTAACTCCTCGATAAGTACACTTTCGAAAGGCGCCCAAATACTCTAGTAATATTTAATGCGGCTCCAGTACGACGTCATCAAAGTCCACCCCCCACGTATACCCTGAATTCTAGCGATACCACGGAGGAGCTAAAAAGATATTTAACAAATTTTCCAAAACGATCATAAGTACTAAGTGCACTGCGCATTCCCAGTAAAATAATATATACGTATAAATAAAATTCAAAAAAAAATGGATCGTTCTGTAGTCATGTATTTTATTTTTATTGCCAAAATATAAATAACTCTTTTGCAAAAATATTGCAATACCAGCATCCGGATGTGAAATTGCAGTCGACTATATATCCATATATATACATATAGTGCACGCCCTATGTTGCATCTGCAATACATTTTAATCGTGCAATGCGCTTTCCTAGCTGCAACGTGGCTGCATCGACGATCCAGTACGCCGACAAGAAACCATACGTACTCGCAGACGCGGAACGGGACGCCTGGATTCTCCGTCGATTCGTTCGCGAGTATCGTTCCGTATTTAAATCGCAGTAACGGACGCGACAGGTGCGGCTCCGCAGTCGGCAGCTGTTTACGATGTTTTTCGTCTCTAACAAACCCGAAACGTCTTTTTGGTATAGTCAGTGCTGCCAACAGTCCCAGCCAAGAGACTCCGCGAGAAACACCATAGACCCCCGTAAAAATTTCTTACCGAACGTCGCGCCATACAATCTCCATAAGTGACTGCCCGATTGCGTCAAAGTCCGTGAAAATAAAAAAAAATCACTTAAGTTCCTTAAAAAAATTTAATTAATTTTTCTAAACAATCGTACGTATTTCCCCATCGAGAAGCACGAAGAAAGTTTTCACGTGGATCTAACGTGGACGGCATCCCCGTATCGTAAGGGATGGAGAAAGAAAAAAAATAGATATTTGAAAACAAAAATGAAGCCAAGCACCCGTGCGAATATCCCGTGAAATTTCGAGATAGACGCACTTGGCTTCGCTCGAGCCTTATCAATCGGCTTGGGAGTCGCTATCTGGACGACGCAAGCGAATTGGAAAACGGGAAACAAAGAGTACCGGTAGGCCGATAGAAAGAAAATGCCAATCGGCGACCGGGCGTAACGAGCCGATAAAACAACCGGGCTTTGCGGAGCCGTGACATCTGGTACGAGAGAGAGAAAGAAGGAGAGCCGATAGAGGGGAAGGAGAGCGAGAGAGATGACCTCCTGGGATGGGCGCGCGTATAACGCTTGACAGCTGAATTAATTGAAAGTTTTAAGGTAATTGGAATCGATAACGCTCTCGGATGGTCGTCAGGGGTGCATAGGTGGAGGATGGGTGGTGGCGCAGGTTTCAGGTTCGCTTTATATACACGGGAGGCATATCAAGGAATGATGATAACGGAGTACGGGCTGAATCGTCGAATGAAAGTTCAGGGGGTCAAGGGGTGTGCAGAATACGGTAACACATAGAACGAAGAAACTGTGAACAGTCCGATACGTATACACCTATGGTCAAAATGAAAAAAAAATGGCCGTAAAAGAAAAACCGTGAATTATTATTAAATTTTAAACGAAAAAAAATATTTTTATTAATTAATTAACGCTATCACCACGGTGTCACTAGGTCAATTAATTTCTAATGCAAACACCACGGCGCTTCAGACTTGACAGTTCGAGGCGAAAGGCATGGATATAGAATCAAACGACACGCACAGTTACTACACGTGACCCATAGCCAATTAAAGGCGAGTTCACAATATTATCTAATCTAATGGTCTGTTAATGGTTTTCGACGTCTATATATAAATACATGTACATGTATATATATGCTAAACCAAAAGATCGTCACGTTGCACACGTCCTTTGAAAGTCCGCCATATTTTCAAGCTAAGGATCCTTCCCGTATCGCATAGAGCACAGGCGTCGTCTTTGAGGTCGGTTCAGCGTCCGCGGCGTCGCGACGTTAATGGACTCCAGAATAAACGTCGCGACGCCTGAAAGGCCAGCCTGTTCGGCGCAACTAATCGGCCGTCCAGAATGAAAATTTAGCCCGCGCCAGCTTCACATATTTTTAGTTCACGATATCTAATCGTGGCAGCAGCACCTGCGTTCCCGTGCGTTAGCTTCGCCTCGATAGATACGCCCCGAAAGAGGGAAGTGTCATCGACCAAGAATATTGTGTACTCGCCATTATTTAATTATCTATTCCTTTACCATTGCCTGTATCTTCGCCCTTCCTATACTTTCCATCGTCCTGCGACCCTTTTCCACCCTCCTCGTTCCTCCTTAACTTTCACCCTTGCCGCCCCTCCACTTTCAGTTTCTCCACCCTCCGGGTTCTCGTTCTCAGTTTACGCCATCAGCAATCGGCGGTGAGACACTGCACTAACCACGACTCGTAATTCGAGTGACTGCTCCAGTTTGATAATTAACGCGACGTTATGCAAGATCAAAGAAAAAAAATATATAAATCACAAATACAAGTGACCTGACGGTACTTTTGATTTTGAAATTTTTTTTCCCACAGAAAAATTCAAAAGTGGTATAGAATGTCAAAGGGTCCAAAATCCGGATGTAAAAAGGGGTCGAGTTGTCATCCTGCCGTCGCACCGGTGAAAGATATTCCAAGAGATGATTTCTCCGAATTCAATTATCCCCCCCTCCAACGTCGAACTCGAAGCCAAGAGAAAAATTGCGCTTCGCAAGTCTGCCGAGCGCGAAAGGAATCCAAGAGCTAAGAAAAAAAGGACAGGCAATATCGTCTACTGTGAACCCGGCTTAATCGTATTTTTCGCCCCCTCCCGAGTAAAATTTACGACGTTCGATTAATAATATTCTTACAAAAAAGTCCGGCCGTTCGATTAAGCATTCCGTTGATAGAACTGGGTGCCGCTATACGTCAAACGAGGGTAGACCAAAATAAACCCCGCGAATGTCGCTCCGATGAAAACTCGTCTTACGATTGTCATCCAGAATTTGTACCAAGAAAAAGAAGCTACCCTTTAATCGTACCCACTTCGATAAGGCCTATACCTATATCATCCCTATCCGTTAACCTATCATTCCTATACCCCTGCCACAAACGTCAAGGCCCATATCCATCGTACGTACGACAGTCTAATAATAATACGTGCTAACGAACGTTACGTAAAACCAAGTTAAAAACTCACCTTAATGCTGTCGTAGCAGGCGGTGACCCGTCCATTCTGCACCTCGACGTTCGCTGGGGGATGAGCGAATTTGCACTCCGTGTCAGGCCTGGTGCACTTGTTGCGTTGAAACTCCCTGCAAACCTCAAGCTGAAGCCACCGGGAGTCCTTTCCGTTGAGGAGGTTGTTCATGTTGACCATAGCCATCTTCGAGCCGTTCTTCGAGAATAAACTCTCTTAGGACAGATTCACAACTCGAATTGAAAACTGAGGTCGACGACGAGCTAACACTTCGAACTTTCTTATCCCTTTCTTTTTGTATACCCTTTATATATATTCTCGTACAATATTTTTCCTTTCCTTATTATTATTACAACAACGCGACAACCACGTTTCACGGTACTGTCACTGCTTTGTCCCTTATACGATTTATTATGTCGCTCGCTCTCACACGCACATACACACCACACACACACGAAATGGCGAGACTTCTTTTTTTTTGCAAACTATCTTCGCCTATATCCTCACCGATATAATTCTTATGCGAAAAAAAATATATCTATTAACTCTGTTTATCACGGGGTTTCTCTATTTTCTTTCCTCTTTCTCCTTCCTTCTCCCTTCGTTTATCCTTGTTTCTCCTTTTTCCCTCTTGATCCTCTTCCTTTAGCACTTTTGCCTTATCTCCTCTTGCACTTTATCACTGTATCCTCCTTCTCTGTCGTAGGTCGTGGTCACTGTGTTTTAGGCGTTACTATCGCACGCTTGTTACATATATATATTTATAGATATATATATATAACCTCGTGCTTATGATTTCTCACATATGTATATAACATGCATATGTATAGAGAAATTCTCTCTTATATTCTCACAAACACTATACGCTTTTTTTACGATAAAATATCCTCTATCACTCTTCGTTATCGATGTACGGTGCGTGTTCTGCGTGTTAATTTTTTTTTGCCCACGGGATTATCCCGATTTATTCGGTAATAACTATTTGCCTATCGTTATTATCGTTATTGTATTATTATTGTTTTTTTTTATTAGTATTATTAATATTATTATTAGTCGTAGTAGCTAGCAGTAGGTAATAAGTAATAGAAGTAATAGTGTGGTAGTAGTTTAGTAGTAAATAGTAAACAGTAGTAACGTCAACGTGAGGATTTTCGCGTTATGCGGTCGTAGTGCCGGTAATAGTTTACAGCATTGATAGTAGCGATAGTGGGTCGTGATGCAAGCGACGTAACAATCGGTTGTGTCGTCAGATATTAACGGTTCGACGCAAGTGAATCTTCAGTGCTGTGTGTCAAGGACGATCTTCGTGGATGCGTAGGATCAATCAATGCGCGTCACCGAATAAAGATCCGAGAGGATTCTTTTAGTTTTTCAAAATTTCTAATATCACCAATGAAAAAAGAAAAAGAAATTGCGCGATATCGTATCGAACGATTGATTGTTATCGAAAATATTAGAGTTACGTTATACCGGCAATGTCCTGACGTTTACTTTACTGTATTCACGTTAAAGGAAACGACCCTTCGCGTACGGCTGCCGAAGTACTACTGGCCGTTCCTGCCACGACGAACCTCCTTTTCACGATGCGGAGCCGAAGATTGCCGAAGTAGCGGAGCCGAGCGTCGCCGAAGAAGTTTCGATGCCGAGCGCGAATTCGTCGAGGCGCAACAACTTTGAAGCAGCTTTATAAACAGGTTCGGCGCTGTATGCCCTTTCACCGTGCAACGCGTGTCCACGTGAAAGATATAGATGCGAGTGCACGTAAAAAGTTACTAGGCCGCTGGTGTATTTGCGTGGCGAGTAAATATGAAAGAAGCTGTAGTCCTTACGAGTCGACTACCGTGAGTAGGCTGATAATTTAGCTGGGACTAGAGAGGGGGATGGCTGGGACGATTTTGGCGCGTCGAAAGTGAAGCCTGAGGTGGATTCGTCCTTCAAGCCACGTCGAGTCCCTCGCGCAGCATCCAGATAAGAGAAGGACGAGGTCAAAGTGTCGACGGCGAAAGATAAAGCCCGTAGAGAAGGTGAAAGCGTGTAGCGGCTGAGTAGCGATTTCCTCGTGAAGCTTTTTGAGAATCGAAGAACGAGTCGGCTGGAGATTGACGGTTGGTGCGTGGGATGACTGGCGGGCGAATGGCAAGAGCTGCTGCTGATGACGATGACGACGGTGGTGGCGGCGGAAGTAGTGGTGGTGGATATTGCGATGGTGATGGCGTTGACGTTGGTGGCGGACAGGAGTAGGGAATGGCACACAAGGCGGGCGACGAAGCGGTGGGGAGTGGAGGTTAGGGTCGGACCGGGTCGGGGAGGGGGAAATAGCGAGTTAGCGTGACGTCACTTCCGTTCCTCGATTTTTACGTCATTTATTCAGCGCTCTCCTGGCACTCTTCGCGGATGAATTCTCAGGGTCTCCTCTTCTGAAATTAAGGAAATACACACAGAATTAACGATAGGTGGGCGGCTGAGAATAATTTTATTTTAACAGAAAAAAAAACCGAAAAAAAAGAGTCAGGTATATGGGCCAAGCAAATGAGAGCCACGTGTACACGAAACGTCTGGCGATCCAGCGTAGAGTATAAGAGCGACCGTGTCGCGATCCGATCGACTCATCTGTCGTGTTTGGCTCTCGATATATTCTAAGTATCCAGTGGGTACAGCATTTTCCGAGCACCGCCGAACCGTCCCGAAGGCTTCGGAAAGACATTCCCGTCGTGCCTGACGAGCGCCAATGAGAGGGAGCGAGAAGGCTGGGTCAACGGGCGAAGGAGGGAACGAGAGGGAGAGCCTCAAGCCCAATATCGGACTGCGCGACGTAGCGTGACGCAACGCGAGCGCTGCGGGTGCGACTTAAGAAAAAAATAATAATACCAAGATCATTACGGTCTAACCTGACACATATTGTATCGTAAATAAAATAAAAGAAATTCAATCACGCAATAAGAATTTCAATGTATTCCTACCCCCGCCCCGTCGCATACCCGACACAAAAAAGAGTAAATATAAAAAATATCGATTCAAGACAATAGAAATTTCTGCAAGAAAGAAGAGCGTCGCCAAATAAAAAGGAGCAAACAACACTAGGGTCCGATTACAAAGAATCGAACGAAAGCATTGTCTTTTATTATTTTCTCTCTTTAAAAGATCTTCCAAGAATTTCTCTGTGCCACTTTCAGCCGTAAGACGGCAAAGCCATCAGGGCTCCTCGGTTTCTCCTATTGCCAACCGTTCGCCATAGGTACCGGCTCTGACGTCATCGGACGGCACAGCGTCATTCTTGCAAATGGCGCCGTGCATCCAGACTCCCTCCCCTCGCTCTCCCCCCCTCCTCCCACCCCATATCTTTTTCTCATAAACACGCGGCCTTTCGCGCATCCAAAACTACGGTCTCCGCGACCATCCTTCCTTCTGATTAACTGGTCCAATCTCATTCAGCGTTACCAAAGCCAGATAACCTCCGCGCACTGATGCAACAGACCAGTATGAGCATATAATTTTAAAAAATCACATATGCACACGCGCTAAGTAAACCCGCGAATTATAGCCCAGAGTCATTATTAATTATCGACCCCCCCCTCCTCTATCCTCTTCCATTAACATCCTAATTAACATCTTCAAATAAGCTTCCCCCCTATAATCCATATATCCACACATGCCACACATATGTGCACGCATTAGCTTCGTGCCGTTTGCTCCATTCACGTTCAAGAAAACCAGGGCCGACCCCCCAAAATCAATAGCCCAACGCCAAACCCATCATTCTCCAGGGTCTCGCAGATCATCCCCGACAGATACCAATAGTCCAGTTGACCAAGATAACCAAATGAACCTACGATAACTTAAAAATCCCCAAATTCCAATTTTTAACCCTTTAACCCGCGACGAGTACAGACGACCCTAAAAGATTCGTGATAACGTTACTGTGCCCGGCAAGGGGCTCCGTGCTGTATAAAAGAAATACTTTACACCTGGCCGAACGATAAACTGGCTAATAACGAGCCGTTATCACTGACAAAGAGGAAGTAAGTGCACCAACGTAATCTTCGTGAAATACAGGAGCATACGTGAACTCATATGCAAAGGTGAATATGGGAATAAATATTATGACAGGGTGGAGGGTGGTGGGTTAGGAAGTGTATATTACCCGTAGAGACAGTCCATCGTAAATTCCTTGGTCGTTGGACAACCAAGCCGTTCCGTAAAACGATTCGTTATGGCGGCGTTATCGAGGAAATAAGTGGATCGCGATAAAGCCTGTTCTCACGGGTGACCGAAGAGCGAACTGCATGAGAGAGAGAGAGAGATAGAGAGAGTGGGATCATAGTCGGTCACATGGTGCATGAGGAAGGTACGGTAGGAGAAAGGTAAAAAGAGAGAGAAGAGAATAGAAGAAGCAGCCAGCCCTGTATCTACAATTAACATCGGTCCATTACGCCATGTTGATATATATATATATATGAACGTAGCTGCACGACACGAACAGCTACCCCGTCGGACTATGAAAATGGAGTAATACGTTGATATGGTAAATTAGACGCGTAAACGAGTATACGTATATACAGTATGGCAGACTTCCGATTGATACTTTCTGCGACATTATATCCATTTACCAGTACTGCGAATTGAGTCTGGTGAGTCTGAATTCGGTGCGAGTCCTCCGTACAGCGTTGATAAGAAAGCAGTACTGATAAGGAGAATATCTATGTATACATATAGGATAGACCGTAGGGGTGAGATAAGACGTCTGTTAGAATGGCGGGGAGCTGGAACAAGAGAGAGGGCGAAAAGTAGAGCATTTGAAAGACAAGATCGTCGTGAAGTTATCACGGGGGGACTATAGCACGTAAGGCGTATGTGATAATACCCACTTTCCTGTAATTGGATATCAAGCCCTGATTCGATGTCTCAGCTACAAATTTGATATCGGTATAGTGTTATGCTACGAAGAGATTGTAGGATGGGTTGTCAAGTAGGGGTTGCGCACCCCGAGAATCGTTATATTGGCTTTTGAATTTCGTAAAGGGATTTACTTGAGTAAGTAGCGGGGGATGCGAATCGAGGAGAGACGCGAGAGAGTAGAGAGGGGTAGGTAGTAGATAGGGGTAGGTAGTAGATAGGGGTAGTATCGGGGTAGAAAAACAAAAAAATCATATCTACGGAAAATGACCTTCCATTTTATGGCGAATTTTATCAGTCGCGATTTTGCTACATTGTGGGAGGGGGCGGGGTGGTCCAGGGTAATTAGCCATGGGCAAATAGCTTTGCGGAACCGCAACGTTCCCAAAGCACAGACTACTTGCGTAATTTCGCACGGTACCCCCGGAGCCCCCCTCCACTCGTTCGATATCTCTAATTAACATTTGTTATTACGAAAAAGAAGCCTCCTTAATCACCTGCCCGAAACCCAATTAGTTAATTTAATCACCGCTAATTTCGAACCGCGAGACGCACCCCGCTCGCTATACTTACGATATAACGCCGTCGCGTGAAGAGATAGACCTGCGAAATCCGTGGTTGAATTCATTATATAATTTCGCTAATTTCGGGAATTTTTAATTTCATCAGTCTGTCCTAGGGGAGAGTGAAGAAAAAAGCGCAGACCGAATAAGCGAAGATTTCGTGACGTATTTCGCTCGAGTCGTCATCGACGTTCATACGGAAACCGACGCTGACGTCGCCGCTTGCTGTACCCCGTTGACAAAAAAAAGGCGCCGTTTTGGACGACTGGAAATTAACGTGCACAAAAGTACCACGATACGTGAATCGAATATTAAGACTGAATTGCAAAAAAATTTTTTATCAATAATCAGTCATTGTCACCAACGTGGATACGTGTAACTGTTAATAAAAAAAAAAGAGTCAAACTAGAAAAGCTTAAAGCGATCCAAAACGTAACGCAACGATCTCACTGAATCCACCATGAATTAAAGTGATCCTCGAGGTGCGATGAAACTTGACAAAAGTGCCACCCGGTACACGTGAAACTCAAAGTCGTAATCATTCAACGGAACATCAACCACCGGGCTCGGCTACCTTTCGCCTTATTAACGTGTCCCGAACGATAATGCCGAACGCCAGACGCCACGGCCTAGTTGTCTCGGATGAAAAAGAAAAACAACGACGCTTCAGCCCTTGCGCAACCGGTTATTTTCTTTAGCGCAAAATCTAACGCCAACGGGCAGTACGCGAGGAGCACCGAGTTTCGGGCAAAAAATAAAGGCGAACCCACAACTTACCCACCGACCCTAGAATCATCAAATTTCCTGCGATAATTTACCAGAAATTGTCAATACTAAGCCCCAAAAAATATCTCATACGTTACACACACGTATTACGTACACTCAACGTGATACCCAATCCCTATAAATAGCACCCAATACGTGTAACAGTAATCCCATATGAGTAAAAAAATCTATAAAAATATAACGACCATCGTCTTCCTATAATTGCACGTTCGATGCCTATGCTGCTACATTAAAGTCAAAGGTACCATATGTGATTAATGACGGAATCCCACACACGTGAATTTGCATGTTACACTACGTGTACACGTATGCACCAGCATGTCCTGATATACGTACAAAGACACTATAGTCTCTCTGCCATATGCTTCCACATACTGTCACCCCCATGTGCCTTTCCCCGTCCCTTGTTTCCACATAAGCCTCAACAGTTCGTCGTATGTGTATCGTACTGTACTCTACAGTACATTTCTCAGACTACCAGTCTATTTGTCTACCTCTTTCACTCGTCCTTTCCTCCCTTTCCCATTCTCCCTTCTCTTCCTCTCTCTCGCTCCGCCCGTCCATCTCTGACCTCCCACTCGGAAATCACAGGAGTCAGACTGTCCCTCGGACTGATGTGAAAGGCCCCGAGGCGTCTCCCTACTATCTTTCACTCTCCCTACCGAAAACCGGTTTTTCACGGATTTCGTAATACGTCGCGTTCGAGCGCAGGTTAAGAAGCCATTCCAGGAACGCTGTCTCGGCGTCTTGCCGAATCGAGACTTAGACAGCCAATGGGGAATCGTGTATTCCGAATAGAGATCTGGTAGGTCGCTGCGCTGATTGAATCGTTACGTATGACGTAAATTATGAAACGTTATTCGATATATATAAATCTGATCTGAAGATCGATAGGAAATCGGATACGAATAGATGAGTTCTACAGAGCCTGCATCAATACCTACGTAATCTGAAGACCCGTAAGGAATTTCAGATAAACCAGAGAAAATTGACACATCGAAAGATGCTCCGAACAATAATACACGTCTTTGCAAAATTCGCACAGAATCAGCCGGCAAAGCTTCGATCGAAGTTTCCGTGTGCACTAAAGAGAGTAGTTCGCCGATTGCTCGCTAGAGTGACAAAGAGAGTACACGAGCGAGCTCGGAAGACCAAGAGAGACAGATATGGAGTAAGGAAACGTCATCGGATAAGGAAAGACTACGAAGAAAGAAAAAACTGTCACAAGGCGGACAGTTATATTTCGCGATAATTACCAATATATATCTCGGGCAAAGTCGAAAACACGATTTTGCCGCCCTGAGAGAACCAGTGGCCAGGGTTCGTCAACTCCTGTTTTTTGCGTCAACACCCTCGACACACCCCTTCGCCTAATTTCATCCCCTGAAGAAATTCCATGAGCTAATTACTCGAGCACAATAGCTCCAATGATATACGCAAATAAAATCAGTGTCATAGGTCAGGTATCGATACGCACCAAGGTATAGTGTATTCGCGGTAATATCGACTATCCATAAAAGCAAGTAACGAATCAACGTGCCTCGATGACTTTCAGGCTTATTCCCACCCCGATCGAAAGAGAAATCGACCCGAAGACCCAGGGGCGTAGGAACGCGTTGTTCTTGCGTCTGGGCTGAAAATAGTCGGGCAGGCGCCCCGAGGCCTTTTCTCCGGTTTAAGGGGTCAAATGTCGCGCGCCAATGTCCCAGGAATTATCGCCGAAATTAGCAACCCGGAAGGACGCGATCGGACGGGGGTTCCAGTCGACGGATGCGTCCCACGCAATTTGCACACGAGATGCGACGCCCACCGTGTCACCGATTAAGGGACAGGGAGATGCTGGATGAAACGGGACGGGATGCTGCGCTGCACGGAGGATGATGTAGATACGGAGAATGCGCACCCTTGATATTATCTATAGACTCTGCTATCTCACTCTATCGTTCCTTCTCGTTCCCTGACGTTACATGTACTCGTATATACGTATATACCGGGTGGGAAATCCTTCCACGAAATTCCTATGTGGTGGACTGCCCTGCCCATGAACCCGCACGGAGGCTGATTCGTCGCGGCCATTCAGTAGGATGACTGTCTGAACTACAGTATGGTATAATACAGTAAAGCATAGTATAGTGCAGTATACTATAGTATGTTAACTGCATCGTTCTGTAATACGTACGGCATACGCATATAATAATTGTACTTGCCACTGTATTATGTACGTATCCATCGACAATAACATGTCTATTTATATATATAATGTAATCGTATATAATTATATGTCTACATACGTATACGGAACCTGGCCTGAATGGCCGCAAGTTAACGAACCGTTATCTCCCCATTGGATATTTGCACTGTCGTGTATACCTATATACACGTACAAACGTATGTTAATTTGCAAGCGAATAAAAAATATTTATTACGGCATCTCGTAAGGCTTATCGAAATAATCTTCGCGAATTTGTTTAATTCGTGGTTCGTAATCATCCAAAACGTAAGACGGTACTGCCATAGCCCGTTTGAGAGATGAAATAAGTCGGGGGAGAAAAAAAATCGCTCGATGAAAATTGCAAAAATCATTGACCCCTTCAGACCCCCCACAACAAAAAACGCCACCGTGCAAGACCAGTCGGTCATAAACGTCAGGATTGCTCAACGGAGAAAAATCAACGAGCGATCTATGAGAACAATTGCAGCAATTTCACCCGATCGAATTGGCAGTAGCAAAATAGGTAAATGACGTCAGGTTGTTTCATCGATGAAAAAAAAAAGATAAAATCGCAAAACAATATTCCGCACGGTTTCGCGTTATAGCGTCCCTCAGGTTTACACGGCGATTGCACAAATTTCCGCTAATTGCCAGCTCCTCGTCTCGGCTAATTATGAATGGCCATCCGCGCGTTAAGTTCAAACGCTCCGTTCGTACCGTCCATATTGGAAACATCGAAAACGTCTAAAAAAAAATATCTAATCCATATCAGCCACCGATAACACAGGATTGCCATCGGCGATTCAAAATCACGAAATTTTTGATAACGGCAGCTGTTCCACATACGACACGTGAACTAACTGCTGGACTATATATATCGTCGGCACACTGTACTATATATATATATATATATCTACAGGTCTACATACGTCACACCTAGAACAAGGTACGTACCCGCACGTACCTAAGTAAAGGCTATTAGCGGTTATCTGGTGTCCTCGGGCTAAGCACTATATATATATATGATAGAGTCTGTACTTCTACATCTTGAAACCGGAAGTTGGACGATCCGATGAAATTTCGAATCGTGCAATTTCCTAGGTGGGCTGCCGCCCGAACTCCGGCAATGACGAAAGTCTAAGGAAAGAGGGGCGGGTGGGGAAGGGGGGGCGGCGGAGAGGGGGACTAAGAGTAGGAGAAGGTATGGCCAGAAGAAGAGGATTGGATCTCGAGGAAAGATGATGGTACCGGTAGCAAGTATAGGGACGCTCCAAGTATTAGTAGCGGCAGTAGCAGTGACGATACTAGTGGTAGGCAGTACAAGTATAGTATATATAAGTAGTAGTATATAGCAATGTAGGTGGCGAGTCGGTCGAAGGGAGTAAAAGCGGGACAAGCCGACCGAGGATTAACGTTGATGTATCGCTCCGGGCGCGAGAGAAATATTTGTAGGTTATGTTGGCAGGTCAACGCCACCCGCTCCCTCGCGGGAGCAGGCCTGTCACGAGGCTAAAATTAAAACGAGACGCACCCACCTACACGTAGGTTATATCTAAGCTTTGAGCTTTAAGAGCTCGTGTTACACGAAGTGTTCGTATTATTTTTTTTCTTGCGTTTTATTATTTCCTTTTTGTAACTCGGTGGTCAACTTCTTGCTGTACCTTTAGGACGCTATTGCATTGTGGGTAATATTGATTATCGCGTGCCTATGAGATTCTTATGTTGGATTTGATCGACTGTGGACATTTTTTTTTGTTTAAGATAAAACAGTTGACGGATCCAAAATGGTAATTTCAATTTATTTGCATTTTACGCTTGTGACTGGGTATCTGGATTTTTTGGGTATATGTATATCTCTATATGGGGAAGGGCAAATCCAGTTGGGTGAACACATCGGAGGATTATTGCTGACCTCTGTAAGTTTCTCGACGGTGTCTAAACTCCTAGGAACGTAGTCACGTTTGATCGTAAAAAAGAAGTGCAAGGGAGGAAGTATCGGCGGAGAGAAAGCAAGGCAATGCAACCTGGGTAAACTCGATTCTGCGAAATGGTCCAGATGGAAGCTGGGAAGGTTATATCGATGCGGTTACCGATACCTTGCCGGGTTTTGAGTGGAACGGAATAATGTTTAGGAAATGAAAGGCGAGGAAAAAGGAAATAAAAAAAAGAGATGAAACGACATTTATAGAAACCCTTGCGATATCGATTAAACGAGATAAGCGTGTGAGGTATATATGTATATTCTTTTTGTCCTTCAAATCGAAAAGCAATCGACTAGCTATGCGATAGTTGTATAGAGATAATTTGAAAAAAAATTGGCGATTTGGAATTTCGAAGTTTCAAAATTTTTTTTTATACGGCACACTCTGACACTGGTTAATCACCTACACGTCCGTATGTATTGAACTATAGGTAACTTTTGTGCGACTTATGATTAAGGATATAGATAACGAGCAAGTGATTATTGAGAACGCGGCGAAAGGTCGTTGGACTTTAATGCGAGAAGAGGTACGAGATTTTTTTCTCGGAAATTTTGAAAGATTATAATAAAGAGTAATCATGTAGCTCCAGTGTTATTTCTCGTGATGATAATTTCTGGGTTATATGGAAGAAGAGAAGGACGAGGAATGAGAGAGAGGGAGATAGTAAATGGAGGAAAAAAAAATATATGAAACAAATAGAATGAACTTCGTACCCTCTTATGGAAACAAATCGTCCCGTTCAAAATGTACGTAAACGAGGCGCCAGGTGTTTCAACAAATCGATTTACGTAACCGGCACTACTTTTCTTGTCTCTCTCTCTCTCTCTCTCACCCACACACACTCCAGATTCTCCTTCGTTCGCTCCGATCGTCCATCTCAATTTCTTTTTCTGTTTGTATGTACTCTTTGGCATGCCAGGACCCTGTGCTCGTTTACCGCATTAGCCGAGAATCACTAGGAAACCTAACCTAACCTAACAGTAGGAACTTTTGCCAAAATACACGCATTTCTCATTGGAAGATCGAATTGCGATATGAATTCGCACCTGTTCTCGTAGGCTGCCTGAGTCCCGTGTACCCGATGATTATTTTTAATTTGAAAAATTAAAAAAAATTACCTACCCTGAGTATAAAATTTGCAAAAAAATTGTTGCCCCAACGCCTCACGTGTCAAGGAAAAAAAAAAGTAGAAGAAAGATGCGCAGAGAGACAATGGCAGAGAGAGCGACATAGTGCGGGAAGATAAAGAATAGAGAACGTTAAAAATAAATCAATAGAAACCTTGAACGTGAAGAAGTGCGACACCCGGTCTAACCTAACAGACAAAGATGGTCTCCCTTCGACTAGCCAATATTTCCTCCCACACATAACGAACGGGAAATACAATACTGACAAGGCAAAAAAATATTAGCAAAATTACAAAACCATGGGAAAAGACTAATGAACATTGCAGATGTCTCGAAATACATTGTAAAGGGTAAAATGAATGTTCATCCTTTGCAGGATCCGTACTATGTTTATTCGTGCCTGTTGTATAATGGATATACGGCTTAACGAAATATTCTGGCGACGACTATAAATAATCTCACGTATAATTTAAGCCGTAGGAGGTCGAAGGTCGTTCGCAAAATTTAATCTGCTGATTTTTATTTCCAGACTGATATGCGACTCTGCTCCAAAATACAGTGATAACGTAAAAAATTTCTTTTTCTTAAATTTCCCACAAAATATCACAGGATAAGGATTTGAAAATTTATTTTAAAAATAACTTAAGATTTATGTCACGCGGCGATACTGAAAAATATCACGGATTCCCTCAGTTCGGTGGGTCGTCGCTCTTGCGACAGAGATTTCCTTTTCCATGGCGACGATTACTTCAGGAAGTGACGTAAGAAAAAGCCGAAAAGCATTGCTGGCACCTTTCCCTTGGGATGAACGAATAACCAAAGGGAATCTTTTTGGAATATATATATATATATATATATATATGCACATACATACAATGTAAGAATCACGAGGGTTAGCTACACAGCGGCAAAGATCGCACTTTTGACAGCGACAGCGACAAAAACGCTTAACGCGAACGCGCCTTACGTAACTCTGCGTAATGTAACGTGTTTTATTACGCGCATGCGCAGTGTTCATTTTACATCCCGTTCGTACTGGTTATCAGGCTAAAGCGAGGCACCGCGACGGCGACGCTTTTTTTGTCGGGCTTCCGTTCCCAAAAGTATGCCAGCCAACTGCGAGAAGAAACGAAAAAAAATTTACCGGAAGGTCAGTAAAAGTTAAAAAGAAGAAAATTACACGACAGAGATCAGTATGTGTGTGTGTATATATATATATAGTAAATGGATATATAACCTCTCTCCGCACGAAGATAATTTCACATGTTAGAAACGCATTAGTGGCCTGAGAATTTTGACAACTCGACAGTTGAATGTTTCATATCGTTTGTATGTATATATTTGTAACAATGAAAGAAGAAAAAAAAGAGTTAAAATCCCACAAAAAATTGTATAATTAAATAAAAATTTCATAAAGTCCATTTTGGTATTCTACGATACTTTATAAAATTATACCTTTCCAACAATATATGTATTAATTCACTTAAAGTCCAACGGTTCATTTTTTATCCCCGTATACAAATACGTTACACATATTTCGTTGACTCATTAACACGCGACTGTTTCTACTTATGGAAAAAAGTGCTCAAGTGACTTTTGGGGAAAATAACGCATATAGCACAGAATTTTGTCGAAAACCTTGGCAAGTTTCCTTCAGCAATTTTGTAACAAGAATCAATCATAATGATCCACTGTCGAACACTGAAATTCATTCACAAATGAAATACGATAGGGAAGCAACGATTTTTTCGAATGAGAAAACAATTTTGAAAAAAAGCAACAGAAGCTTTTTACGAGCGTTTGATGGCACAATTTGTCAATTTTTTCTTTCAGCATGAAAAGTAAATACCACGCACGCAGTCACTCCTGCTAGAGCACAAAGAGGAACGAAGTGAAAGATGAAATGAAAAGAAGACTACAAGGATAACTGTCGCGTTTGTCACGCCGCGTTATTACGCGAATGTTCATCTTGTAGCATGTGGTTACACACACGCATACTCATACGTATTCTTATATCGTAGGCGTACGTGAGGAAATGGGTGCGTATGCTTATCACTATACGTATTTGTATACACGAGTCAACCCAACAGCCAGAAGCCTAGACGTTGCCCGTTTACCAAGTATAATGTATTTCAAGTCAAACCACCATATATACACTATTCGTGCTTATTCCACATCTCCTGGTACTTTCAACGTAACCTTTCGCGATGTCACCTTACTGCGTTGTCATTGCATCGCATCGCGTAACAACGTGACGCGCCCGTACGTTGCAAGCGTCGACTTCACTGTAGCTATTAGGAATTTAACTGGTCGCCCGATAACGTAGTAAGACGTTGTATTTCGTAGGACATCAGGCGACAGGGACGTGAGCGAACGTGGCACCAGGCTGAATTCGAAGGGATCTGTGGGATTAGGAGAGAGAGACAGAGAAACAGATCAAAGGAGATAGGTAGTAGAGACAGGGACAGTGTCGAATTATCAAGGCCTGAACAATCCTGTGCCATAGTTCTACAACGACGTGGGAACGTAAACCAATTAGACTGCCAGAGAGAGATGCATTTGTCGACGATGACGTAATGGTAACAACGCCACGTTGTCCAAAAAGACATACATAATTAGGGGGATATTATTCCTTAGGGATTGTGCCCTAAGAAAGGTCACGCGTGTCGTACCAACCGTAGATCAAGGGAGCACAGGGGAATTGATCCAGTCGGTGATATAAAATCCACAATCGAACAGAGCACTTTATCATATATTTTCTGTGTATAAAGTATACCTTGTGCCGGGACACGCGGGAGTGATCGGCCACGATATCTTGTGTAATCAGGACGATAGGTTTAATCGAACAAAGTGACTTCCTCGTTTCCCGTTTTCACCATAACGACGATACACTGATGTTTATCGCACCTTTTAAACGGGAAGCCCGGCTCGCTCGTCCGACGGAACATAAAAGGTGTAAAACCCGGTGCGACTTCACTACTCTCGACTCTCACTGACTCTGTGGCACAATCACTGACGCCGGCCCGGATGCATGCGACCACTCTTCCGACTCATAGCAGCCTCGATCCTCGTTCTCACTGGGCTCAGACGTTACTACCACTCGCGGATAGATGACGACGGACCGACTGACGGGCAGAGATATGCAGCTGACGGAAGCCTTGATGCGATTGAGAGGATAAAAGGTAGGCGAGCAATACTGGTTAGGCGACGGAATTGCGACTGCTTGGCTAACAGGAGCCTGGCGCGACAGCGACTGCCCGACGGCAGCGCCCCCACCCCTATCGCGCCGAGTGGCAGGAACCCCCCCACCACTCGATAACGTGTCCCCCACCAGACCCCTCGCCATGCGTTTTACGCCCCGGTCCCGTAGCGCCGTCTGCCCCTCCGTGGCTCGATAAAGCAAGACACGCGCATGCGCGGACTACCCCCACCAAATACGTCGGCCTGCCTGGAGAACCGGCAACAGGGTTAGGTTGGGACGCGCACACGGACGGGCACGCACATCGCCGGGAACCATTGCGCGAGCTGGTGGGTGTACGAGCCGTGTAGGAAACCTTCATGTTGCCGCCGCCGATGCTGCCCGCGCACACGTATATCTCGTATACACATCGGCGTAATCTCGTTTCTCCGGCGTCGGTGGAGAGAGAGAGAGACAGTGCGCGGGCGGGAGAATGAGAGGAGAAACTTGGAGACGAGGAAAATTCTTTATACCGACGCCGATGCTGATGCCGCGCGCGCCGCATGAAAGATCCTGGAATATGATAGGAACCGGCTGCATATCGTTTGCACAAACTCCTACAGGAATCCAGCTCTTACGCGTTTGATACTTACTATGGTATACGGAGTTGATTTTTTCAAGGAGTATCGCTACTTTAATATCTTCGTAATGGGTCGTGGGGAAGGAGCGTATAAGTTTCATGCGTCTGGCAGTTGAGTTAACGAAAAGTTTGAAAATACGTACGGTGGATATCAGCCTTACTTTTAATATCATTTGTATCGAAGCTAACCAGTAGCACTGATACTTTTATCGCCCTGCTATCTCCTTGGTTAATTCTGATCGATCGTTCGCTTTGCTAAACCTGAATTCTTATCAGATCGTACGTCGATAAGAAAGAAGCTCCAACAAAGAAGTTAACTTTTGCAGATGCAACAATTGACATCGAAAATTTATACAATTATTATGCTATATGTATTAAGAATATTTTTAACTACTCGATCATTCTGCCGTAATACGATCTGTATAATTGTACGTATTGATTGAAGGATCTACAGTAACCATCAATTATTTATAGATCATCGTGATTGCTCTTTTATAAATCTGTACCCTATAACAAGATGGCGACGATACCCTGACGATCATATTAGAAAACCTATATTAAATTTTGGAGTATTCGAAAAAGGAATTAGCGGAAAGTGTCACGATAGAATTACGGAAACGGATGTCGCGGGTTCCGGCGTTTCCAGCGCCCTTGGATAAGTCGTGGCGGCACGTTGTTTCCGGGAGAAAAAAACCGCAAGAGCAACACCGGAAAAAGCATCTCTAGAGAATTCAGGGTAAGATCCCGATTCGGAGTGACCGTGAATAAAGTCTTTATAAAATACGTAACTGAAAATCGCTAAAGACCTGACAAAAAAAAAGACTCAAGAAGAAGCTAAAGCTAAAGCGATCATACTTGCAGGTCCACGGGATGACTTTTCGACGCAAGAACCAAGACGTAAGATGGGCCCATCATAATAAATACAAGATTTTAGATGCAATCTTTGGCGGCGTGGACCGTGAGAGATGCTGAGGACCTCTTCCAGACGTTGCAGTGCTGCCAGGAGTAGGTATCGGGAGTGGGAACAGTGGAACGAAGAAACAGACAAGGATACTGCCGTAAGAGGGATAAAGGATGGGAAAGAGAAGAACCAAGAGAAAGACTCTGGACCACGATACGAAGAGCCAGCAGGAAGGGGATGACGTAGGACGATATATCTCCTCAAGCTGAACCGAATAAAATTTTAACAAAAACTGCTGACTCACTCTATTACGATTTCATCCCCTTCTCTCTCTCTTTCTCTCAAGAGATACTTTTAGCCTTATACTCTCCTCTCATTTCACTGTACCTTCTTTTACTTTATATATACATATATACTATCCACACCTTTCTCTTACTCGCCTGACTCTTTCCCCTCTTCCCTCCCCTCCACGTCATCCTTCATTTCTCCTTCTACCCTCCTTCTCCATGGCACCCTGGCTAAATCTCTTAACATTAGCAGTAATCTCTATACTATCCACTGAACCCGGTAGTTTCCGTAGCCGTGAAAAATTTCATTAGTAACGTTTGACTATTGGCTACGGTCAGTCGTGCTCGAAAATTCCAAGGTCTAACAAAGTTAGAAAAATTTCCCTGAGAGATTCAAGGGGGGGAGGGGGTGGATGAAATTAAATTCGAGCAAAAAAATCGTGGCCATAACGCAACGCAAGACTACCGATGGAAGATGGGTAAAAGAGGAAAGAAAAAAAAATGGTCAAATTAGAACATTCTAAATGTATGATAGAGTGACCTTTGACCCAAGGATCAAGTAAAATTACGAAATGATCTAATCAGCAATTACCTCTATCATACCTTACCCAATCGCATTCACACATCGCTATCCGTCAACAGTGGTCCCACCTTAAACCATGGCCAGCATCCTTGACGAGTGAAGAATAAAAATGGGCAGGATGAAGGAAACAGGAATGAAACACCTCCGGAGAGGTTGCATTCAGCATCCCACGATATCTACATCTATTTTTGGCTACGGTCAGCTGTAGTTGCGCGGCATTAGCATAATGAAGATGGTTCTCCCCCCCTTTCCCTCTCCCCCCGTACCTGGGTGTCTAGTCCAAAGCCTAGCTCTGCACAGAGTGGTCCAGCAACTCGACCGACTGTTACTAAATATATATATATATGTGTATATACACAAGTAAGTAGGATGCCAATAAAGAGTGCCAACAGAGAGAAGAGAGAAAGAGAGAGAATATCTACGCTTATGCCAGTTAGACAAAGATAGAGAATAAAGGACGACGTGCGATGGGTATGCTAAGGGCTATCTATACAATGAGCAAGACAGAGACGGACCCATATGAAAGGACTGTTAGTAAGCGAGACAGAGAGAGAGAGAGAAACCCAACACGTCCATGAGAAACAGAGAGGAAACCTGCTCTAAGACGCCGCATCGCACCGCAGTAACAATACAATAAGATAAGAAGCTACGGGGAGAGGCCTATACCGTACTAACCTGACTCCCAGGATAACTCGACGCGCCTCTTCGTAATGCCGTAGAGAAGACACTTCGTTTTTGGTTTCGCGATTTTGCCAAAATTCCAAACGGAAAGGCGCCGCTAAATCTTTCGCGATAAAATTTGACACAGTCGCTGCTGTGGATACAGGTGTCTGTCTGGAAGGTTACAGCGGAATAGGATACTCTGTCTTTCTCTCTCTTACTTACATGGAGATTCTGTTTTATTCGCTATCTCTCTCTCTCTCTCTCTCTCTCTCTCTCTCTCTCTCTCTCTCTCTCTCTTACTCTATCGTGACACTGGGAATTACTCTTTCTCTCTTTCAATCCGCGTATATCTGCATACACTTCTCGCTACCGACTGTACTGAAAATATTCCAGCATCTTATGTCGCATCCACGAACTGGTCCAGTTGAAACGAACTGTGGGTACAAAAAGTCAAGTAAATATTTACTCTGGTAGTTGGTCGAGGGTGTTTCGGGACCGCGAGTAAATTTTCATACGAAGGGTCGGCGCGTATAGAATTTGGCCAAGGGGTAAGAATATGGACCAAGAAAAATGGTAACTATGGAGATGCGGTACATACAGGGATGCTGCGAGCGATATTTTCTCAGATTGAAATATTAATGGCAAGTTTAGTTCAGTTATATAGACTCTCGTGGATAGACATTGTTGAAGTGATTATTTATATTGATTTCGTGATATCGATCCTTATCTGTTATTGTTATCTCTTATCTCTGGAGGCTCGTACCAATGAACTGCGTTACGATGGACTGTTATGTTATTCTTGAGTAATCACTGGTACACTCATTCTCTCTTGGGCATTGCGTAACACGTACAGGCTAAACCGTATGGATATCGGCGCCGTTACTTAAATACAGATCCAATATAATTAATGTACTCCACATGTTCAACTATGCTGGAATAATGTTCGCCAATAGGCTCGTCTCGCGAATTGTATTTGCGAAATACTTATCCATGTATGCGGGAACGTGAGATATCTCCAGTAGGCATTTACTCTTACCGATCCTCATTCTAGAGGATGTTTCAGTGATGTACTCGGGCAGGGAATATTATACCGCGATTATCGTGGAGACTTTGACCGAGGTAAAATATCATTTATTACAAGGCGCTTCGTGATAAATCTGATATCACTGGACTGGATTGTGTAATTATGATAATGGAAGGGGATGCTTTTCACTGAAGATTAATACCCCTCGAGCCGACCTGTAGTACCGTTCGACGTCGTCGTCGAAAGTGAGAGGACTTTCGCGTTCATGGAAAGATTAATATCTATCGGCAATCCATCGATCGGCTGTGAGATAGTCATTTTTAAGTATATACATATATAAGCCTGAAAACTGAAGATAGCTCTTATCCGTTTGATTTCTATAGGAAAGACAACTTCAGGTTGTTCGTTTAAACTGAGTAGCCATACAGCTATATATATTTTAAATATATATATATATATATATATATATATAAGCCAGGAAATTGAAGATAGCCCTCATCCGTTTGATTTCTATATAAAAGACAACTTCAGGTTGTTCGTTTGAACTGAGTAGCCATGCAGGTATATATATAAATTTGGACACTGTCTAATTTACAAAAATATATCAAATTTCAATATTTCTCGAAGTCTCGTTACGAGCATAGGATAAGGAAGGATAATTGTTCGACGCAAGTTCTCATATAGTCCGCTACCGTGTAAAGTTCGTAAAAATTCTCCCGCGACGGCGTCCGGCCTAGATCATTACGTTCTACGGGATTATTAAGTGCGGCTGTACTAATTAACGCAAACGAAGAATCGCGCCGAGCGAAAAATCGTCTGGCGCGCAGCGCAGAAACTGAGCTGCTCTTCCATTTTCTCGTTAACGTGTGTTGCTTCATGCCTTTTTAAGTCGCGATTGCATCACTCGGGCACGCCGTGTGATTACATAAAGAAGCCATTGACAGGGAAGGAAGGAGTCGGTTAGTTCGAGACACGAATGCGTCTTTACGTGACGCATCCGAACTTGTATAGGAATCCGCGTTTCCTGTTAATACTTATTATCGTCCGATCTCGTGATTTTTACCATAATATCGATTGACAAGAGACTATTGTATCTTGGAATTTCGTAATGGATGTTAATTTTTTTTAAATAAATATACCTTCGCGTGCCATCATCGTTCTTGACGAAATCAATTCTCACGCCTTTCGATTTGGGACGCTCGTGTTTGCTTTACTTTAAACGTGATGGTGTCCACAGAAATTTTGACGTCACCCGCTGGGTATCGAGCAGATGGAATTTATCAAAATAACGACGTATTATGCTCGAACGCTGAGACTACAAGGCGAGTTTCAATGGCTTCGACAGTCGCCTTGAATCGATTGTCTATTTTTGTTTTTTATTTCTCTATGACTCACGACTGGTAGAGAAGGGTTTGTTGCCCGTACAGGGGATGACTAAGCAGACCTCCCCGATGGCTTCAGGTTTTCTTGGAATCGCGGTCGTTTGTGATTACAGGGATTTTCCAGGTTTTTCTCTTTTTCTTTTATGGTGGGAAAGACAAAAAAGAGGGAAGATGCTGTATGATTTATCTGCCGTATCGCTGTGAGATAAATATCGATATCTAGGACACTGCTATGCGTTGAGTGAATCCAAGTGGTTGCAAAGTTTGGCAAATATTTCGTAATCTTGGAGATCATCGAAATTTGACGGATGATCGATTTTCAAAAGACCCGCCTTTTATTCAGTTTAAGTCTCGACGGAAGTGCTGCCATCTACGTGTTTCCGTACCAATTCAACGTGTTTCGCTCGATCAACCGGAATAATGCAGGAGTTAAGGAATTATACTGGAAAGAAATATGAATTTGGATGTTACGTAGTGCGGGATGTTATCAGTCATTTTAGGTAATTCGAGATACGTGAATAGGAGCCTGCGCATGCGCACGAGATCTTGTTGGAATTGTTTGGTATTGCGAAAAAAGAATGTTTATGTAAATTTGTCTAAAAAAAAGTCTAACGTTGTAATACAAAAAAGCAGTTTTTTTCTGGACCATGAAACTAGTTATATATTTTTGGAATATGTGTAAAATTAAAATATAGATATACTTCAGATTAATTTCAAGTGTCGTTGACGGTGAAAGAATAACACGTAAAATTTTTTTGTCCCGTTCTCATCAATTTCCAACTTTTATCGATACACGTTATCTAATCGAACGGTCGATAACAAGTAAAACGTTAACGAAAGTAGTTATCGATTGGAATACGTGAAACAAAAACTGACAGTCATTAGGAAATATTTTAAAGAATTTTTGGAAAATCGTACCAAACATAAAAACTATCACCTACGTCCATGGATACTTTGTGTCACGCGCGTTGACTTGGAATCAACGATGATGAGCAATAAATGGCATTATCTGGATATGATAATCCGCCCCTGACATATTTTTGCTAAAAAATAAGCATAACGACAAATTCATTGAAAAAACAAACAATTAAAATTTGATTTCAAATTATCGATCAATACAAAGTACATATATATTTCTTTAATTTTTTCAAAATTCTAATCAGACTTTTACAATCTGAAGTCAAAAATTCTTATATCCAACCTCAAAGCAAACTAGAGCTTCATGCGCCTTTGAGCATATACATAGATTCGAAATAGTACCACAGCCTAAGGGTTGGAGGGGATGAAAAAGAAGAAATCTATAAAGAGGGTTCAGACTCCAAGTAAAATGAACGTGAAGATTAGTAGTCAGGAAGACCCGAGCCACGCGTGACCCGATGGCCCCTGGCTGGTTGGGTCCCTTAGCCCTTATGGCCCCCATGGCCTCTGAATGGCCCCTATGGCCTCTGCACCCAAAGTCCTGCACATCCCTTAGAGCCACCAGCAGAAGACCCTGACCAGTCTCAATTTTGATTCCACAATCCGGTTCCGCAGGACCTACGCCGAGCAGCATATCGTGATACATAGGAAAGCGCAGGGTCTAGCTAAGGGATGTTTTTAGGTATAAAAAATATAAAAGGGGTGGATTGTGGTCGTGCGGCATGGACCTAAGCAAGAAGGGGAACTTTGATTCAATTGAATTGAGGAAGAGCCAAGGGGAGGATGCACCTCCAGTGATCTTCAGTAGGCGAAGTGGAGCCAGGTTTCAGGGAACTCCTAGGGGGGGTCTGCTCCTTTCCCGTTTTACCGTTTCTCCTGTCTGCCGGATGAGGGTGACTCACCCCTTCTACGAGAGTCCCGTCCACGTATCACAGAAGAGGCGAGCGATTTTTAAGATCGGAACGGGTTGCAGCATCCGATAGAGGGTGGGAAAAAAAGTAAGGTACGTAGAGATTCTCCAATGTGATCATGGATGAACAGTACATGGACCAGGTGCAGGTAGCCGTTTTCAGATTTCCAATTTGAAATCCGCGTTTCTTCCTGGGCGTACAGTAAAAAGAATACACACATCTATATCTACCCAACTACAAGATTCCGGTCACAGATGCAACGTGGGTATGTACCTACAAGCAGACTGCCTATTAGACCTATTAGAGCTATTAGACCTGCGCCAGGCTAGACGCCAGAAAGGTTACACAATTAGGTAATGGCTAGAGTCCAGAATTGAACCCCCCTGTAGGCTGTCCTCTATCCGCCTCCCTTTTCCTCTCGATCCACCAGCATCCAAACTGCAGCATCTTAGCTCCAACATGGACCAGGGTCCTGGTCTCCTAACGGGCCTCACCTACCGTTCTACCAGCCTCCGACTACTCGAAGCTGTACCTAGAATGCGATTATGACCGGTATTATCTCATTATTGCCATCTCCCTCTTACCCATCTTCCTCTCAATCATTCGCCTCCCTTCATCATACGATCTTGCTCCAAGTATTTTTTTCAGAAAGCCACCAGTTCGAGCATCGTCTGAAATACATGGCTGACGCAACGATACGCGTACGGTATTCGGTCATGAGTAGCATCGAGCTCGTATAATGCGAGTCGCGCCGCGACGCCTCGCCGTCGGTCCACGAACGTGTTAAGAAGGATGTGCGAGTTAACTCCTTGTTACATTAGCGGAGATGAACTCATTCCGCCTCTCACTGCCTCTCCCTCTCTCTCTCACTCTCTTTCGTTTCAATCGTTATTTATCTCTTTCGCTCTTGCATCATCAGACAGAGTCTCTCTCTCTCTCTCTCTCTCACACACGATTGTTCGACTCGCGACCACGTGGCCCGCCTCGCCACTGACCCGTCGTCATTCTGACTCCATCGTCTCGACGCCCACTGACGTTTGACTTACTTTATCTACGACGGATTTAACGAACCTTGAAAATCACGTTCCACGAGATGTTTACTAAGTCCGTACCGACGTCGCGCAAAGTTTCGCGTCCACCGAGCCTGGAGGAGAAGCTGACTCGACCGTAAATCTTGCGATTCTCCGTAGATACCAAAGCCGCGTGCCCCGAGTACAACGGGTTTTCAGAGAGTCTCGAACTCGTTTCGAAAGTTTGCCAGGACCGAGGGACGGGGGTTCCTTTGGAAGAGGAAGGGAGAGAACGGGGGTCAGGGTGAGAGAGAGAGGGATGCTGACACGAATAGTGGAAATGGGTAAAAGAGGGAAAGACCTATATACATACAGAGAAGAAAAATAAAAGATGGCGGAAAGAAACGTTCGTCCTTGTTATAGGTACTTTTCGAATCCTGAATCTAGATTTTCCAGGATTCAAGGCGAAGGAGGGTAGCACGCGAAGGAGCGAGAGAGACGCACGTAATATGACGTTCAACGGGTTGGAGAGAGACAGAGAGAATAACTAGGTACGATATATCCTGAAGTTGCCAGTCGAGGTACGAAGAGGAGAAGGAATAGTCCGACAGAGTAAAGAGCCATAAGATCTCGCTAGATGCTGAGTTAAACTAAGGGATGTATAGGAGATCCTGAAAATTGGAGCTGGTAGTGTCCGAGGGTGCCTGTGAGAGGGGGAAGAGAAAAAAGTCAAATAGGACCAGAAAAGAAACTACCAGGATTGGGTGGGGGTCGTGGAGGGAGGGAGGGGAGGTAGGGCTGAAACGGAGGAGCCAAGGAGACCGGATAATTTTCCGCGTCACCGGCGAAACCACCCCGATAATTCCAACGGCACGAAGGCATAATTTCTCTCGGGTTTTGCCGGAGTTTAATGTAACGGTTAACTCGTGTCCCGAAGAGGTCAGATCGTAATCTCGTTCACGAGTGAGTCACGAACGTAGTGGGACGGTCACGAAAGCACTGATTCTTAGGCCGCGTCGAAATCGTTACGTCGCGGCGTCCCGACGTCTTCGATTTACCGATTTCTTACTTTTTTTTATTCTCAATTATTTTTTTTTTTCGTATATATATATATTGTATGTATGATCGTAGTGAGGTCATGCAAATATATATATATATATATATATTCAGCACAAAAGCACCACCTGAACATGGTTTTACTATAAGACTCATATGGGTGCGCTAACTTGAGGTGGTGCGTTTATACCGAATTAGTCTGTAGGTATATATATATATTATTTATATAAATGTAATTCAACTTCCCGAGACTGTTAAGCATTTAACACGAAAAATCCGCACGAATTCACGCATATCGAAATACCGATCGTTTCTCAAAGATTAAAACGGCGTTGGTCCATTGCCGCATCCGCACTTAAATATTAGTTATTTTTAGAAGAGCGTAAACGTGCCGACGCCATTGGCTTCGATCGTACTCAAAAGAAACTTGTAATGTATCTCGATGCGTTGATACATTAGTACGTATCTTGACCACCAGATGGAAAGCATACTCGATCGTTGATTAATCGGTAAGAGGGTCTGGTTTGAGTTTAACAACAATACACAATCGCAAAGTTTCCAGCACCGAATTAAAACGTCCAAATACGCTTCTCCGTGACTGTAGACAACTTATATGTAACAACTCCCTACGGTGACTTCATGTGAAATAAAAACGGAAGGTCACGCAGCACGTGTTCCGAACCAAGCGTGGAGTTCTCCACGATCCATCTCGAGTACCAGCCTAATGAATGTACGAAGCGATTAACTTAATTACCATTTTAATTAACTCGCACGGTAAACCTTTCCCAAGTATAAATATTTTATTACTATATCTCACGTGGTAACACTTTTGACGTATATCGTTTCACGCGTATCTTCCCAACTTTTTCACAGCATCTGGACCAATCTTTTACATAGAGCTTATAATTATCATCAATCAATCTATCGTACTCTTCCTAGTTTTCTTTTTCATCCAAAGGACCCTGTCCTTGGTAATCACCACTGGTCCAGCCCTCTTATGGATTTCAACGTATCACCGGCTTGGATCTTAGGAGAGTTTCAAGTATCGATCACCAGAGGGCTACGTGTCGTCAAAGCACAAAAATATTTTTTTCAGGAAAAATTCTTCACTCTTGTCGATAGGGTCGGAGGGGGCAGGTGGGTACGTCCAGACAGGGTGCGAGTGTCCGGTGGAAAAAAAAAAGAATAAAAGAGTCTGAGAGTGGAAAAAGAGAAGAGTTCAGCGGGCAATATCGTCGAAGGGGGTTCACTGTAGGTTTCCCAATGGCGCTGTACCACTGGGGGTAATTATTGTTGCTCAGGGTATGCTCTCACGCTCACACCCCTTTGAGCTTGCACACTTGGCAATCGCCCTGAGGCAGTCACTCCCGTGGCATAGAGCAGCCATGAGTTCCAGGACGTGGCTCAGTCAGCCTTGGTCCAGCCAACCGGTCATTTTCCTGCAACGATCTTTGCAGCATCCCGTTCCCGCTTCATCCCCACTTCGCTACCCTTTAACATTTCTTCGTCTACTCCTTCCACAGGTTAGCCCCCCATTACCCCCTACCTACCCCAGTCCGCTTCTTCGACTACCGGAGACTTTGTTCGACAGCCTGCAGAATGGACCTGACCCCTCTTGTTGCAGACTGCTCCGATGCAATCGATAAAATGGGGTCAACTGTGAAAGTGCTCGTCGGGGTCCACCAGCTCGGTCAAATTGATTTTTCTTAAGAAGATTCTGCGCTTGGAGATTAAATTGAAAATGTACATGAGGATATACCTGGTAACTCAATTTTATCGGTCAACGTATGTCTATTTAATATTTTCACCTGGTACGCAATTAGCACGAATGGCAAGTGGTTAATGGTGTACGAGATGAAGAGGTATTTTCAAAATTTTTAGTAAATTAAACGAAATAAAAAATTAACAAGGGAAGTTCATTTCCAGAGGAAAATAAAAATTAATTTACAGACTGGAGTCCGAGTGAAATTTTTTTAAATTAGAGTTAGCGCACACGAGATATACCGACGTCCGAATCACAGGAGAAACGAGAGGTTTCCTAACTCGAAGAATTTCGTTCCTGTATCTCGAAGCTAATATCTTATGAATTACATTTCGCTTGCTCGTGCTATTAATAAAGTTAGCTGAGCAAATTCCGCATTCAGGTAGGAAGCCGTGTAGTAAAGTAGGGATGAAGGAAGGCATGCAGGTAGATGTATATATATATATATATATATATAGGAAAGGTAGTTTACCCTTGCAAACCGGAAGCAGGCGCATATTACATTAATATCTAATAAACCTTATTCGCAGAAATAGTAGAAACGCCTATATGCACCCCTAATACGATTTCAGCAGGTGAATCATACCAGAGCAACGATATATAACCATTCATTTTTTCAAAAGCTAAAACTTCTCTTTCTGCCTATCAGAACTTCCGGTTGCATTCGACCAGTTCAGGATTATACGACTGCAGGTAAAGGTATAGGGGTAGTTAAGGGTTGATATTCTATAGTATTGCTATCTATTTATTATTTATATACATATATAGAAGCACGTAAAGGGTAGGTTAGAAGATAGCGAGGGAAACCAGAGGATACGACATCGAAGAGGGTTGGTCCCAACCCTCAATGCCAATGTCATGGAGTCGAGGACACGTGTTCGCCTTTCTATATCCTAGTTCGAGGCCTGAAAGCATATACCCTATACATGGTATACAGCTTGGATATTGTCACGGCGCCGGGACTGTAGTATACTTCAGCATATACTTATATACAGGCATCTCCTTAATGTTCCCCTCACTCGATACATTTTTCGGCGCCGCCTAGTCTACTTTGACGCCGACGCTACGACGGCCTACGTCACTGTTTCCTAGCTCGAGTTCCACGTGGCCCCCATTGCTCGGATCAGCCCTCTGGAAATTCCCCAGCGACAATATCCATCGCACGACCACTCGATTGTCTCATCCATTTCGGATGAACTTGTTCGGAGAAATATCCTGACGACTGTCCTGCCCTCTGTCTTTATTTTAGTTGAAGTATTATAGGGTGTACTTTGTTTTCGTCTTGTGATTGCAAATTGCTCTTTCGCTATATTTAAATGTATATTTACTATAGTATATTACGGTTTAGAACTCTATGGCATAGTATGGTATTGCAGTATATTTTCATATATATGTATATAGTGTGTAGTGATTTTTCTTTTTAGGTTAACTACGACACGTATCTTTTGTTCGAATAAGGATCAGGCCTGTAGTTTCGGTACGTAACTCCCTGTACCCGAAGGGGAAAAAAAAATTTAGTGGTCCCGCTATCGTGGAGACAGTCGCTATTACGGTGAAATGGTATGTGGATTAATTGAGAAGTGAAGAACGGATTCGTGTTTTGATTGGACTGTAACTCGAGATTGCAGAACGGGTGCGCACAGGGTATGAATGTTTGAAGTGGTTACATTTTTTTTATGAGTAATAAAATTATTTAGAAGAATTTCAGGATGAACAACGAAACCTAGTGAATAGAAAATAGGTACGTGAATAGAAAATTGCGAGGAATAATTATTCAAAAAACATTTTGAACATTTTTTTTTTTCAAAAGAACCTAGTATTTACTTTGGGTATTCGCGGATTATTTCGGTATGTATTTTTTGGACTTTTCACGTCATCACAATTTTTTTGGATTTTACTATCTTCTTTTTATTTGTTTGAAAGGGTCTTGAGAGAAATGATAAATGCACTGGGAGTTTTCTATCGGCTTCGAGTAGACAGAAATACTGCAGCCTCGGGTCCTTTGTGTCCTAATTAAGAATCGCTTTATTTTCTCGAGTCTCTGTCAGCAACACGCGGCTACGCTGGACCACTGACCGGTCGCAGTCCAGCTGCCCGCGGGCTACTTCACACACTTCCCAGAAACTAGTCATTCCTTTTTTAGTATCCTTTCTTTGGCTCGCCCAGTTTCTTTACTCTTATCCCCTTCCTCTATTGGCCCATTCGTCTTCTCTCTCTCTCTCTCTTATTCGTGCCCAAAGCACCCACTCTCTCGGAACTTCAATCTCGCAGCATCCCAAGAATCACCTGGTTATTACAGTGAGTTCCTCCAGCGAGTAAAGTGGCGAAAAAATTTTTCCAAAATTAAAAATAATTTTCAAAATATTCAATATCGATTTTAATGAAAATCAACAAAACCCACAAATACCTGACTAATCATACAGCATAGTTTCCAAATCAGACAATTATTTTTTTTACTCTTATCAGTAACGTCCAAAAATACTCTAATCTCAATAGACCACACAGTATCGTATATCCTCTCGAAAATCCAAAGTATTAAGGTACGTTTTCAAAATTCGTCAAATTGCGACATTTGGTAATCGAAGAGAGAGGTTCAGCCAACTGCCGATGCGCGGTGCCAATGCGAGTAATTTTGGCGAACGCATCTATCTCACAAACGCCCCCTCCGCCACCCCCCCCCCCCCCACCACCCTCCGACACCCTCATTAAACTATTTATAAACCGCGCTACGTCGCTCAACAACCAGAAGACGCTCCTAGCGGCTAACGTCCCGACGACTCTCCCACCCCCTTTCTACCTAGCTTATTAAACGACGCCTGTCGTCTGCCAACTGGCCGAACGACTCCGAAATCGAACGCCGATTCCGAGCCGAGTTGGCGCATTTCCAAAAAAGCAAGTCGATCATCATGCCCGTCAGTATATCTATATACAATGTAATCTAAACGCCAGATATCGATGATGATCATCGTCAGTTTATAAATCCTTCAAGAATCTCAACTCTCCTAACCTGTCGCTCTATAAAATCGATGAGAGTTCAGTCATTTATCTCGTGTTCCCATAAGGACGCTGACGAGATTCAAGAAAAATTCGTCGCACGCGTAGACACGCCTCTGGCTACGTAGCTCACATGTAAACTCGCCTTAATCAGATTATCCTATGGCTGTGCCAGCAAGGACGGCGTCCTTAAAAACGCCGATCAAAGCCTAAAAACTGCTTCCATTTAGCTTCCCCGTGTATCACGTGTGTCTATTTCGACCATACACACATGTGAATACAGTATACACGTAGGTCTGGTCGATAGACAAATTCAAAGAAACATAACACCGCGTGAGAATTGAACATAATGTCGTGCGGTTGCTGATTGTATAAACCAATTAAGGTTTGACCCAAATACTACGACTAAGTCTGCCCGACGGAAGGACTAGTGGCGGCCATTTTGATTCGGTCGAGAGTGAGAGAGAGAGAGAGATATGGACGTATAAGAAGCTGACGTTGTATTTACTGTATAGCCCAGTAACTTGTCATTCGTAGAGAAATACGAGGACTGGTGCTTCCATGAGAATTATGAACGTCAATTGCGCAACCGATAATTCGGCTCGCTCGTTCAAATTGACGACGCACCCAGTAGCTTTTATTTATCTGCAAATCCAAGGAACCCAATACCAAAAGTGGACGGTGTCTACGACGGGAGACTAATTTTAAATGGAATTAATGGACGTTCCGAGTTAAGCTATAAACGATGCTCAAAATGGCTTCCTATTAATTCCAGACGACATTTTCGAAACCCTATGGCGATTGCGCAGTTTCAGAAGCGTAAAATTCATGTGTGAGTTTATATAGATATATATAGGATAAGACGCGTGAAAGTGGTAGGGGAAGTACGGGCTAGAAATAAAACATGGTTGAAAAAAAAAAAAGACTGCGACGGACCTGACGGCTGGATGGCAGCCACCCCTCCGAGTGGGGACGAAGATGAAGGCAGACGTGTCGCTATATGAGATTGACGGGCAATATTAAACGGGCTATGATGTTTCGTGTCGGTATAAAAAAAAACTTTGAAAAATTACATGTCCAACGATCTCGGAGATGAGTCAGAATATTTTTGAAAATTCTTATCAATTCTTGGTGTCAGAACGTTCTGACCATTTTTTAGTCCCGGGAGGATTTTGAAGAATTTATAATTTCTCTAAAACGGGACTCGGCGCGATATTTTCATAAACCATGTATACATATATATATATACTGCAAAGTGTATTTTCATCCCTTGTCAAATTATCTAGGAATAATTATTTACTCTTTCAACTCCCCCCTCCTTTTCTATGCAGGAGACCAAAATTATCCACGCTAACTTTTATCTCTCTACTTCCTGTTTCATGCTTGGTCCAGGACCGCCGCGTCGTTTCGTTTCATCGTGATTCTTTTCGATTTATATACCGGGTGGGCTTCGTTTATTTTCGGAACATCGGCACGAAATGCGTTTAACGTGTACCCCTGAATGCCTAGCCGACTCTGACTATTTGTCACGCAGTCCGGGCCGCATGATTTAACGCGATTAATTTTAGATCGGCCGTCAGCTTCGATTAAATTATCATCTCGTTTTACGTTGCGTCTATCGATCCCATCGTTGCAGTAGCCATGAATCCATTAGACAGCCAGCCCGATGCGAGTACCATTGTTATCCCTGGCAGACGCATATAATGAGAAAAAAAAAATTTCATCAACAGCTTACGTCGATATAAATAACCTAACCTTAAATATATTTTATCACGCAATTACTCTCGAGCAACTAGGTCGTAGACTTTGACTAGGGTACTACCCGTAATATTCTCAATGGACAAGATCCAAATATCCGGTAGAAAAAAGCGAAACGGAAGTATCGTTGTCCGCAGCTTCTGATTGGCCGCAATGGCATCGAAACGATTCATAAACGTACTTTATAGCGTCAGCCTAGTTTCTCCAGGTTATTTCGACCATCCTAATCGAATGGCCAAAGACGCTTTATATAATCTTACTTAATAATTCACCACGTGTCTGCATACGTCATATCCTAATTTTCACTGCCAATAATATACGCGTACCAAAAATCTGTGTCATGAGTATCACACTTTTTTGAAGCAAAAAACATAATTTTATATCAAAATTTTTTTTATTATACGCCCATGTGCTCTACACGTGTCTTGGATGTTCTTAGAACTGAGATACGACATTTCGATCACTCCCTCTCCCCTAGTTCATCTTATACTGCCATTTCTCATCCTACCATACTCTTCCTTGTACCCACTATTGTTATTGCCGACTGAAACTTTACAATTGCCATTAATCGCAGCTGGTCGAATGTGGTGCGAATATAGCTATATCTGTGTTTCGAGAATGTTGCGCATCAACTTTGTATCATTTTGATGGTTTATCGGGTGATGATTATCCCACTGTAACTTTCATAGCTCTTTGTCGTAATCAATATATGGTTTATTGCTACTGTATACGATCATTGATTTTACTGTTCACAATTGTACGGTGGCAATAGAGCGTAGCGTTACGAACTGTTGACCTGGAAATGAAATGCACTGCCTGAGAAGGTTGTAAAATTCTTGCATGTAAAATATATATATATATATATATATATATAATGTTATTGAGCTCAACGTGATTTTATCCATACGTCTACAGCAGAGCACGTGTATTGTGACATACAATGATAATCGTCTATAAATTCTGATGCGAGAGAACGTATTATTGGATGCAAAGTGAAATGTTAAAGTTGAATTTGGATTTATTATTTTTGAAATTTGTAAAAATTTTGCAATTTTTACAATGAATGTACAAATTTTTTAAATAATCTTTTTATTGTAAGAAGTATGAACAGGTTTGGTCAATTACGTATAGAATACGTAAGCGTCATGGTCGGTTCTATTCAGCTTGGTGCACCGCTAGCTGGCTGCCATGTTAACTGGTTAAACTGTGTTGCCGCAGAACATCTGGACCAATTCCCCTTTTGCTTTTAATCCTTTCGACGGGTCTCGTAAGACGAACGTCCATTAACTTCGCTTTAAAAGCTTAACGTCGGTCTGGACGACGATTGCGTCGACGTATTTTACCGCTGGCTTCTGCCTGGCAAATTCGAGAAGAGAGACGAGAGCGAGAAGAGAACAGGATAGAGCGCGTGGAAGATGCTGTATCTTGGGAGAAGAGAAAAGTGCAGAAAAAAATTTGACAGATCATCTTTTAATCTTTATAACATTAAACGGTTCCTTGTACAAATGGTAAATTCATATTTTGGTCCATTACAGCATCCTTTATGGTACGGTCCATCTTGGCAGCATCATATGGTCCATTATATTGTATTACGAGTATAGAATGACGTTAGGAGATTTTAATCGTTACCAAGAATACACCAGCGATTCTCCGCGTCACTTAAGACTGTTTTGGTTAGAAATTGGCGCGCGTCGTGGCGTCGCGCGTGACAACGACGCCGGGCGTCGGTATAGCGCTCGACGATATTCTTTAAATGTATATAGGTATATACCAAACAGCGAATATCGGAGTCTCGGAGTGGCTGGAAATATCGAGGGAGGCTGTGAGACATAAAAATACGTTAGAGCAGTTTGCGAGATGAATGACCGTTAAAAATTTGTATGTCGTTTCTGTGACGGCGGAGGCGTCGCCGTCGGCGCGCAGCATCCGCGCTCGGACCTATGGACCAGTAAGCGACGGAATATTTTCTGGGCTATGTGGAACTAGCGGACCGGTATAAAGAGTAGGTTAAAAAAAATTTGGACGTGTAATGAACGAGATGAATCTTCGTGAACATTTCCAAGGTGACAACTGACAGATATGCATCTTGCATGCACGCGTATATTCAATCAAATATATATATATATATATACACAATTCTCTGCTTGATCTTTCTCGTAGTCTCATTATTTTCTTATCTTCATCTCCGTTCTCTCCTTCCTCTTCTTCTCTAATGGCTCTTTGTGTCTCTAGCATATAAGATCCTACAGATTGCGCAACCTCAGTCCTCCCTAAAAATTTCTATTGCACATCGCTATTAGTCCAGTAAAGAAATTTTTATGAAATTCGTCATCGCCCACGTGCTCTTTCACAAGCATGACCTTTGACCTCTTGAGATCCCCGTAAAAGCACTTTTCGACTTAACCCAATGCTTTCTATACTCTTTCTCCTTCTGTTCGTGGCTGAGATCATTTTAAACGATCGAATAACAGGTTTACGTATTATGCGGTTCATACGGGGTCCGGTTAAGTTCTTGACGTATCTGGAGGGTCATCGGTTGAAATTTGAGTGGCGGGAAAAGACGGGTAATTTAAATATTTTAAAACGGCAATAGGATCCTGTTCAGATTCAAATCATTTACGATAATAATAATTATTATTATTCGTCGATTAATACGTCTTAGTAGGTGGTATTCGTAATAGGAAGTACATCGCGATTATGATTATGTAGTTACGCCATGCTTTTAATGGAACAACACACGTCGCTGTCTTCTCACGGTTGCAGAGCGTCACCCACGCCGAAAACAATGAGTACATGTGAACGGGCTTTAAACGCGTGTAAACAGCATGAAGTTACGTTACGAATTACTAATGAGATTCGCTGTATGCTTCTATCGTGCACGGTCTATTGAATATTTGTTACGTCAAAGAGGGCCCGGGCCCAGCCCAGCTCTCCAGTGTCTCGCGTGCATTCCAGCTGCAGTTTTACGTAACAGCTGCAGACACCATGCACTTTATTTTCGACCGATGCAACTTCCCGTGACCTGACCTCGTGCAGTAGCCTTAAATTTTTTTCCAGGTCATTGACCGATTCGAATTTTATGAATCAGAAAAAATTGTCATATATGGATCGGTACATGTACACGTATATCAATGTTTTTTTTTTTTTTTAATTTAATGGGGATGAGAGAAATATAAATCGGCAAACATTCGATCTGTATGTTTTCACGTGTTTGACGGCAATAGATTTTTTTTTCACGTGCGAGAGAGAGAGAGAGAGAGAGAGAGAGAGAGAGAGAGAGAGAGAGAGAGAGAGAGAGGGGAGGAGTTTGCACATGCGAGCGTTCGATTGTACACTCAATAATAATTAATTCAGCATAATTCTAAGCATGATTGATGTTCGATTATTGACGGCCCATCGGAACTACAACCTGCCGAGGGTCCTGTGCTTGCGTTGCATATGGATGTCAAATGCATATCGGGTGTCGCTTTACGTATCGTGCCATAAACGTCCCCACAACCGTTGGACGCGTTACGAAACGTTAAATTGGAGCGTCGTTGCAGTTCCATTGAAATTCCCATGGAATTGCCATGAAAGAGACGCAAAATCACTGCTCGCTGGATGCTCTAATGGAATCATTTCAGTTTCACGAGGCGCGACTACCTAACAATACCGTGTACAGTCGATACGATCCTTTGCCAATTCCAGAAAGAACAAAAGAAAACCGTCAATTTCTAATCAATCACCCTGTACACACAGATATAGACTACAGTCAACGATAATTCCAACAGATGATATTTTTTTCCCATCTTCATTTAGGACACCCGGTATTCGAAAAATCAATGTTACAAGATAGACTCATTTCTAAATTAGAACCGATCGGCACCCTTGCCGATGACGTTTCGTAACCGATCGGCAAGTGTAAATCGGTAAGCAAACCCATAGTCACGATAAGCCAGGAACAGATCCGAACTGCGAGAGTTGAATAGCACTAATTAGTCGAAATATGTAAATTGGCAAGGGGGTTGGCCGATCGATACCACCAATGCACGGGAGAATTTCGAGAGGGAGAGTCATCGGACAGATTCCAGATGCATGGTAAAGCCAACCCCGGCACAGATCCGATCTGTTTATTGGCTGTTGGCTATTGTCTATATGTTTGCGAACATAACACTCTGATGCTTTTCGATGATGGGATCAATTTCGAGTCTTTTTGAAAAATTCGATTTACATGGATATCATAGCAAGATAAACCTAGCTCTCTTGGCACTATGAACTTTCATGTATAACGTCAGTTTTAAATATCAAGCAAATCGTGTAGAATCGATCTTACGAAAAAAAAAGAATTTCGCAAATGGACATTTTATCTTTTGGGGTCTGCTACGTCACGCAGTTGTTATCAGCGAGCTCGCAGGTTCGCGGTCTTAGTCAAGTTCGCCAAAGTACTCTTGACTGGCGCAAGGGGTGGGATATGCCACGAGTGGACTTTTCTCAAAGGCCTCCTCGAGTATCAGGGGGTGGCTCTAAGGGTAGATTTCGAATTGTAAGACTCAGATCGTCTCCCTGGTACTTGTCTGATAAATTTCCTAGAATTAGTGATGAAGTCCTAGTGTATATTTGACAATTTTTTTTTCTTCATTCATCGCCCCTATTTTTTCTCGGTACTGGAAAATTGGTCCAGCGGAGGCTGAACGCAAAGGAATGCGGAGACGAGCCAGAGGTCTGTTTTCATATAAATGATGAAACGACCGAAAATGCTCGGACTTTATGAGACTGCGAGACTCGCAGGATAAACGAGTCGTGGACCCGGTCCGCCTAATGATATAAATAAAAGATGGCGAGGTTGTTCGAGATAATGATGCTGGCCGTGTAAGGCCACCTTGTAGAGTTCCCTACCGACCACTGCCACTGCCAATCTCTCATCTCTCTCTATCTCTCGCTCATGGAGGTTCATTTTCTTCTCACTCATTGACTTCCTCCCTATCTGCAATTTCAGTCCTTGTCTGCGACTTCTTGGCTGCTCCTTCTTCTTCCCCCTATGGCTCTTGCACTTATCTAACTGCACGCGATTGTTTGCGGCCACTCGTTTTCATTTGTGTTCATCAATTTCATTGTGACTCATCGGACACAGTGGAAGAACCGATTACCTCTCATTGGCTATGAATAAATATATATATTGTGACGTGATTTTTTTATTCACGGTCACAAGGCGACTACCGATTCGGATAACGTTCTCGCTTTCTGATTCCCTTCGAGTCGCCATCCTGATCGGA
>JAYRCB010000364.1:292619-344964 GCA_036026315.1 Trachelus stipa
TCTCCAGGAGTTACGTACCGATTCGCTAAGGAACGCTCTCGGTTTGGTTCAAAGGGACGAATCGAGGGAGAGGATAAGAGTTATCGGCTGTAAGGATCTCGACCAATCGGAACGATTAGTTCCCGAATTTGACTATTGCCAATTGCCTGCTTTAAAGCAGTCTGCCTTGGGACGTCGATCGGGATGCCTCGAGCTGCCTCGCGCTCCCGAGCTGTTTCTTTACACTTTTTCTACCCGCGTTTCCTATACGGTATACAAAGTTCTCGCTCGTGTAGTTCCCGCGTTGCTCTCGCGATATCCAGAAAATCCTACCGATTTTCTGCGCGCGTTTCGGAGGCGCAGTGTTGTGCTATAGTGCAATGCCCATCCGAGTGTCTCCTGGATGCAGTTCTCGGCCTTCGCGGATCAGCTGAACCAGCTCCGGGGAGGACTCCCAATATATTAATTCGTGGAGGGATTTCGCTATTAAAGTCGCGCATTTCCGTAACCGTTCGTTCCCATTCGTGCATCCAATTACGTTTGCTGATTTCACGCGACCCCAAAGATCAGCATATACGGTAGCGTTTCTGGATTTGACGCGTCTCCAAAAATCAACAAGATCCGTTAAGCTACCGTTTATTCTGATAGATTCCGTCATAGCTCTCGTTTTGCCGAAGTTGCCGTAGGTTAGTTCTCGAAGATAATTCTCAGTTCTTTCGCTATCGCGCTGCCGAATTAAAAAAATACGTTACAATATCCTCTCCAGGATACCCTAAGCTATCTTTAACCTAATAACGTCATCATACCTAATATTTAGAACCAGGTCACATACGTGTTAATTTCCATATAAATTTTGAATCTGAATAATTTAATTATCTAATCCTATAATGCCAATCACAAATCATGAAATATCGATATAAAAGAATAATTAAATATTAAAAGGTAGATACCACTCGAAAGAGGTATCTCAAATGTCAGACATCCTTATTCCCCTAGATCCTGTCTAAGGATCCTTCCAGATCCATGTAACTTTCCTCCGTGTCCCCAAGTAATGATATAATTTCGTGATTTACGTTACTCAATAAAGTCGTCCATGTTCCCCGCAAGTGCTCTCTCTCTCTCTCTCTCTCTCTCTCTCAGTGATAAGAGAAGCTACGGAAAGGAAAGTTGAGGAGGGAAAGAGATGCGATGAATTAGTCAGAGAGTGCGAAGGAAATGATCAGAGAGAGTGCGAGAGATGGAGAAACGACAAGTGAAAGGAAGAAGGAAAGGAAAGAGAGAGAAATGCATTTTCAAAGAGATATCGAGGCTAGAGAGAGAAAAGAAGAGCGAGAGAGAGTCACTTATGCCTCTCTCATTGTTTCGACTTTATATTCCAAGCGAGTCGAAGCTAATGGTATTCCATTAACTTTGCTTTTAATACATGCAGTCTAATTCCAGACGGGGGAATGACACTCGAAGGTGCCTTCAAACGTAAAGGGTGCCAATGGTAGAAAAGCATCCCCTGTAATTTTCGCGCAGAAACCACTTGTTAATCCTACCCAATATAGACGGGGATACTTTTCAAAGTGATATCGGTAGCGTTTGTTCTCCCTGTGTTATATAATGGTATGCAGGACGAAGATTTAAATACAGCCTCGCGGTATACCTATGGACGATGAATATTAAATTTTTACTTCAATAAACCAATAACTTTTTATTTCCACCCCATTTTAATTGTAATCAGATTAAATATTTCTTTTTTTTTACCAAAATCCTATCCTTGGCTTTATTTTCTCGGTACCAACCCCCCACCCCTCCCACACCCCGCCCCCTTCGATCTCTTGTTATAGGGGTAGCGGCTATACCCGATCCACACTTCGTATACAAGAGGAATACGAGATTGAGTTGAAGTCAGCGTCTTTACTAGAGAGTGACGGCAATAGGTAGTTCACGAGGATCCTCATCCAGTCGAGTCTCATACTGTCGCACATGCAGAATGTAACGCGCGACGTAAGCAACTCAGAGACGTAAAGTAGACGATCTTACCACCAAACCCACCCCTAATGCGAACCCTACCTGAGTATAGATATATACATGGAGTATATATATATATATACAGTCTGGTTATAGAGCAGCCATCGAAACATTCAGGATCCTCTGAAGTTCCTCAGGAAATGCCCAAGGGATATTCTCCCTCGGGACGGGGGTGGGTTTTACGAATAAGAAAAAGAAATTGTAAAAAGTCTAACCTGTTCGTGAAAATATACAAATTTACTCTCGATACCACTTTGACCCCCCCAAAAAAAAACGTCATTTCCCATTTTCAAATTCGTTCGTCGAACCTTTCTCCCTGGACGCCCCTATGACTCCACCACGGTCCGGAGCATCAGCAGGGGGTTGGCTACCCTTAGTCGACCTGGTCGAAGGACCAAGTCGAATCGAGTACGTGTGGGATAACTTAAATAGGCGGGTTACGCCCGAAGCGACGTTTCGTCCAACGTGTAAACGACGCTTAAGGAGCGTCGCGACTCTCGGCGTCTTTTTCTTCTCGTTCTACCCTTAGTCAACGAGACAACTGACGATGATCGAAACCACCCTGTTAGTATTCCCAGGGGGAATACTAATACAGTGAGAAAGAACCGGAGCCGAGTAAGCGGTTTCTAGTTTTATTGGAAAAAAAATAAAAAATAAAAAAACCACCCCCTCCCATCGTCAACCCCTTTTCTCACGGAGATGGGATTCGTCCGAAGTGTTCCCCATAGGTCAAATACCTATCACACCCACCGTCATGCCTTATAACTTTTCGATCATGTAATTAACCAAGGATACCGTTTACGATCTCATCTCCTGTCCAAGATGATACTTCGAGCTGGATCTCTATGGGATGCTGGGATTAGATACGGCTTATTACCCCAGAGAATGTACAGGTGCGATCTTATATATATATATACTCGCAGTACGCCTCTGGATTGGAAAATATCGAAGAAAGTTGAAAAAAAAAATTACACAAAACTTCGAAATTTATCCTGCATCTAGGTAAATAATTAAGAGCGTACAGGTACATTCTGGTTAAAAAATTATTTTTGTCACTTAACAACACTTTCTTTTTACCCGATACCACGTTGCTCTCCATATCCCGTATCCTCTCGACCTTTTCCTCTCTCTATACCAAGAACGAAAGAGAGCGTAACTTTATGGCTGGTAGTAATAAAATTATTCATTGGCCGAAGGACGAGCGTGCGGTGGCTTTTGATTTATATCCGAGTCTTGTCCCCCCCACCCACCACCCTCCCCACTCCTCCTCGTTGCGTATAACTCAAATTCAAATATTCATACGAGCTTTACGGAAACAGAACTTTCACCCTCAGCGAGGAAAGGATCGACTAACAAGGATGGTCCCTACTCGTGCGTGCACACATGTGCTCTATCACACATGCATATGACAGAGTCGACCCGGTATTAGTCTACCGGTAAGGAATACACAATAGCTACCTTAGTTAAGCCCCTGCGTTATTTTACCATTATATTTTATTTTCATCCCCCAATTTAATTTCTTCGTTCCTACATTCCATTAGGCGACACGAAAAAAATTTTCTCAAAATTCGTACGGTCTGCGCCAAGTACGTAAAATTTTTTTTTTACCCAAGAAATTAATATCGTACCATACACGCTTCTGCCAGTACATTACCTAATGGACACAGTGCAACGGGCTGTACAATCAAAAAGCCCCAAAATCGCATACTCGATGATTCATGTACACACAAGGTCTAGCGCTGCCCGGACAAATACGGCCGAGAACCCATGCATCGTACACGAGCTGTAAATTAAAAGCTTCATTAAACCAGATCACGCGCGTATTGCAACATGGCAAATAATTGACCCCGCGTTGCCCTCCCACCCTCCCCCCTCTTCCCCCCACCCATCGTCCTACAGTCCCATGCCTCGTTCCCGATCCGCGAATTACATACAAATTTGTACCTTCATTATATACTGGTACAAAGGTTACAAGTACCCAGTAGCATACCACGACACAGGACAAATTTGATATTAAAATATGGTAAAAAGTGGGTAAAAAAAATGTTTATGAATTAAAAGGCAAAAAAATATATTTCACGAGCCACGCATGTAACTGCGAATTGATGAACTCTTATGCCTTTAACGATGCCATTGATGATTATGCAAAAAAAAAATGGCAAAAAATTAATATTAATCTTTCGCAAAAAATTGTCACGATTATACGTACCAAATATTGCGGCTCCACCGGAACACCGGAATCTGCAAGCAAAATGCGTACGCTTAATCACTGACTGGGTAGTTTACTGCATTTCCACTTTGCATCTCCGCACGTTTTCGCTGTATGCGCCGTACTCCCCCCCCCACATACAGGTAACAATTTTATCCCCCCCCCCCCCATACTCAAACGTATTAACAGCCGCTCCACGGAGCCTGTTTTTTTCCTTTTCTTTTTTTTTTTAAACACGTTCTCGCGAACCGCACTCGTAACGCGTTATGCTTTTATAATCTCGTTAGCCTTTTTTTTTTTTCGTAAGAGCTCGTGCGAAACTCGCATTGCCTTTCTTGACGCTGTCAGCCGCGAATCTGTCCTCTTTGTGTAACCAAATGAAATATCCATCTGCGGCGAAAGCATATAGATACGTGTACAAGTGCCGGAGACAGGTGAGTATCCTACATTCGACGTAAGATATCTTTTAGGACTGTTCCCGTATACAAGGATGTATGTAAAAGCCAGGAAGAGTTACGAGGGAGGCATAACGAGACGACTGTGAAAATATATATATATATATAAAATTGGATTCCCGATTCCTGATTCCCGTACAAGGAAAAGCACGATAAAGGGAAGAGATTCTCGGTAAGATCGTGCGACGTTTTCTCGTTGTTTCGATACCGACGTCACCGAAGCTCTAAATTCTTAAATACAAAACTCGCATAAATATATTGCGCCACGCGAAGTCGTTTGCATCTGCTCCCGCGTTTCCGTTGCGGCTGACAATAAGTTTCCATTTCTTTTTTTTTCTCCTCCTCCAACGACACTGCACCAGCTCACGTTACGGTATATTACGCGTGACTTTCCTACGCTGGGCAATGTAGGTAGATACCAGATATATATGCATATAAATAAATACACAGACTGTACCAAAGACCGGCAGACATTGCTACCTCGTATAAAGCGAAGATATCGTAAGAAGGCCAGTATCGTTAGATACGACCGGCAAACCCAATTTTCTCAACGTTACGCGAATCGAACCGAGAGAAAATTTACCCACGTTCCTATATATTTATATCGGGACTTAACAATAAAATAACGCATGCAAAATTATTGAACGTTGCGAGCAGAATTTAAACGAGTAGTTTCTTTCGCGCTTCCCACTTTCCCAATATTCGAGGAAGCCCCCCCCCTCCCCCCTCCCCCCCCTGCTACACGAACCGAAGAGCCCAGAGACACGTATCGCAAATGGGCTTCTATAGGAAGCGGGCGTCTTATATGTCTCGAGAGAGAGAGAGAGATGGCGAGAGAGTAAGAGAAAGGGAGAGAGTGAGACAGAGAGCTCTCAGTCAAAACTTCTTATTCACCAGCATCCACTTCATCTCCCGTAGCTAAGACCACTTCAGCCGTTCAGCTGTTCGAAGATACTTCTTTCCGTTTCGGTTCTCTCCGCTTCATTGAGAACAAGACGAAAAGAGATCAGATCTTGGTCCATGCATTTTTTTTTATAGTACCGTAGCGTGCATGTGTATAGTGCAGAAGAGTCGAAACTTCCGACGGATCCTGCAGGAGGAATCCGGGAGACATGGGAATTTCGTACGTGGATCACTCGACGGCTCTAAAAGGATCACACGTGACGAAGGACAGAGGATACTCATATGTGAAATTTTACAGAGGCAGCGTCAGCAGAGTGACGTGATTCAAAATTGCCTCGAGGTCGCAGATCCCGGTATAACGTTTATTATACATACTAACGTTCCATGGCCTCTAACGCCATTCTAATGCTCGATGCTTAATGCCTCTGACTCCTTTCTTACTGGATCTAGCGCCAGTCTGGCTCTGTGTTGTTACTGCGTATCCGTAACGAGCGCCTAATATGGCCAGGAACGGGCTGAGCAAATTCAGTATATATATGTGTGTGTATGGGAGATAAATTGTTATAGGACCTCAATGACCCCAACGACTCATATTCAATGCACACCGCACCAGGTTCATCATCATCACCACACGTGTTTTATTATTCGTATGTGCTTGTCCACTTCTTCCTCGTTTCCATCCCAATGACGAATCGTGATCTTCGTTATGGACGCGACAAAAAAATGAGCTCGTCTCAATCCTATGGAAAAATGACAGACCTCGCGTCCTATTTTCTTCTTTTTTATTTATTTTTGCCCCTTGGTCTTTAAGGCGTATTCGCACTTCTCTGACCTCCGGGTCCTCTCTTGGGAATTAGGGAAGAAATTACGTCGGGCGTAGGGCGGCAGATCGAGAAAGGGAATGATTTTCGTATCAGGCTACGTCATTTCCGACTGCCGTGGGATTACAAGGAATACTTCCTGAATTTTTTTTACCTCTGACTGGTATACAATAATTATTGAATTTGAAGGCGAAGACCCCTTCGTCATGCGGATGACGTCTGTGTGGACCGACTGATATGCAAATGACTGCGGACTTGACACGACAGTGTATATATATATATATATATATATATAGAAAAATATTTATATATACAGTAAGTGCTCGAATCGTTCGAAATCCTAATCGTAAACACCGTAAACTCTTTGACGATTAAACTCGACGATACCCGAGCAGCCTGTTGGATCGAGTGTAGGCGATGAATACGTGAAATTTATATTTTCGAATTCGAGTTTACGAAATTTTTTGGCGACTATTCCAGGGCGCCGATTGGCGGTTACTAATATTAGTCACAGTGAAATCTAATAAAATTTACTATACGAATTCCCGATAGCTTTATCGGCGCGTCAGTACCGGAACGCAACTCTTCGTACTGAGAACTGCAGAAAGTCTGACACGTTCCTATACGACCAGATACGTGGTATCGTTCCTTCCTGTTACGCATAGGTATAACTGTATATACATATGTATATATATATATATATATCGTGTAACACAGTAAAACACCTCCACACTTCTTTAAACGTCGTCACTTCACTTCTTCTCAACTGCCTCTGCTTCTCTCTTTGCTCCCTGACCTTTTTATCTCTCTTTCCTCCTATCCCTATACCTCCAGCATCCAAGCGCATCGCGCTCACCTCGAGATCTTATCCGAGTACGAAAAACTCGATGGATCCTTCCCTACATCAGATACGACGGTCCTTTGGCAGAGAGAACGTCTCTGCGAATTCTAAAATATCGCCAGTACATACCCCATTCGAGTTTTCGAAGTAAGGTACGGCAAAAGATTTCGCAACGATCTTACACCGTACAGAGTATAGCCTGCGGTTTGACGTTCGATATCGCCCTGACTTGCCCAGTGTTATACATATATGCTCAGTACCTTAGATACTGCCAACGTAGCCGCCGACTATGACTCAGAGACTGTCTGGGCGACACACGAACCGTCGTCTGTCTCTCTCTTACTCGTTTTAGCCCGGTACGTCCGTCTCACTCTCTCCCGCACGAAATTTGTATCTACGATTCTTACCGTCGGCCACCGAGTACCATTTGGTTTGCGCAGTGAAATTTTTCTTCTTTGCCTCCCACGTAACGCATCCTCCTCTCGTCGGCCCAAGTCTCGCGAATCTGCTTTCTTTATCCGAGCGTCTATATGCAACGCGTAAAGTACGTGGTACAATTTACGCAATCGGTAACCCACTCGTCGAGGCCAGACTGATTTCGTTGCGCCGAATAAACTGACCCCCGCCTTACTGGGGGGGAAGGGCTCTTCGTGAGAGCTCTCACGTTTACTCGTGACCAAGCGAATTGGCTTGGGATAGTATACCGATGAGATGCGATAACGCGCATGCGCGAACTCTCTTGGCTTTAACGAGAACAAACGATGGGCTTTTAACGAACCTCTCGGAGATCTTGACGAGACGGGCGTGGCGCGCAATTTTTATTGTCTTACGAAATACATTGTTGCCATCGAACGATTCATTTTTGGAGGTTATCTTGTGGCGTGATCAATTTCAAATTTATTGCTGGTTTTTTTTTCATGGGGACTTTGGGTTGTTAGGCGATTTCGATGATCTGTATTTGATTGTACAGTGCAGGTACTGGGGTTAGTATCAATTGTATTGGATTTAGTTATTATTATATCATGCCAGGTCAAGTTATTGGTAATGCATTATGGATTGGCTATTGGTATCGGTATTTTTTCTAGGTATCGTATGGTTCTGGGAAAAAAAAAATATCTTAAATTTTCGATACCTGCAAGATGGACGTTTTTAATCTCAGCGGGGCTATAAAAATACCAAAGAATTGCGCCCACGCTGATGTAACGTCCGACAATAACGATCGGGAATGCGAAGTACGAGGCAAAATGAAATAGAATGAAAAGGAATGAAATGATCTTGCTGAGTTGGCGAGTGGGCCGAATCGTGGGCCGTAGGCCGTGCAGGCATTGCTGCTACCACTGCCGTCATTGCTGCTGCCACTGGTGCTCCTACGACCACTTGTTGTAACTTAAGATTCGACACGAAGGTCGCTTCGCTCTCAACCTCCGACTTGAGATCGCCATTGCATTTTTTTTATTTTTTTTTTGTATTTCTTTATTCGTCTTCTTCTTTTTCCTCTTCTTATACTCTTACTGCCTTTTCCTTCTCTCATCCGTGACCGCCACTCGTGCTCGCTGATCGAGTCACGTGCTGCGAGGATAACGCGTAGCTACGTTCTGAGAACGCGGCATTATGTAAAGTTTGCGCAAGTGTCGCTGTGAACTGTACTGTCTTGGCAAATACGTATCTTTATGCATGTGACTGTACTCTTACACTGATCAATTAATTTGTATTTGGAAATATATTATTTCACACTTTATATATCTTTCATGCTATTTCTTAATTTATTATCTTTCTATTACGTCTCGTTAATTTCTTTGTAACGGGTGATACGCTTTTAATTTTAATCTTACGTGGCTTTGTAGATGGCGCTGATGTTGCTGCTACTGAAAATAGAATATTCGCGTGTCTCGATGTCATCTGTATTTATTATTTATCCTCGAAAACGCTTGATAATTAAGTCATAGATTATTCGATTGTCATAACCGTTCGAATTATTATTCTATAGAGACTGTACCGAGAAGCAGTGTAGTGTAAAGGACCGTGTTAACGATTATACACAGTGTCACGATTACTTCCTCAAAGATTTATGGTACAGCTATAAATCGATAATTGAAATATATGATAATGAAAAAATTGAACGAGTCCTCGTTGAAGATAAGAAAATTTGAAAAATTTTCACAAGGGTAGAAAACGTCCTTTATAAAATAATCATTCTACGCCAATGGTGGCGATGACTGCCCTGGCCGAGCACGACAGTCGTTTTCTACCTTGCGGTCCCAAGAAGGTCGAAAACTGGTTCCGCGGCCGTACCATGCGGTTTTCTTTTTCACCTTATAATCCGCGCGGTGCCATAGGCCGAGTAAGGGTGGTTTTTTTTTATAAGGGTGAAATACGCAAAGCGACTCCTGTCACGGAATTCACGAGGGAATTAAAAACGTTAAGAAAGTCGTAACAGCCTCGTAAGAACTCCCTGTGGCAATCAGGGCGTTGCTGTTTCGTTTATTCCATTATAAGGGAAGTAAGAAGGATTGAAGAAAGCGTCCGCGGGATAGCAACCCCTTTCGTTGTAGTAACCCTATCAGTTGCAACCCTCTCAAAGGACCGTACCGCTGTCTTTTCATCTAATTTACCTCGCCGCAGGTTGGCACTCCCGACCAACCACCCCCTCCCCACCGATCGAGATGTCCTACGTAGACCAAGGGACGAGGAACAAAGTGAGAGAACAAATGAACGGAGCATTAGTATTCCATGGAAAGAAATGCTATTACCTTTCTTCCCTGTGGCGGGAACCAATCAGCTGAGGTGTTGCTTCTTTCAGAGCCAATCGGAAACAGACGATGGTTTAATCAACCGATCAGCGGGGGTGAGAAATGGGATTACCGGTGAGCCGTTAACTAGCTGAACAAGAGTAACGTCCGGTAATGAAATTTTCATTATGGAATCTCAATGAAAGGGGGTTGGAGGACCTGTACGAATTTTTTTTAGTAAAAATATTGTTTACCTAATTTGACAAAAATTTTCTTCGTTCATATCGGATCTAACGCTGGAATCGTATTCTCTGGAATGCATCGTACTGGTCTTGCGGGTAGAAAATGAACTATCCAGACGTTTCTGTGTCAGTCGTATTGCCGGCAAGAACCATAAAGCCGGTAGGTGTGTCAACTGCTAGTTAAAAATAAGCGAAGGTGCGGCTTGTGCCGTCACTTTATCGTTCCAGTGTGTGTTCGCCTTGCGAACGATAAACTTGAGTAAAAGCGTGAATCGTCTCACCGGAGAGAAATAAATTACTGCAAGGTAATGGCAAAGTAGTCAGGGTGGTGGGTGAGGGGTGAAAATAATTTCGCAATCCCCTTCATCTTTAATTTTACACCGCCATCCGGTTCGCAGTGGTGTCGTTCGGTGAGATTGGAAAATTTTCAAAAGAGGGGTTGACGGCGAAAAAAAATATTATAAGGGTTGCTAGACGGGCAAACATCGATAGGTAAGATCCTGATGCAAGCCGTTTCAAAGTTTGGAATATCGAGAGGCGGAGGAGCTAGGGGTGGTTTTGGGGATGGGGGTTGGTCGCGGTTAAGGGTGCGAGTGGTTTAAAAGTCCAGGCTGGTGGTTCTTCGGAACTTCGAAGCTCGCCGGTGCATTCTTACTTGCACTACTGGGGGTTGGAACGCGAGGGGATCCAGGGACTTACAGGGGATGGAAGTCGTGACGGAAACATGGGGGTGCGAATGAGTCGGCTGGAACCAGAGGCAGGGGTTGGAAAGTAGGATTATCAATTTGCGTTGATTACCTCAGTTTAATCCACTCAGAGTCGCTGCTCACCTGCCGCTCGCAGCCAATGCTACTACCGCCGGCTCTACAGAGCGTTTCATTCGATTACTTTTATTAATTAACCGGGGTTCCGGCAAATGAATAAATTAAATTACATTCATTCTTTCGGCTCTATCGGGATCCGCTGAGATACAGTTATGGGGGGTCGAACGAGAGTCTACAGACATTCGATGTACATCCCCTGGACGTTCCGAATAACATTAGCCACAAGATTCTCATAATTCGGCCTCTTGGACATCTTATTAGGCAATTTACTTTTGGCACTCACTGTACGAAGGCACAGACAGACACGTAACTTGACACTTTTGTACCACGTCGTAATTCAAATTTATCTTTGAACGATTTTCAAAATTGAACTTTACACCCGCTTTACTGTAAATGCATTTTTTTATTTTTACAACACGCTTCACTCGATTTTACCTTTAGGTTTCTAAACTTTACTTTTTTTTTTTATTATACATCTCGAGGATGCTGCGAGTGTACATTCGACGCGGCGACCTTCCACGTGAATATAAAACAAGAAAAGGGTTACTTCAGTCTATTTACTCCTGCAACGTCCTTCGGCTTTAGTCGCAAGTAAATAGGCGCTTCATCCTGTAGAAAATACGGCTCTAATTAGCATTTAAATAAAAGGCTTGTTTGGAGTTTCTCAACCGTCCATTCGGAATGTCCAAACGAAATTACATGGAAATTCGTGAACCAATGTAATTTCGTCATATCGACCTTTACCAAGGATTTCTACACGATTTTCAAAGGATCGGCTATTGCTCATCGGCTGGCCATGAATATTTGGAATATAGACGAGTAGAATGGTACTGTTATATATATACCCATTTATTAAGCCCAAAATATCTGAAGGTGGTTTTACCAAAATCAACTTCTGGTTGTGCGTTCGAACTATATATATATATATATCCTCGGAAACGGTTCTCGATCGGATGCAAATCAGGAACGTAGTGTTGTCAGCCTTCCTCAAGATCTCAGAATGTGATTGGTCAGCCGTCAGTAGTCATCGGGCAGAAAGTAACCTTTCGCATTCGGCGCTGTGAACAGCGCTTTGCACTTACACGAGATTTCGATTAAAGTCACAGAGCGCGACGTGGAGCAGACGAGTCGTCCATTGAGTAAAGGTCGTAAGTGCAATCGAGAAAAGAAGGTGGAGGGTTCCATTGAAAATGACCTTAAGCACGTTTCACACTTCGCCTAAAAGTACCTTTACAGTCGAGCTAGTTAAACGTACTCTATAAAAACATTGGCGTAGGTATATATATAATCGCTATAGGATGATACGTGAAATAAAAAAAAGTCAGATCTATAAATATACACCGATCGTAGATTCGAAAAATCGGACAGTGAACAATTCTACAACCTACACGGTTCAGATATGTAAATTAGTACAAGCAGTATTTTAATAGAGAAGCTGAATGAGTAAGAGTAATTAATGACTAATTGATCCTCGTGTAATATGATTTAATGACTTTTCACTGATTCGCATAATTACGTAGAATTACATTTTCAAAGGGTGCCTTTCGATTTGGGAAGGTCATTGAGAAATTTTTTTTTGAAATTGACAGAATATCGCATTTTACTTTTTTTAAAATTTTATTTCTATTCAAGGCTTAGGGCGAGTCTGCAACGCAGTGGAATCGCAATGTTCTTGTATTCGACTGTACCTTCAGGTAAGATGTACCTTGGTATACCTGGTATTAATCCAAAACGATTACAGTCTCTATTCTAGCAGCTGGAGAAAATGGAGGGAAGAATTTAACCGGTTAAAAATAAAAAGAGGCATTCGAGAAGACTCCTGGAATCGTATATACGTAATTCGCAAAAGCGAGCAGACGTAATTTCGCGTGCGGAAGTTTCTCTGCGGCGAGGGCTTTGCGACGCTAAGAGGCTTGTAAGTCAGCCCGAATGCCCTCGGCTAGTCATTTACATTTTACATTAAACGCAGAGACGACGTCGACGTACAGCAAGGGAAGTTTCGGTGTATCCGAATGCTGCGGCCGCGACGGTAATCGCGATAAAGATCCTAATGCTACAAATCGTTCTAAATTCGTTTTGGGGGTTGCTCGACGTTTACAACGATTTACAAGGGTGTTAAAACCCACCCCGGAATTGGATTGGCGAACGTAAACCGTTCGAGAGCGCGAAACGTTTTGTCGACAAGCCCATTCGACGGCTTCTCTCGCTTTAACCAGCTTGTTACCCTAAATGCGTCGCGACGCCTATATGGTTACGTTTCAGACTTGTGTCGTCGCGACGTCAGGCGTCGATAAAAAACACGTGGAAGATTCGATACGTGCATAAGGCGCGTCAGCTGTTATCTAACACTGCTAATTAATAATTATCGATAAAAGAGGAAATCTGTTTTATCGGCAATTTAGAAATTTTCATGGACATCAATTTTATATATGTATATAGGACTGTCGAGTCACTTTCCTTAATGCGTTAGCGTAAATCCAGCGTCGCGACGCCCATCGAATTACCCGCTCTGTACGAGATTGTTCGTTTCCATTTAGTGGCCTATACTTAAAGCGTCGCTCTGACTACTTTCGTGGAAACTGAACCTAAGCTGAATAACGTGCGCGCACCTATTCGCATTATTTTTCCTCGTTTACTTAACACGTGGTGGGACTTTGACATTTCACCTTGTTGGATAATACTTAGAGTAGGGAGGTGAATGATTGACGTTTGAAGAAAAATGAATTTTAGGTAGGATAATGTAAGGAGAAAATTTTATGGGGATTATTTAATTAATGAATTTTTTTGTTTTATCTGCATACGTAATTGTACGCACTGTGCGGGGTGGCGTTTCGATGTACATATATTTGAATAATCCATTTATTAATCGACTTCACTTTTTTAATTTCATAACTTAATCCTATAAACTCGCTACTTTGTACTCAATTTCAATTCGTCGAGTCAGCCATGCGGTTACGCTAATTCACGACGATATGTCTAAAAATCCGCTGCTACCACGGGCATGGCGAATTGGGTAGACGAGAGAGGAGACGGCCTCGGGTATTTCGCTTCTAAATAACCGTAGAAGATCGTAAAATGCTTTCGATTTGCATAGAAAGCACTCGACGACCTCTTCTTACCTGGGAGTTCTCGAGTTTGTATTCCCGTACGCCAGAGAGCGCCACGTTGCACGTATAAACCGTAGGTCTTGTATTAAATAGCGAAAATGCACGAGTCGAAAGCGTTCAGAAGAATTAAGAAAATCCTGACGAAAATTTCAGAGCTTGTCGAGTAAATTCGTTTGGCAGGATGATAAATTTGTAAATGACATTGATAGGAAGCAAAGCGTGAAAATTAAGATGAAAAATTTTTCATAAGCATCGTCCGACGTTTTTTCGATTTTGAAAAAGCCCCCAAAAAATATAAAATTAATGTTAACCCATATTTACGTTCTATGAAAAATTGAAAATTATGCCCTTATCAGAAAAATTTTTTTAAATTATATCTGAATACCAACTAATCCCATACGTGCACTCTGGCGATAGTGGCCAGGCAACATGCGTGCACCTATGAGGAAATACAGAAAAAAAGATCACTGCCTCAATTTTCCAGTAACTAATCCTGCTATTATTGTGATCTAGGTAAATTTCAGTCACCAGATTCGTAGACGTACCTGTATAAGTATACACCCAGTATGTATAGTAAATTCGTGCAGGTCCAAAAGTCCTAAGAATCTCAGAACGATTTTCGACTGGAATACAGAGTGGAAAATGTAAATGGTACGATAGTCGCAGGTAGCCAAGAATCCGCTTGGCGGCGCTGGCTCTGCCAATTTCAAAATGGAGTCCCCGTGAGCCAAGGGCGATAATAGTTTGAATCCTAATCTAACGGCGTGCGAATTCAAGATGGCCTTATCCCTTACAGCACAGGGGCGGTCTCCTCCCTTCCTGCCACGGAAGCCAAAGCACGAGAAACAGCTTGGCTAATTTCATTTTATTACAACTTCTATACTAGCTGCTCCCTTTCGGCCGTCCGTAGCCGAGGGGCTGGCGCCATCTTAGCCACTGGTGACTTTTACCTTATCCCGTTCACGTTATCTCACTTCCTTGCGTCGAGCTTCATCTCGCAGAATGGAGCTTTATAAGCTTTATCAGAAACACGAGGCTTGCCTGGTGAATCATGGGCCAGACCTTGGGATTTAATGTAATAAACTTTTTTTTTGACGGTCATTTTTTTTCTTCCTATTTTCATCCCTCTCACTCCACTGGGTATCTTTACTTTCTTTTTTTTTTATCAATCTTTGTACCATACCAGAAACCCATACCGACGTTTTTCTTTATTTTACTTATTTCTTGCTTTTTACTCTGTCGCTCCTATTTTTCTCTAGATGCTACCACCCACACTTTCCTACCTCACCAACCCCTTTTCGGACCTTATTCAGTTACCTCACGTATTTACTACGAAATTACGTCCAGCGCTCCAAGGACCGGCGAATCTTTGAACGCGATCGACACGCGTGTCTGACTTTAGATTTTCGCCTTTACGAAAACCGTATAGGATAACAGCACTACGTGCGCCAAGAAGAAAATTTCTTCGAAACTATTTTGAGTTTTATAGAATTTCTTTTTTTTTTCGAAAATAATATTGCGATTTCTCTCTCTCTCTCTCTCTCTCTCTCTCTCTCTCTCTCTCTCTAAGATATTTACCTTGTTTAAAAATAAGGTTAGCTTGGTGCACTACCTTCCATGAATTCCCAGGTGAACGAAAGGTAACCTAACCTAACCGTACGCTATCGATTCCTCAGTTAATTCATTTATGATGCGAAAGAGGAATTAATGGTCGAAAATAAAAATAAAAAAAGAAATGGCAAATTCATTGTTGTCTGGAGTCCTCGTTACGCTCGGCGAGCCATGACTCTTTGCCAGTCGTTTGCATATTACATCAGGTATCCTCGCGAGTAAATATATCCACGTGTTACGTATGCATTTATTACACAGGTATTAAACGTCAAATGTCTTCTGCGCCTCTTTGCTGGCACCACTCGTCAAGGAATTCCTTCATATCGCCGTATTTAAACCATACTATACACACAGACTTCGCGAAGCTTTCGAAGTTCAACGCTCGTATGAAAAGCTCTGAGCTTTCGCAAGTGCATGATAACGTACGAAGCTCTATTGTCTATGTGCGCGGTTACACGATATATACACGAAGGAAGAAGAACGAGGTGGAAGTGGATGATTCGGGAGAAAGGAGGTAAACGAACGGAAGGCATCGTCAACTGCCAAGTCGGCATTATAATTGCAGCCCTCTCAACTTTAGCTGCTGGAAAAAAAGGGGTGGCTGAGGAATCAACTGAAATTTTAAATGAGCAAAAGTCATCAAGATCAAGAATGAATTAATGATATAAGTAAATTTTTTTTTTATATTCAAAAGATACGAATCGGACGTGACATTAAAAATTTTGATATACTCAAAGAATAATATATATATAATGTCGCAAGCAACCCTTATTTGGGGGATAAAGATTGGTACGGAAAAAAAATAGTTACCAAATTTTACCAGGATCAGTACCAATTACGATCCGATTTTTGGGTACTAGGATGAGGGTAAAAAAAAGGTCCTACGAGGGAATATGAAAAATGGACTAAAAAACCAGAAAAAAATGTGAATGGATAGAAGAAGAAAAAAAATTAAAAGCATCGTCGAGCACGACGGTCGCGTAATAACTGCAGCGCCTCTCGACATTCAGAGTTCACGGCTCGACGAACATCCCTCTCCCCCGCCGTCAACCCAGCCTCCCTTCCATGGACCCTTTCCAAGCCCGAGGGTTAGGCGAGCAGTTCTCTGTGATATGGTGTGAACCACTATGCGATGAATTGATGAAAGCCGCAAGTGAAGAGGCTCGGGATGAGCGGAATGACGGCGGTAGGGGGTGAGATAATACGGGGGTTGAAATCGAGTCGAAACGACTCGAGCGAAAAATGCCTACCGACCCGACGCTTTACTCGCTCTTCAGGGTCGCGCAGCATCCATTTTATCTGATCTGAAAAAAAAACGATTTCCGAAGACCATTCGATCATTGCCGATCTCATACGACGTATTACCACCCGGTTTTTTTTTTGAAAAGCCTGTACCATAGTCGAGATTCGATCTTGCTGTATACTTAATCAATAATTCTATTTGTGTACAGTCCGATAAAAAAATACAGATAACACTCACGGACTTTAACACGTGTCATTTTTATGATACCTTAACCTTATTATTTTTGTAGCATACTGTACCTATCTTAAGATTAGGATGCTGGGGAATCTGGAGGAGCCGAGTTTGGCTGGAAATCGAGCTGAAAGACCTGATAGAGTTGAAAAGAGAATACGTAAGATACGTAGATGGAATCGTGGGGATGCTGTGTATAGGGGTACCGAGAAAGCGTAAGAAGTGGATCAAGAATAAGAAGAGGAGGAAAGAAGAAGAGACAGCTAAGCTTCCCCGGAAATGGCTCGACACGCCAGACAATCCTTCTGCCGTTGCTATAGCCTTTCTAGCCATCCCGAGTAGGAGGGATGCTGGGCTGCCGGAGTGAAGTTAGCGAGCTTGAAGGGGCTGTAGGGGGGATACCCGTTAACCGGGTATATCTATATATGTAAGAACGAATGAGAGAGAAAATGTTAGGTAAAACGGGGAGAGGCTGCGACCGAGGCAACATGTGGTTCGCTAAAAGTTACACCTACTCCCTTCTCCATCATTCCTTCCTGTCCCCTTTACAACCCCCGCTAAACTGGTACAGGGTGCCCTTCGTTTTCTGGTATAACAAACCCACAAATCCTCTACGGGAATCCCACGTGTTTGCTTTTTGTCGCGGGAGAGATTTGGCATATGATTATTTTTGGAAAATTTTAAAAATTGTATAATCAGTCGATTCAACGCGTGAAATAAAAATTTTGTACAACTATAGTTGTAAAAAAAAATTTCATTCTCTCACGCACTTTTATTGCACTTTAAACAATTCAATGGACTTGTACTATGCTCACCCGTTATATAAAATCCCTCATATCTTAATAACACAAAACCACGTCTTTATAGCCCCATGGACCAAACCCAGAATTCCAGTAAGGATCTTACTCTCAAAGGATCCTCTTATCGAACCACACATTTCAAACGGTCCTTCCCACTGAGATTGAGTATTTAGACAGACGGTACCATTCGGTGGCCACAAGTAGCCGCAAGTAGGATCGCGTTTCCCGTTATTCCAGATTAGTGATTCGATTTCGATTCGCGGTTGTTTCCAGGTCAAATAAATATCGGATCGATGATCCTTTAAACGAAAGATCGTTATACCGAGATACGTGAGATAAATTTTTTGTAAAATAATTAATTATCTTTATACAAGATTCCTTAAAAAAAATGAAAAAAAATTTTCCCAACAACTTCAAGTCCCTAAATTTTATCCAGCTCGCTTCAAGTCGGACTCCGGTCTGGTAACGAATCCGGTATACGCAGCCTGGAATTAGCATAGCAGTTGACTTTAATAATTTCAACTCCTAAGCAACGCTCGTTACGCGAGGTCGTAATAAAACGGCGTGTATGCAAGTGCGCGACGGCGCGTCCCTAACGTCCGGGCGTGCATTATAGGACAACAGTAAGAACACGAGGGACATTATCATTGAGGTTATGAAAGTTTTGCTTCGCATCGTGTGCCATGGGCTCATTGCCAACTAGGTGCTCCCCTGCACTTCGGGCATAGCATTCGACATACACATACACACATATGCCATAGAACGTCAATTTAACGATATCAGAATGATACGGCAAATAAAGTTGTATGGGGTCAAGAGAAACATCGAGGTCAAAGATAAAAATTTATAAGAGACCAAATACAGAATCTCGGTCCGGATATACAATTCCCATGTATCTTGATACTATACAGAACTAATCTTTTTTTTCCACCCATGAATACATGTATATGTATAAAGATGAATTCTATCTCCGCCATCCAGCATCCAGTACAGGTCCACGTTTCAGAAAATTCAGGAGAAATCCTGTCCGGATATGTAAGCTTCCAGAGTCCCGGCAGACTCGCTCCATCCCGGCTGGATTCTCTATTGGTCCCGGGAATCAAGATTAATGGCCGCGGCGCGTGTCCCAGCCTCCCGCAGGAACGAAAGTCACCGGAACCTTCACGTCATTGTCCCTTTCGAATTCTTACGTCACTTATACAGGGAGTGCTAGTGTATTTTCCCTACGGATCTCTATACCTATATATAAGACAACCATATTCACATCCGGAAGACAGTACCACCCGTTACCGACCCCCCGGTCACACCTTGGTGGATCCTGGAATCGTCTTCCAATATACGTATCTCAAAAAAAAAATTTCGAAAATTTTTCGTTTTTGAATATCATAAAAATTTTGGTCCATCCCAGTACCAGTAGGGAGAAGACGTCTTCTTCGGGGATGGGTAACTACTACGAGGATCTCGTTACTCCACCAAGACCCCAGAGAGCCAGCAGATTGGCAAACGTATTAAACGAGCGCCAACACATCCGGCTGCAGTGATGTAGCAGTTCTCAAGTTGCATTCCTTCGCTGCGGCCACGACGCGGCGCGCCGCGTCGCAATGCACCGCGACGAGGGGATTCAGCTCCGCTTGGCAACCGAGATCTCTCCCACGCCATTTTACTTTGTTCCCCATTATTTATTGTTGTATCGCACAACGAGAGCGAGAAACTCGAGCGACGCCTCGTACCAATACTTGAGTTTTCCATCTACTAAAATTCAATGTTCTATGCCTCAGACTTATCATACCTATATCTATCGATATATACATATATAGCTGACACGCGTCCATTTGACCCAAGACTTATTTTTTTCTTTTCTCGCTACGCCTCGATCCCCCAGACGCTGTGAGAATTCTCGCTGTGCCCGTGAAGATTATCGAGGACAAGACTCGTGCCTGGAATATGGGAATATAGTGTTACGTCGACGTAAATAGAACTGTCGGCGTCTCGTACGCGTAAGGACGCCTTGCGTTCCGCTTACCGATTACATTTGGAATTGCCGGTGAGTCTTGGCAGATCGATTTAACTTGCCGGTTTAAAATTAACCGATTTTTCGTTCTGACACGAGAAATCGTTACACGATAATCTGGTACGATCGGTATGTGGATTTCATAGGGAAATCCTTGGGCTGTGTCCTACCCGTGCATTTTGAAACTGAGAATTGTTTATTAGAGTATGGTTGGCTTTTCTTTTCTCGATGCTGACAAAATGGAGTATGGAAAATTAAAGGGGAGAGAAAAAGATGCACGGATACCCGGTGGCATATTAATATTGATCGGCGGGGATGCCCTCGGGAGTTCGTGCGAAGGAGTCTGCCGAGATTAAGTTCCCTAACAAAAATTACCGCTGGGGAAAGTTTCGTCGACACTATTTTAAAAAGTTTAACCTATACCGCACTTTCAGACGCATGTATACCTACCCACTACTCGATCCTGATGCCAGGGCGATAGACGACGACACTCACGGAGACGCTACAGCCACCCGACTAGCCAGTCTCGGGCCAACCATTGGCTACGTACGGCACCACTTTACGCCGCCGGGGGAGCTAAAAGAGTTTGACCCGCGGCTGGCGCGCACTAACTCACGAAGCTTTTAAAGGAATAAGTTACACTCGGGAAACGTCCCGGGCGCGAACTAATCTAATATTAAGCACTGAGAGTTTCGACGGATTTTTCTGCATTTCGAAACGTCCGGTATCCTAGGTTAGGTACGAGAAGCGAGGATCTAGCGGAGACCTTAATTCGTGGGTAGTAAAATACGTGGGCTAGGTTAGGGGATGATTTTGGACACGAGGCTTATTTAATGAAAATTTATTTGGTCAGACTTTGTACTGAATTTCAAACTGTGGCACCCTGGTCTGGTATTTTATGTTAAAAAAAAAAAATTGCGCAATGCCGCAATCAATCAGCAGTATCGAGGTCGTGAAACAGTAAACCGGAAAGTCCGGTCGCGCGTGATAGGAATCCGATCTGGTCGTACGAAGGTCTTGCAAAGGTCATCTTCGGGAACGAGCTGCACAGGCATCTTGCCAGGATGGGTTAAGAGTAATGGAGAGAATGACGAGGAAGTTTGGGGGTTGTAAAACATCCCTTATTTTTCATACTGCACGTACGCCGTGCGCGAAAATCGAATAGTTGAAAAATAAGTGTAGATTAAAAAATATTTTTTTTAAATATAAGGGTTGTTTTTATCACATACTTCTCGAGCAAGTATCGATGGGGCAACGAGAGTCAAGTATATTATGAAGAGAGCGATTAAAGATGGCAGAAAACATCGAAGCTTCTCGGGAACAGGAAAAGAAAGGGGTGCAAAGAGAAAGCACAAACTTTCACCCTTCCGCCGCTGCGAAACCACAAGAGAATTTTCTTTTAAGGGTGGCTCGTATTTCTTTCCTCCATCCACCCTTATATCGACGTCGCAAGGGCTACACGTGTACCGGCATCGTCTCGAGACGTAAGCGATTTGCTTATGCAGCCATGCACCCCTATATGCATACACGTATCTATGCATCCCCTACGTAAGGGTGCACGTAAAATGGGCGACGGTATTGGAAAGGAGTACATAGAAATATATATACATATACATATTCCAGTCTCAAAGTCGACGCTGCATAGAAACGAAATGGGAATTGAAAACACGTAGTTATCAGGTACTGCCTATAGTACAGGGAGCCGATCTTAGCTTTTACTTTGTACCTTTTTACTTTTCCACGATATTTGCTACGTCCCATACCCTCCCCCCAACAACGGCATCCTTTTACCTCTCGTTTTGTAGAAACAGCAAGAGGGTAGTTCGCAGTACGAGTTCAGAGGTTAATGGTGAAAGTAGGAGAGAGAAAAAAAAGGTAAAGAAAAAAAGAAAGAAAGAAAAAAAATCTCCTTACAAGATATCGAGAAAGTTTTATCGGGCGTGCACCGTATCGATACATTTACCAATAGAAAATGGCGACAGTCGTCGAACTCTACTATATGATCCCAATCGATGTATCCCCATAATAATAAAAAAAATTAACACGTACAGTAATTAAAATTCTCCCAATGTCCTCCGTTCCCGTATCCTCCGTTCACGACGTACCGTGGATTTGGCGTCGAAAAGATTAAGAGTCCAAGTCCCTCGCGAAGAAGGAGTCACTTGGCATTACTATTCAGCCTGGCCAAGTTAAAATGGCGTTACGAAACAGCGCGCGGCGGGGTCGCCTCGTAATTTCGCATATTACAACCCTTCGTTATTTATTTAGGAACAATATTTCAGCCGAACGACTCTCACACGCGCCGTCTTCCTATTTGCATGTTGCTTTGCGCGCACGAGAGAGCCAGGGGCCTAGGGGGCCGACGACTACGTTCAGCTGGAAAGGGGTGGAGGTGGGACGGAGGGGAAGGCTCTTCGAGGGAGGTGGAAGCTATACGGAGGCAGTCAAGACATTGGTGGAGGTGGGTGGGTGGATGGCTGGGCTGGCTGGCTCGGAAGAAGGTAGAGAAGAAGGCAGAGGACGGTGCCATTCGGAAGTATGGCGTAAGAGCGAGACAGTCTGGGGTTGATTTAGTAGCATTTTCCCGAGAATACTAGCGCGATAATTCAGGAGGACGCGCCACGAATACTTACCACTTCTCTGCCTCTTCTTACCTTCTCCCCTTCCCCCCCACCTCCACCCCCTCGCCACCTTGGCACAGCCATTATTTTTCTTTCCCACTCGCTTTACGTTTTCTTCGCAAAATAAAGCCCTGGCCTCTCTGTACGTTGCTTATATCCGACTGTCTACCCCTTTGGCTTCCTTCGCTTTCTCCTAGGTACTCCCCCTTGGTTTACTAGAGCCTTCCTAGGGCCTTTTCAGCAAGATCAAGACAGGCTGAGCTTGCTGCTGACGAAGGAACAGCATGGGATAACTTTTCTAGGGTATTTCAGTCAAGGTCAATGTCAAATTCGTAACTAGGATATTTGATGAAAATTTAGTTTACCCTCTTGAAAATCAAGGTTATCGCTAGTGATAAGAAGCTTTCAAGTTGACATTGTCACGAACCGTGGGTGGAGTGTTATCGTATGTAAATAAGGGATGGGTCGTTGCATCCGGCGGATAGTGCTTTAATCAACGCGCGGGTAATTAGACATCGACGAATGGATAGGGAAAGGATGACAGTGTTTGCCGTATACTGGAAACAGGTAGGTGATGTCGAAACCTGATAGCTACGTACAATCGGGGCCTCGTATAAATAAGCCCAGGTACAATTTCGGTGAAAAGCTTCGCTTTGAGGATGGAAACCGACGAGGGTTTTACGAACCACAGAGTAATCCTCTTAGAACCGTCCTGCTACGCCATCCAGCCAGCCAGCCGTCCATCCATCCAGATAACCAGCGAACCAGCTAGGCACCCGGCTAGCCCGGTCAGCCACCCAACTAGCCAACCAACAGCTGCTTGAATAACGTATGTGTTCTACTTATGTACCGTGGAGAGTGGTTGGTGAATATTTTTAGAAAAAAAAAAATTGACAATCAGGTACGATGGAATTTTTGAAGAAAATAATTATTCCAAATCACGGTATTATTTCGGTGCAATATTATCATTGTTACTAACGTATCTCAAGGCATTGCCGTGAGTCATAGGGAAATTAATATTTCGTTCAACATATTGACAGTCTGGTGCAAGAACAATGTACTTTAAACAATCGCCAGCTCATGCACTCCGAACAGCTTGGGATCTTTGGATCGACTGATAAAGGATAAATGTAATCCTGGAGTGAGAAGTTTGGCAAGACAATTATAAAAAAATGAGACGATGTTACTTCAGGAAGTGGATAAGTGAAATGGTCGGTATAGTTAAATTGAAGTGGATAATATTGGTGGATAATTGATTGAAGTGGATCGTACATATATGTATACATGATCAAAAGACGATATTAAATTGGCCTAAGTAAATTCGTAATCAACTAAAAAAAAAATGCGTATAAAATTTGTTTCCCTTTTCACGAGTACATCAGCAGAGCATTACGAGCGTCTTAACGATATTGTAAGAAGAAAAAAAGTCCATGAAATCCCTTGCCTTACGTTACGCTATGAGTTATATTCAGTGTAATTAATAATGTCGAATGATTAACGAGTCTTTAACGATACATCACTTTGCGCAAGAGGTTCGGCTTCTTCCGGCAAGTTTTCACAGTAGGACCTCCCTCGACGATAAATGTTTCCATAGCCGGCGTTATCGTGGCCCACCGTGAAATTCCGTATACGAAGATCAGAGAAAAGACGAGTAAATCGCAAAGTAAAAGCTCGTCTGGTATATAAAAATACAGTGAATTTAATATCGCTCTTTTCCTCTCCGTTTCGCTCGCTCCCCTTTTTCCCCTTTGAAATCTCGCTCTCTCGTCCGTCCACGAAAATACGTACGAGCCTCCGGGAAAATTCTATTATTCGCTTTCCGGCGCGAACGAGGAATCCGGGTCGTCGTGAGGTACGAGAAAATTAGAGGGTCTTCGGGGGTCATCCGCGCGGACTCAGCATCATCCGTGTCAGAGTCCTCTGGACCAGGGATTGTTGGGATGCGTTCAAAGCAAACAAGACAAGGGGAATGGAGTCGGTGGGGAACGGCGAGGATGGACGTAACAGGATGAGAGTGGCGGAGAGTCGAAAGGCAAGAGAAAGGGATATCCGGGTTGCGGAAGAAAGCGAAGGGATGGTTAGTTCATTCGAGGTTAGGTTTGATTAGGAGATAGTAACAGATGAAAATGGTCGGTAACGTCGATCGCATTTATCGAACCAGATTCGCACGTACGTGCTCGCTTCATCCCGAAGTGAAACGTCAGTGGCTTGGAATGGAGCGGAGGTCTTGGCACGCGTGGCATCCGGAGGTCTCGACCCGGAGGGGTCAAAGGTCGGAATTGTCAACCCACTGGCATTATGTCACTCGACTTGTTGATCGAGCATGGCTAACGACGTTCGTAAGCGTTTACGATTATCGGTATGATGGACGAATGAGACATCGATCTCTAATCAGGACCCATGATTAGACGCCCAGCATCCAATGGACCATTTTTTGGAATACCCATTGCTGGAAATCCTATACGTGTAAGTCATTTGTATTTATGTAATATTGGTATATATGTGCACTGTGTATAGATAGAATCTCGTCGCTGGCAGGAAGTGGCAAAATTAGTCGCGGACTTTGCCAGTTTTTCTCGGTTCTCCGGTCTCTCCGTCCTTCCCACAGACCCTCCATCCCCCGACCGTAGTTAGCAAATTTCTTTCTTCCTGTTTCTCCACTCGAGTCTTCGTGGCACCGTTCGACTTTACGATCGTCGAGCTCCACCCAGACGGTGTAACATTTCTGCCAAGATCCTCTTCGTCGTCGTTACGTCTGCTAGGCTTCTCCTTACTGCTGCGAAACGGTATACAGGCTACTGTTTTCTACGGTGAGGTTAAGTTGGTAGTACTCACTCAATTGGCCTCACTGGCATCCATAACGCCTTGCCGTACCTTCATTCTTCATTTTCTTCAAAGATCCGTTCATCTTGCCGAAGAATAACTCGGTGGCAATTGCGAGAAAAGGTTCAGATCTATGTATGACTAGTAGTTTTGCTGTGCTGCTTCTCTAGCTCTATCTCTTTCTCTCTGACGCTTATTTCTGGTTTTTATTTTATTTCTCTCTCTATCTCCTAACATCGGTACTAACCGATTCCGACATCCCTGCAAGGTCCCCGTTCGACTACACAGAATTAGCTTGCCACGAATATCTTTGATATGCAGGCAGCCAGTTGCCTCGAGATGCTGAGACTGATTTTCTGACGGGATGGGGTCCAGGCGTTCCGACAGATCTCAGTTTCAGAAATGTCGCACGGCATAAGCTGCAGTGACTAACAGACAGAGAGAACGCTTGTGGTATCGGAGGCTGTTTTTTTGTAAACAATCCCAAAATATATCTGGCTCCTGGCTTTCTCTCTCTCTCTCTCTCTCTCTCTCTCTCTCTCTCTCTCTTTCTAACCTTACCACCACCAGACACAACTGCTTGTCCACCTTCTCCTCGCACCGTTACTGCTCTTCTTCTGCAGTGCGTCGTCGAGTAGTGGGTACCAGATAGGTACTATTTATGTACTGGCTGCCATCAGTAGTGGCTCCCACTAGAGAGCCAGACCTAGTCACAAACGTGGATTATACAATTCTGGGATGACAAGGACGCCTGATGCTGCTGGCTGGAGCCGTCTAATACCGACGGTCGACGGACGGCGTCCGATGCTTCTCTCGATCTTCCTTCCTTCTTCTTCTCTCTCTGCCATCTATCCGTCTGTCCCTCTTTCTACCACCACTTGGCTTCTGGCCAACTAGAGTTGAATTTCGAGTCCCTCCTCGAATTCGGTTTCGTACTATAGCTTCCTGAATACTCATAGACGAGGATACCGTTGCGGTACAGATTTACCGGGATGCTGTGTACATCGATTCTCACAACAGGCTGGCATCGCGACGCTCAAAGCGGATTACTTTATGGGACGTCAAGTGACTCGGTAACGCTTTTCGAAGACCAGTTACAATAATACTGTATTGTCGGTGGCTTATGTGCCAGAAGTACCGACGGGATATTCACTTTTTTATACTGGACTTATATATGCTGAAATATAAATTTTGTATGTCTTGCTAGTTTTTTTTTCACATCAAATATGGACAATTTCTCATGTGGGACGGAGGTATTGCACCGTATGCAATAAAAAATATTCCAATGGAAATATTGAGTTTGGAATATTTATTTAGTCTTTTTGATTAATTGATAAGAGTCGTTTATTAAGGCTTTTTAATCCACTTAATATAATTTTTAATAACCATTGGATCCTATTGGACTTGTGTCGAGTGGAATTATTTGGTTTGATTCGTTCTCTCATGGTGCCACCATGCATGTATATCTGTCTGTGCATTTTACTGGTGCATCGGTGCATCGCCTCTACGTATTACGTTTCTACTGAAATACGCAGTCGATGCTGCATGACCATGTCGACCGGGCTGACTGCACTGTAGTAAAAAGGGGAGCGTTTCGAATTTTAAATTTATTAGACCGGATCGATTTACCATAACAGCCCTTGGCGTTTGAGACGGGGATGCGTCCTTCGCAATGGGAATTTATGGGAAATTGTAAATGCTGGTTACGAAATTGGTGGATAATGCTTTTTTTAGTTATTTTATTGCTAAGCGGATATGAGATACAAATATGGTGAATGGTGGGAATTTTGAATTTTTGGAATTATCTTAACGACGGAATCGGCCAGCTTTCAATTTTTCCACGACTGAAACGTTTCCTTGGCAATTTAACAGTTTTCGAGAAATTATAAGTTTTACGACGGAAATGCATCCCTGTTCAATATTTACAGCTGAAGTTTGAAACTGGGCTGATGTAAATATTGAAATTTCAGTGGTTACTGGAAAGAAGGATGATACTCCTAACGGGTGAATTTAGATTTAAATATTTCTGGTGATGTCTTAAAATTTTTATTCCTTATACTTTTCTTTTCCAATTTTATTCGAATAATTCTATTTTAACTCAAGACTATTTTAGAAAATACCTTTTAATCAATTTTTCAACTATATGTATTGATTCCTGAAGAAAATCGTAAATTTTGGAATTTCTTTTATTTAATATTTTCAAATCACCCTTTATCTCATCGTGTAATTCGATAATCACTACGCACTTACGTCAAATATTAACCTCTCATATATTTACACAGCCAATAATAAAGTTTGGCGAACAAAGAGAATCCAATAGACCGATCCCCAGTGCGATTAGGTATGCTGTCGAGTACAATAATACCGTTAAATACTCGAAGAAACGAAGCATCGTAATTCCTACAGGGTCCCCTTAATTGGAGAGGATTTCCCAGTTGGCGTGGGAAGACAAACGATTCAGGGATAGGGATAAATGTAAGAGTCGGATGAATCGAAGCTTAACGTCCTGAAGAAATTTTACGGATTGGCGTAAAATCCACATGAACCCAAATATAGGACCGATCGTCGAATCCCATAGGTATAGAAATCACAAGAACGCGTCGCTTATACGAAGATAATATACACGAAGATGAAATAAAAAACCAAGCAATTCTAAACTAATTTCTTTAAAAATTTCTTATCGCTCGTCGTAAAATTAAAAATGCACCATGCGATCAGAATTATGAATAATAATTATTCCTGACCTGCATCCCCGTGCATACACTACCAGAGGACGTCGACGGCGTCGAGACGTCTTACGGAAAAACTTGAAAATTAGGTATAATCAAGAATTCAGATGAAAAATACGTCAGTAAAATTCATAATAAAAATCTAACACAAAAATAATTATTAAAAAATATTTATTAATGGTTTCAACATTTTTTTTTACTCACTTCTATTTATACATTTCTATTGCCCTCTCTCTCACTCTCATTCAACTATATCACCTTTCCTCGTCTCTTTTATATCTTCCTCACGATCTTCTCCCTCTATCAAAAAGCAACAAAGCCGATACCTTCCAGCTTTCACCTGGCTGCCACGTCGCCTCTTTAACGTGGCAGATGTTTCGACAACCGCCCACCGTGGGTCTTGCGGAACCAACGCCACACTATCCACACATGAAAACAGCCTTTTCTTCAGCTGGGTCCCACATTCGGCTACCTGGTAGCACGAGGACACTGACCTCAATGGTCGAATCTCATTGTCTGAAGATATACCTATATAATATGCAGGTACATATATATGTATATATACCTGCATACACATACGTTATAATTACGTCATGAGACGATAATGAATCTAACGTGGGCAAAGCACTAATGCATGGCTGAAACCACTTTACGTTATACACATATATTATTATTAAACCATGTACATAGGTGGTTTAACGACCGGAAACCAGTTTGATGAGGCAATTCAAAAATTTGATATCCATTAATATCCGGATTGCGATAACTCTTTATCGATACGAAATTAACAATTTTATAACTCCCATTGATCTCGTATAAAAATGTTTAACTCGAATCTTAGACTTTGCGAAGAAGAAAAAAAGTTGAATTAGTTGCGCAATAAAATTTGAATCACAATTAAATCGTCAAGGGCGTTCATCCCAGTTCCCATTGTTTCACGAAGCAACAAGTGTTCCTATCCACAAAACTTTTTTTTTACGTCACAATAAATATTTCTTGCGACATCCTTAAACACTTTATCGAACAAAATGACGTTAATGTCGTTAAATGATTCTATGGTATGTTATCTAATATAGGAAGGGTCATTTCCTCGAACAGATGATAAGCGGAGTAACAATGTGGCATCAGTGTAAAACGTGACCCTGTTTCACGATAGCAGGTATATATGTACAAGGAGTTAGCGCGAGTGTACTATATGGATTAATATTGTCAATAAGCCGTTGTCAGTGACGCGTTTATCCTCTTAGGATCTTTTGAATTTAACGTGCGTTTAGGGTAGAAAATAATTTTTTTACTTTCAATACCTTCCACGAGTTCTATACGACTTAATGTTACGGAAAAGACACGCACTGAGTGTTACCAGGTGGTACAATGTGTTTTTATATACCGGTACTTATCACGTACAGGTTATAGGTACCTGCTAAGAAGAATTTGAAAGGCTTAGATATATACGGAGTCATTGTATATAAATATAGGAATAAATATGCATTTATATGAGGGTCGACCCCCATCTATTCTTGATTCTAATACGACTGACAACTATTTGCTTTCTCTTGATTCTTGTGAAATGTCAAGGAAAAAAGAAATATATATATATAGCGTGAAAATGTATATAGGTTGGAATCAATTTTATTTTGACACCAGACCATCTTCTTGTGGGTCGAAGATAATTTAATGAAAAATTTTAACGCGTACGCTAGAAAGGAAGGAAAAGGCTGCTTTCTATTTGCAATAAATCGACTCGCCTTAGAATGGGGATTGAGCGGAGATTGAATAAAAAAAAAAGAAATTCTTATATCTAATTCAACGTAAAATCGAATGCATCGCTATCTTGATAGACCTATAAGATTTTTCTTCTCACGCTTCTTTCACCGTGACAGTAGCCATTTTATTCCCGCAGCATCTTCCGCCGAGGCTAAGATCTCTCGGTGGCACAAAGAGACAAAGAGCGACGTCCTGAGACGGTATAAATTAGAGGAAGGGACGCCAGGAGCGACACCATTGACAAATTGCCAATACCGACGCCAACTGTTTTCAAGGAACAACCGTTCCGTTCCATTCGTTCCGTTCCGTTCAGAGTCATTCTGGCTGTGGCGAACGTCGGAATTCTTATATCTCCAGAGTCTATTGGAATTTTTCAGCGACACGCAGACTTTGACCCCAGAGGGTAGCGTCCATCGACATTCCTGCGTATAAATGAAATTTAGCTAACGAGCCAGTATCAGCCATTTTGACAAATAAAAAAAAAGCATTCTCAACCAGCTTTTAATTTCCCCCCCATTTCACCCTTCGTATTTTCTCTCAACCCATCCGTATCTTTATCTTAAAAAATTATGCTTACAAAATCCAAGTAGCGAATTTCCCAAAAAAAAAATGTTTTTTGATTTCTCGCATTTTCTCAAAAATCAAAGTATTGGGGGTCGTAGATACGTGTACGAGCGGAACACATGACGTTCGTTAATTCGGTCGTGTTTTCATACGTGCATCTAGTATATCTATATATTTAATATACTCGTATATAGATATTTTCCATGTGCACTCATATAATGTATACATCCTCGTATAATATGAAATCGCGTGGAAGGGTGCAACCCACTTGGCCGGATTCCCAAGTCGAGCTGCCGGGGGTTGAACGGGACTATCCTCTTTGGTACAGACCTCTTTCGCGACCCATTCCTATCCACGGGCAACCTCATACCTATTTTCCCCAGCCCAATCCTCATCCTCGTTCTCCGGTTTCTAGATGGAACGGGGTACCAGTTCCGCTTACCCGGGAAATATGCTCTCACATTATAAAACGCTTCAGAAAATTTCTGTTTCGGCTTTATTGTCCGGAAAACGTAGCCGACTCGTGTTCTCCCTACAGGGACCTAGGTACACAGTCACCGCGAAGGACTCAGACCAGGCTCGATTCTCCAGCACGACCTGCGCTCCTCTCTTGTCTCATTTAGTCGAAATTTTTTTATCTTGCTTTTCGACAAAATTAATCCTCTTTTGCTTCCTTACCGTCGGGGTTCAGTTAAAATGACTCGCGGACCTTTACAGTTTAATGATATTATTATAAAGGTTATCAATTTTTTATATGCAGCTGAACATGAAAAGTTTCAGATTTTTTTTTTCGCGTGCGGAAATGAAATATATTTTTGGAAAAATTTTCATAGACGTATAGTATCGATGGATTTGTATTTTTATATCGAATCAGGACGTTTTACGAAATCTGCCAAATATTCACAGGACCTACGTGTCGGACTTCTCGAAGGAGCCAAATCCTTAGCGCAAGTCTCTTTAAGCAAGTTAGACGGCAGTTAGTGCGGTGGCAGCCGGGATTTTAGCCAAGTAAGAGAAATAAGTGCCGGCAAGCCAGCTGCCTCTGCCGTCCCTGTTCCTCATCTTATCCAGTTTCCAGCAATTTGCCTAAAGTCATTTCCAGCCCTTCCATGGAAAGTCCAGGGTAAGGGGTGCAATAAAGATGGCGCTGGTTGGAGCGAGAGATCAGGAGCGAGGGGTCAAAGGAAATACTCACAGATTTTGGTTACGATCTTAACTGAGGTAAGGGGGTGGAAGAGGGGGGTTGATTTTGGTTAAAGCACGATGAATATCTCATGACTTATTCTCTTGCTCTTGATATCGAGTGAGCAGCGCCTCTAGCGGATATTCTTGTCCCTTCACTTTCACCGATAGCAACCTGCTGCCAACCTACCACCTACCAACTACCTATCTACCTACCTACTACTAGTTAGGTCGTAATCGTTAGTGTTCTCGACTCATGCAAATTTCTCCTGATTACACTCGTTGAACTTTGCGCAAGAACCCGACGCAATATCCCAGCAAATGGAATCCGAAGTTTACGGCTGGCTTGGATATCCGCTCTTTTAGTAGGACGTTCCACTCGAGGCCTCTGCCATGCCGCAAGAGTATAAGTTGAGAACGTAAATAAAAAATAAAAATACGAAATCTTTGAATTTTTATTAAATAAAAAATCACGTGAAATTTTCACGTCTTATTTTGTATATAATTATTTTTTATAAATTTCAAATTTTTTTCTACTACCTACAAATTCGGCTTCCACCTATACAATAGGATTTCGATGCCAGTACTAAGGGACTGTTGCTGTAATACATACCTAATCAAAATCATTAACTGAAAGTTAATACTGTGTGTAAGGGATTAAGCGAAAGGTGGAAAAGGGGGGTTGTGAAAATACAAGGGATGAAATTCATGCAAAATGAGCTAAAGGGTCGAGTAAGGGATGAGAATCCAGGGGTGAAACGAGACTGATATTAGAAAAGGTTTCAAAGTCAAGGGTTCGCAATGAGTGAAATGTGACAAAGGGGTATACCGTACTGAAACAAGGGGTCAGAGGTTAAGGGGATAGGGCAAGGCGAAAAAGTATATGAGAAGCTACGCGGTACCCAAAGTCAGAAAATAAATTCTCCAAACGAGACGAAAGTTTGGTAGTTACCGAACTTTTTATTGCACGAAATACTATTTAGAAAAATAATGCGGCAAACTTCAAGGCGGCGCTGCGAATTTATCGTTGGTTTATAACGTCAAGGGTGGCGACTTTCATGTCGAGCAGTTCGGGACTGTCTGATGAATTTAATCGGCCACCCCTAACCGGACGACCCACCCTCGTGCTCATCGGACTTTGTATATCCTTCGTTTACATTTAAAAAACAACCCCCTTTCCATCCCCTGTACTCCAGTGACAACCAAGGATTCCAACCCCTTGACCGAAAATATTACAGCGGATCAGCGGTGGGAAAGGGGGATTGAACCAACCAAATGATTCAATACTCAACGAACTTGACGAATTCGTCAACGAACGCCCGAAGATGCTTTCATAAAAATTTTAACTTTTTTTTTTTCGTCAGATTTCTTCAGCCCGTACTTTCAGTAACGTTAATACAGAATTCAGAGTGACTTTTGATCCAGGAAATTCACCAGGTCTTCATTCGCCTCTTCTTCGTTCCAGAATGTCTGACTACGTAACCACCCTATCCACTTTACTTTGCCACGTTCTTGTCTGCATCCCCGATAACGAAGCTTGCGTTAATCTATTTCGCGCAAAGTGAAGAAGAAAATTTGCAAAGCACGATCTTCGTGGTTCTGCGCCAGGAATTCAAGTAGAGATTTTTTTAATAATTAGGCCTGGAATAGAGTCGGGAAACGTATATAGGAAAGTTGGAGATTCTTTTTGTATAATTTTTTTTTTTCTTTAGGGGTGAGTGCAAGTGATTCGGCAAGGGGATAAATGAAGGGTGGGAGTGTACTGGATTTTCTCTGCACGATTCTTCGGGGAAGTATTAATTAAGGATCTTCCACGTACACAGGCTGATCTCGATAAACCGTTCTTGTTCAGATGCACCTGAGCCTGGGTCTTGTAATACAGGCTGAACTATCTACCGTCGGTTTAACCTGGATCCGTGAAATTTATACGTATTTGATACAGTTTCCCTGATAGGTTTAAGACACGCGTAAGTACTTACTCGGATGCTTATGAGATTGTAATCTTCACTCGCAGTGAGACAGACGATTCGCAATGTGTGTGCGTATATATTTTGCGAAAAAACTTATTTGTATTCCCATGTTATTTTTGCGGATAATTTTTGTAACGATCGTATATTTGTTACATATAGGTATACTGGAATTGTATAAATATCAATTTAAGATACGAAAATGTATTGGTCCAGGACGATAAAATATTTTTATCGTTTATTTGCGCTTCCACGCACGAGGACTATTTGGAAATGTGTTTGAATAGGTTTTATTCGCCAGTAAATTGGAGATAAATCAATTTCTGAGATCGGTCCGAAATCGATCTCTTATCCCTATAGCTTTACGTAGCTCCAATATTTTTTTACCATCGTCTCCGAAATGGATTTGTTCTTATAAAATTTTTTTAATAACGTTCCGTGTCTCTTTCATGAAATCTATTCTAACGAAAATCGATTAGCATGTTTATCTCATACACCAAGGCCTATTACAAATGTGAAATTAATTAAAATTTATTAATAAATTAATAAAAAATTTCGATTTAACGTAATTTGCATTGCTCTATTTTTGTCTGTCTCTCTCTATTTCAATCCTCACTTGTAACCGTTCCTCTTTTATTCGCGAAAAGCTCAAATGTTTGCAAAATTTTTTTGCGATTTAATAATCTCGAAACGTTAGCGAGGAACATGGGGCAAGTCGTGCATCGGCGGGTATCAAAAACTGTCGGGTCGGTTTGCACCGGAATTCGGTTGCCCGGTTTAGTTTAGTCCAGAGTCTCCTTTTTCTGCGGCGAACGGACTGGCAGCCCATCCACTTCGCTTTTCCCATTCCCATCATCCACCTCGTTCTCGTCCTATAGCAGCCGCCGTCCCAGCGCCAAACAGACGACTCCTCTCCGCGCACTCCTAGTTAACGAGGTACCAGGATTTATTTAAAAAGTAAATTAGCTCCGCCGTCCTTCAATAATAACTTCGCTCCCGCACTCAGTTTACAGCCGGCAGCCTCTTCTTCGAAAATTCAATTTCCCGAAAATGTCTCGTGTATCCTCCTCCGTCACCCACACCTCTACAATTCATCGATCAGTTTTCATTTTACGACCCTCCGTGCAGCTTATTCAACGAAATCCTACGGAAGTACACCTGGGGCATTTGAAAAGCCCGCCAAGCCTTTCTTCAAAATTTCTAACGATCGCAGCGCCATTAGTTCCTCCGATCGACACGGTTCGTTCGTAAACGTTAGTATATACGCGCGTGTATATGCAAAAATCCAAATGGATTTGTTGACTGAAAAAGAATGACTAAACCGGAAACCAAGTACTCTGACATTCTCAGAAACGTCGAATAAGAAGAAATGTGTATAAAAAAAAATCGTTTGGTTTCCGGTGGAAAGCTGAAGTCTCACAGATGCGTCGGAGTGTGTGTATCGTGGATGCAGGTACAACTGTAGGTAGAATAGAAATGTTAGAGGTGGCACTATGGTCGCTATCGTAGACGATAACGGGTTTGGATTTACCGGATATCGCAGTGATTTACGGGTAGGTGTGAAGTCACAGTGGAACCCAAGAAATTTTCTAATTTCAATTGTGGATCCGAACTATTTGTATCTCAAAAAATATTTACGTGTAAAAAAGAACTATGCCAAGTACAGGAGTACTGTGAATTCCTCTAACAAAAAATATTAAAATCGTATCATTAATGCCAAGTTCATAAGTCACTAAGTATCCGCTTATTACATGATCTAGCACTAGCCCATTATTTTTATTTTATTTTCAAAATTTCCTATAAAGTATTCGCTACTCTTATATTACTACTGCTTCTCGTGTTTAATTACGATTTAATAGTAATTTAATAATTCATAAAATTTTAGGTGATTCCTTATCGAGTACTTCTCGGCATATTCTTAGCTAGGAATTTACTGTACTTACTTTTGACGTACTAATAGTATTCTAAGAATATATTTTTTTTAATAGGCTTTTACCGTAGTTATTTTTTACGAGTTACTGCTAATATGCTCTATATAGAAAGTAGTGTTTTTTAGTAGTGTAGTAATTTCGAGTTTCCGATCGTTAGGTGGTATCACTGGTAGCCGTATTAGAGAGGAGATAAAAGTTCATAAGTTGGTAATGGACCGATTGATGAATTATATTAATAAGTAGATACATCAACACTTAGAAAGCAGGAACCACGATGGGTAACAGTTAGAAGGGCTGGAAATTTATTAATTTGTCGTTGCGCAGATTTTCTGCGCAGAATCCGGGGAGTGGGGGGGGGGGGGGGTCACTTTTGAGAATACTTAGGCTTAGAGCGCTCATTACTAAGAGCCGGTCGCCCCTACCGGTCTCTTGGACAATTGCGTAGTCTTACGGGTTTTTATCCTTTTTTTCCCCCTTTAATAAAATTTTTCCCTTTTTCCCTACAATTCCTCGAGATGTTTAAATATTCATTTTTGTTCCTAAATAACCACTAAACTCAAGCTTAATCGACCGAACCCGAGTGAAAGACGCTATTTGAAATCATAATAGGAAAAATATTTGCATACACATGAGCAAACATACGAAACCCAAATACATATATACATACTAATGCGAATAGAGCTATGGACGCGTTGAAACTGACAATTTAAACGTTGAAACTAATTATTGCATAATATAAACATTGCAAAATATCTATTTGCGATTTCGAGGAAACATAACCGGTGATTACGAAACAGTCATAAACCTCAGTCAATTATATTTAATGATAATTGTAGAAAATTCAACTAACCAAGAGACCAATGTAAATCTTGTATATCCATCAAATTTTCATCTCTTCGTCTCCTCGCGGAATTTACAAACAAATCTGATGGCACTTTTGAATTTTTTAATTTTTTCAAAAGGATACTATAACGGCGCAAGTTGCCAAGATTCAAAGTCAAATTTAATTCGAGCATAATGAACAAGTTTATCCACCAGTCGATAGCTGAATAATTGAAGATGATCACGTATTGAATTCCAATGTAAAAGTACTAGCAACAGTACGTATGACGATATCGGTACAGTAGTACAGTACTCACGTATGCTGGCAATGGTAGTGAGATAGAAACGAGTAAAGCATGCGGCGAGCATCGTGTGTACAGCTGGAGTAACGACAGCACCGTCGCGACGCTCTGCTGCTCCGCCGTAGAGCCGCTTTAGTACTTTGCAACTTTGTCGTGGCGTTGACTCGTAAGCGAATGCGCGCTCTTAAATCAACAAGGATGTTAATTTAGCACAGCAACGCCATCGCGCTAAATTGTCGTCGAAAGCTGCCGACTGATTCCTTGCACGCGCCAATTTTTTTTCCCTTATATTTTCTCTTGGCTTGCCTTATCTTTTTTTTTTCGATTAAAATATTTTCGCATTTTTTTTTTCACTCATCAATCATCGATTTTATTGTCGATCAATTTACCTACCTCGTTCGATGTTTATTTTAGGTGCGAATTTTTCTAAGGAAATAACGAGAAAATGCCAGTCCTTGTACAGCACCAGTCACTAGGTATGGGACTGTGCGTGTTCTTGGCCCGTACGAGCTTTTAAGCTCCTAATACGCTTACTCCCTTTAATACGGCTCATTAATTCCTGCTTACACCTCGAATTTCGCGAAGCCAGAGACGTCGGCTTGGAAACAGCTCTAAAATATTCTCAAGTACACTTTCGTAGGGTATTACGTACATTTCTCGGACTTGTAACGCAATAAAGGGAGCACGGCTGCATCGTAATGGAACACGTGATTATCAAAGTCTGAAATTTCGAGATTTCAGCCGTAAGACCAGCCGCGTACACGACGATTGTACTGACAGATCAAAAGGGCATAATATCACAAAGGTCCAGAATCCCCCGTGAAAATCTGTGCGAACGAGCCCCCCAAAAAAAATAACATAGCATTACGCAATTCCCAAGATAGTTTGAGAGTAAAAATATAAATTTGGAAAATTTCTGGGAAATTTCAATCTGCTGAAATTTTCGGAGCGACAGAGCAATTGCGAACGGACAGCAAAGAGATAGGGGAGGTACGCGGATAGAGTCGTGTAAATAGTGTAGATTAGCTTGATTAGTTTGCCCTAGCTGTACTCCATGTACCCTTTGTTTCTCTGAGGGAGAGAGAGAGAGAGAGAGAGAGATGGCTATAGAGCGAATTCGGTGAGAGAGAAAGAGGGAGAGTAGTGGTGGTACACGAGAGAGCCAATTAGGCGATTGGATGTTTACGGAAGATTTTTCAGACAATTCCCGACACAGTCCCGTGGAATGTGGAATTATTCGTTCGAGCGGCGAATCGCGATCCTTTCTTGCGTCATTAAACGCCCCTGCGTTTCCGGGCTTGACGCGGTTGAAAATTTTCACGATGCCACTGCCCGCGCTTTGCCCGGTAATTGCGAGCGTCACTACTGCCGATATAACACGTGTGGGATACACGTGTGTCATATGTGGCTACGTATGAATACAGTCACGCCTGTATATGTATATAGGTACTTCCAGTTTCAATGGCAGGCATCCCTTTTGTTCGACGATCCATTGCGCACAGATTACCAACGTGGCTGCCGTTTTTCGCCTTTTCTGAAAGCCAATCTTCTCCTATCCCGCGTAAATTCCCTCCAGCATCCTCCTCTCTAACCCAGAGCGGTTTATTAAAAGTTTTGCGGGACGCTTCGGCTCTTGAAAATCGAAAGTTTGTGCTCGATGCTTTTTTGACGTTTTTCTTTAAGAAACGACCAAGGGCTCTTAAACATAACGACGCATAGAATACTTTATACAAGTATTTTTGCTACGGTAATTTAATTTTTTATTTTTTTTGAAAACGACATACCTCAGATTTATTTGTTGATTTTTCAAGATTTAAAGGAGAATGTCACGCGCGCATTCGAAAATGGTTTCGCGTTTAATAAAACGGCCTTGAAAATATTTGATTTCTAGGATTTAACGAAAAATGCTAATTTCCGGGTTCCTTTTTACGAAAACGACAACGAAGCGATCTCTATCCCAGACGTGCCGTTGGAAAATGCGTTAGTAGGTACGTGCCCGGGCGAAGAAGAAAATATATGCTAGAGGATGGCCGGCACCATGGAACCAACTCCCATTGGCCGTCTCCGGGGCGAGCACATAAGTTCGTTAGGTTGGCCCCAATTTTCGCGTTATCAGAATTTACGAGCGCCTAAAAGGCGACCCACACTTTTACCGGGCACGCATCTAGCCCGGGTAAATTGCCCCCTAAAAAAAAAGCCTTCGCAAGGAAGCCCGTCGAGCCAAGAGCGGGGAAAGAGGGGTGGCAAAATGTTCTAGCGAGGAATTTTAAAAGGTCGCCAAAATATGGACCCTATTTTCTTGAAGAACTACGCCCAATGGCACCCTCCTTTCCCTTTACCACCTAAACACACGCACGACCCAGAATTTTCATTCTTAAACCGTGTCCCAAAAAAAATCCTGTACAACCACTATATTTTTTAGAGCTTCGTAAAAAAAAAAAAATATTCTCCCCTATCATCCCCTATTCTTCGACGTTCTAAAGGAATACGATACCCATAACGAAACGTACAGGTCCTCTATCATCATTTTCTTTATTTTTCAAAATTCTTTCACCGCCCATATTCTTCATCACTCGACGACCCGATGGAAGAAAAAATTTTTCAAAACAATTTTGAAATTAGTTCGCATCACGTATCTCCAAACACGTCGCACCCACTCGCAGCCCTCGGGGTAATCGGTTTCCCTGGGTATCCAGTGCATTAGCGACATCGCGCATGCAAATATCGCAATCGCATGCAAATGATCGCCGGTCTTACCGCGACGGAGAATCGGGAAACGGCCGAGCCAGAATAACCAACTAACCCGATAGCCGCGCGTAATCCCGAACAGGGAGGATACATTGGCGGATGCACATAGCGAAGGCCATAGCATGCAGTGCAGGTTGTCGGTAGGGCATAAACCCGCGGGGTATGCCGACCCCTTGAAACCCACCCTTAAAACCCCACCCCGTAACCCATTCCATTCAGCCAATGTACGCCCCTGCCACTGCACTGACAAAATGTTGTCATTTACAGCTTATCTCCGTGCACCCCCTGTTGCGCTGTGTGTGCAGCGCGAAATACTCATCTGGAATCATTACCGATCTCTGTGCTGTTCTAGCTACGCCCCTGGGCTACGCACCCTCTCTTATTCCCAGTACACGTGCACTCCATAGCAGAACAGATACACTGCACCTACGAATGCATTTCCACACGAGATATACATGTACACGTCGGCCAGGCATTGGTAAAGATCCATTCTGTAGCCACGTTGGAAATGCCCAGGATTTGATAACGTCGATAAACGATTTGTACGGGTGTGCTTTTGATAATTCCAATATCCGCCGACAAAGGCGTTTCCTTTGATTTTACGTATTATAACTTGATACTTTGAAAATATCCAAATTTTTTATACCCTCTCTTACGTTTCGTACACAAGCTAATTTTTTAAATTATGTCAATTTTATTTTCTATTTTAATTCGATATATTTTCATTTCCAATTTTTCAAACTTAGTCCATACGTCTGAGTGCTTTTCCTGCTCTCTCTATACTTTTGGAGGTTATGTTGTTACCGAAATTATACAAACTCAGTAAACTGTCCTACGAATAGGTACAGGGCGATGCATATGTTGCGGCTTGTCGGTTCGGTGCACGTTGCAGTTTCATGAGTCGCGACAACGAAAACACTCGACGTAGAATAATTGCAGTCACGGTAAATAGTAATGGTCGGTAGCGCCAAAGCGGAGAACCGTAGTCGCAATAACGAAGCTGACTAATTTCCTCGAAGGCGTCTGACTAATAGCGTCGGGAGAGAAGTGATTATTATTTACGTACTTATATCGTGGAATTGCCTGGTATTTAGCTTTGACAAAACCTCCTTTAAACGTTATAAATAATTTACGTAAGCACCAGCTTGGCTGAACGGAGCCAAAAAATTTTTTATTAACAATTGCGAATTCCTACCTTACCGACAGTGTGATCTCGAATTCAATTAATCCAGACATTAAAAAAATCCATTCTCTATAATTATTTGGACACGGATCCTAATCGAGTCTTCATTAATCCCAGCACTCCTAGTGACAACTATATTTCTTCGGATAAAAGACACGCCACTTTTTCATCCGACCCTGAAGGATCCAAGATCAGCTAGACCAAAGGACCATATCCTGACTCAAGTCGCCCCCGGGACTTCCTCTTGGGACGGCGATGTACGGTCCTGGCCTCTCTTGGAGATATCGTTTGTCATCCGTGGAAGGTCGTGGGGGTGAGCAGGGGGGGTTGGAGGTAACGATACCAGATGAAAGAAAGCAAGAGTGAATGCCAGGTCGGGGGGATGAGTGTATACAGCAGGAAGATGCTGGAGGAGCATTCAAGGGAAAGCTCGATAGATAGGAACTGTTGCTTTCCACAGGAAGTAGAGACATACCGAGGGGGATCAGACGTTAAGGACACAAGGAATCCTATATTTCTTGGGGAGGATACGAGCTTAAACCGCGAGGTGTCTTAGAGAGCAAATACGATCCAGTGAGTGCATCTTGTTCTGCATGTCGAGTGGATGCTGTGAACGAGAGTTCTCGCACCTTCCAACCCCCTGACTATCCTTTATTTGCTGCCTTGAAACGTCGAGAGCTTAAGCTGTGACGATATCGACGTAAGCCGAAGGTATCTGCTATACCCTGTTCCTTCTTACTCTGTTTATATATGTATACAATAAGGGTTCACACGGAGCACGGGTTTCTGTCGTCCTCTAATAGAACGCACTTACTTTGCACAACAATGCACTTTATATCAGTGAACCAGGTGCGGATTAAATTATAACCAATATCATCCATATGTGGTTTATATGATTTCGGATGCACCAAAGCGTCTTTTAATACATGTACGAAAAATGCCACGTAAAATTATACTATAGTGAATTCATATACAAGGGTCGTAAAATTATCAACGGTACAGTGCATTGTATTCTTAAGGGTGACGTTACGGGATCTCCCACCATCGGCATGATCGCGAATTCATCAAGCAAACAAATTACACGGAGACACAAGAAAATTAGAAGTAGGTACCTGACGAGCTGTGAGAAGGGGTTACTCCCGGAAGTGGTTGGGCGCGGAATTTGAATTAATTACAAGGGAAAGTGAACAAGCCGAGACAGAGAGTGAGCCTTGCGAACAAGAGTGAAAGGACCGATGTGAAAGATGGAGTGGAAAGATAGAGGGGGGTGGACCAGGAGAGGAGTCAGGGGTGGATTACCGGAGAAAGGGCTTTCAAAGAAGGAGGGAGGGGGGTGGCTGGAGTCGGATGGTTAGAAGGAGAGAGACCTATGTCGGGAAATAACGGGAGGAGCGAGAAAGATGCTTCGAGGGTGGTCGGATGAGGACGATAGGGGTGGTTGGTGGCTTCTACGAAGCGGATGTTGTGAAATTGTTCTTCCGCTACCAAGTTAGACGCCTCCAACTTCACACCTCAAGTATCTTGGGGTGAGATAGTAACTTATTCAGAATTCTGTCTTGAGTGTCCCTTCTGTTTCGCAGTGTGTTTATTGGCGAATTCGTGAGGACGATTAAATATTTTGAATTGGAAAATTACAATTTGGTACTTTTTTCTTGTCTATCCTGTATACATGTATGTGGTATGAACTTTATATGTGTATGTATATAAGTACAACCCTTAGGAAATCAGTTCATCCCCCAACGTCACTTCGGAACGATTAAGACTCCGTCAAGACTGGAGGGTGTCTCGTTGGCTTCCAAGATAAAAGCAGGAAAGATTATTCGATTTGGAATCGGAAATCGATCGGTTCGATATGCCGAAAGTAAAATGAACGATGACTACGAGTCGGACACGTGGGAAAGGAACGGGTGAATAGACCAGGCTGGATGCTTATCAGTTATGTCAATTGTAAGAGAGAGAGAGATAAAGAGAGAGTAGGAAAAGTACAGTATAGTGTGACGCAAAAATAAGATGAGATATTTACAGTATAAATTTCAGTCTATGTATTTAGATTTTTTTCTGACAAATTTTTATTGGTTTGATTATTCGGCTGCCCAGTAGGTACGGCTTGATTATTAGTCGGACAGAAATGAAGTGCTTATGGGTAATAACGTGGATATGAAACAGAGATAGAGGAACGAGCCAAAATTACGGCTCGTTTCTATGCGTGATTTTTCGAAAGGAATATTCGTGAAAAAAAAATATTTAGTTTTGTCGCACGACATTTCTTTGTAAACTTCTTCATTAAGTTTCCATGAAAAGCGGTAAAGTTCTCCAGTGGGATGAAGTATAGCTTAAGGCGGAATCGCTCATGAATTCAAGGCGACATTATCGTCCATTCTTTTATCGCTTCTTCAGTTAGTCGACTTTTATTTTCTTGGCGAGTACTTTCCGGATAGCAGATTGCGTGTAAGCCTTTACTTTTTTAGCACTGGATCCTCCGGATCTGAGTCGATTGCGGCTCTAACGCCAGTGAAATTCTTCGAAGGGACTTTAGTCGATTTTATGAAAAGAATCTTGTTACCGATCCTTTATGCCTTGAGAGTCCGAGCGTCATTTACTTTTTACTTGACTCTATATAGAAAAAGAATGCAGTTTACAAAATGCATTAAAATATTTTTCTCTATTAATCCTATAAATTATATTTACCAATTTAAAAACTGCACAATGTGAACTGGCCTTGATAACGTATACGAATGAAATACAGAAGATATTCCATGTAGGATTTTGCATTATCCGAATTCCGATTACACACGTCATACGGAAATTAACTGTTATCCCCCCCCCCCCCCGTCCATCATGTAGGAAATGCTTAATTAAGTCTCCATGTGGATTTCCACTTGCATTACGACGTTCTAACCTGCATACAGCAATGCACTACGACATGGCTATCTAAACGCGATTGGATGCAAAAGTACTTCTGCAGTTTGTTTTGAGAAATTCCAGTGCAACTACTGCAACTACCACTCGAGATGCATCGCGGTGCATCACGTTCACTTTGAGGTTCTCGAGATCATCCTCACTTCCTTTCTCTCTCTGTACTTGATAACAGCACACACACTGAAAAATTGGACAATTGCTCTGATAACACGTATCAACTCCATTACGCGCAGATTTCCAATCAATTTAGACATAGTCACCAGATTCAATGATGCAGGTTAAAAAAAATTCCCGAAAAGGTGTAATAATAAAAACTACAAAAAGCAAAAAAAAAATCATAAATTCTATGAGCAGCAGTAAATGATGCAAAACCGTACAAAGATTCAATTCCCATTTCCACGTATCTGTCGAGTGCGCGCGCAGACAGCAAATAAAGTTTTGGCAAACGGAACTTCCGGTCGCACTTAAGAACCAAGCAATCACCGTTCGAGGTAGTAATGCTAAAGTCTTGGAGCCCGTATAGAATATCCTCAGGATGCGGTTACCAAGTCGGGTATGAGTAGATGGCTAGGGTTTACATTTTACAACAAGTTCTATTAGCATAAAGTCTACGGGTCTCCAGACGCGACAACTACCCCTTTTCCCTTCCGCAACGCGACGACTAAACTATCAACTTTATCGGTAACGCTCAACGTTATGCGTCCGGCGTCGCCAGTAGCGTCGCCAAGGATCCGGGTGGCAGGCGCACAAAGGGCCCAGGAGGGATCCGATCGTCGAGAAGGAACCACCCCCGACCAGAAAGGACACCTTGCAGAATCGCGAGAGAACCCTTAATACGCCAAGGGAAAGTAAGTGGCCCAAGTGTATCTTCAACCCCTAACGAGGCTCGTCCAAGGGTTGTATTTTTTTTACTCAAACCACACACTCGTCAAGCCACTACTTACCTGACTAGAGGGTAGATTCATAGGTAATTCAGAGATGGTCCAGGGGTGCCGAGGGGGTAGTAAGGGGGTTGTCCGCGGGTCTGGCATAAGGGATGCTCGTTTCGAAACCCCATAGACTACGAGGAGGTTCGTACTTATGTACGTACGCATCGGTTGAGTATCCACGTACTATCCAGTAAGGGATGAAAACGGAACTGGGGCTACTAGTTGGTGCACTTACCGGGACATTACCGTACAATACTGTACTGTACAGTTGTGTACAGTATCGTACGGTTGCCGTACCGTTCCGTGCATCCCCTACTGCTGGCGCATTTACTGCCAGCAAAACTAACCCTCCTTAACCAGCGCGAGTACAGTCAGCGTTAACTAGCAACCCCTAACGCTATAGTTAACCTACCTACCCACACCGAATACCCAGTAGATACTGGGCTCCTAGGGGTTGCCTATTACCCAACTGCAATGCTCGACTCTCCTTCCTCTTACAGCGCTATCTGCCTCCACGGGACGACATTAACACCCTGCGATTACACCGCGCAAATGGAAGAAACTCGCCTATTCAAATTCACGCCGACTTCCCTTAGACCCTCCCCTCTTGCCACCCCATCCACCTTTCTATACGTACGTAACACGCTTGGGAGTCGTAAAGTATCTTCTTTGCCATTAACCTATAAATTTACACGTTTTACCCAAAAAACGTAAAATACGTTGTACCGAGAATGATCTATCGAATGATCGATTGAAGATTATTTGGATCAATTTTTTCATTCGTTTTATTACATCGTACGGTTTAATTCAAAAATGCGCAATTCTTAATACACCTACACAACAGAAACAGGCAAGGATGCTACTGCCTGGTTGTCCGATACTGCGGAAAGATTAAAGGCGGCTTCACATAGGAGGGGATACGATCGCCAAGAGCTTTCGGATCAAGATATCAAGTTGATATCGCGAATCCCAAGGAAAGCTGACTCCTTTAATACGCGATATCGCATTACATGGATGCTCGGCCACCGGCAGCAAGATACCTCAAGGAGGTACCTCGTTAAAATCTTTAAAAATATCCGGAATCCTCTTATGTGCTTGGCCGTGGCTTTTATTAAAGCTGCAAACCCCACGGTATAAAAGCGTAATGGCTGTGGCTATGACGGTGGGGAGTGTGGAAGGGGCTGAAGGGGAGGGGGGTCAGGGACGAAGCTAAGAAGAGTAAGCGAGAGAGAAAGAGGAAAAGGAGAAAGTAAAAGAGAGAGGAAGAGAAAAAAGATTGTAGATACCAAGGGGGGGTAGGGGGGGGGAAAGGGGTGGTCGAATAGAAAGGACGGAGCGATAGGGGAGGAGGCCGCTTGTAAAGGCTAATATCTACTGTGCATCCGAGGTACATAGTTTCATTTCGCCTAACCTTACTGCGGATACCACCGGGGCAGACTTAAGATGGCTGCCAGCTTAAGGCGAATCGATGCACGCGAATTTCGCAAAATGATCCAACCGGTTCTCTCGCTCGTCCATGGGACAGTGAACTGCACCATTATTTTCTATGGGATTATGGGAAAGGGCAGGTCGTATTGTATTTCTTCCTGTTTTTCATCAAGATCGCAGTCGGTCGCTCGATGAAAACCCGTCCGTCCTGTAACAGCAGTGAACAAAACGACGGAAGGGATAAGCCGGCTTCATAAATTTCTTTGACCGATAATAATTTTATCAAGCTCCAACACTCCCAGGATTCTCGTGTCCTTTTTAAGGAGTTAGTATCCCTTTGGCTTATATCCTGGATATCGGTATAAAACGCGTTCTTGGTCCTTGGTATAAATCACATTATAATGCGAGCGACATCTGCCTCTGCGATCCCTGCTTTTCAGGATCGTCTATATGGCGCGGAGTATAATGTGGGTTTTTATAAATATATATATATATATATGTATATTCGCCATGGTACCCTATAGATTTTACGTACCACTTCGGGATCTATTTCTACAGATTTTTATGGGATTCACCGAAACGATTCGATTCTTTCCCAGCATCCTCTTAGACCAGACAGAAACTATTTCTGGACCGTATGCGAAAACCTATATGGTATACGTTATCCTACATGCAGTTGAATCGCCTGCACGACGAACCATTCTTCGTTTCTGCTTGGCGAGGTCGCAGCGGCAGCGGGCGAAAAACCGGTTTCTCATTTTAAGCCGGGCGCCGAATTCGGAGACTCCTTAAAGGCGCGTCGTCGTCGTTCTCGTCGCCGTCGCGACGAGAACGATCGCGATACCCAGGCGCGCCTTGAAGTTTGCGGATACATTTTTCGCCAACGATTAGGGACAGCCACGTGGATATATGCACAGAGAAGAGACAACGGTTGATTTTATACACGGTTAAATATTTATTAGGGATTTTTGGAATTCTCGAAAATGGTACAGAGATTTAAACGGTTTTTTTTTCAGTCAGTGATTTGAGATCAAACCAGTCGATTGTACATTCGGTCCTTATCGGCGGATATACTATGCAAATTTTTTAAATATATTGAAATATTGGAAAAAAATTTTTTTATCAATATATATAAATAATATATTCAGAGTGATCGTATGTATATAAACATATCATAGGTGTATATGTATAATACATGGAGAAAAGTGCACTCGCGTGTATTACGAGAATGTTAAAGAACGACGATCCCGTTTTTACAAGGGCGTCGCGGCGCGATTGGCATCGCATATGTATATATATATATATATATGTATATACATATTGTTGTATATGTATATATTCACATACCGACCGTACTCCACAGTACATAAGAAAGTGGTTATCGTTACGAGCCGATAAACCGAAAGAGGTCCTTTGCCTTTTCTGCTTCTACGTTTTCTTTCTTCCTTTTTCTTTCTCCCTCCTTTCTCTAGACTCTCTTCCTTTCTCTTGCCGCTCGAAAGGACTTTAACCTCAATGGCCGGAATAGATTGACGGGCTCGCGTGAACCCTAAATATTGGCGTTACGCTCGTAGCTTCTCGATAAGAGCGAGAAATCTTCCCGAGAGAGTAAATGCGTCAAGGACATTGAATAAGGATCTTTGACGATATAATGAAAGGCGAATTTTCATGAGAACTAAAGAATTACGATCCGCCGGCCAAAAGAAAGTTTTTTTGGACGTACGAATATCTTCTTTTTTTTTCTTTTCGATTTTTCGATTGACGTAAAAGAGAGAAAAAATTACAAAAGCGTTAGTACCGATATTGACCACGGTGCGGCGCTGCTATGTAAAGAGAGAAATCGCAGCAACCAGCGGAGAAAGCCGAGATTCGAGATCGTTACGATGTAATACTACGGTCATTCTTTTTCAGAAATTTAATACCAAGACTGAAAGTTCCCTGCAGCCCGTAAAAAGGTTGGCAACGTAACCGATGCGGGAAGCCCAAGAATTGGCGTTACTGCGCACGCGTACCGCGCATACCACACGTTACTATCCCTATAATCCTTGAGAATCGTCCCGGGAGGATATTTTACACGATGTTCCATGCTACGTCTGACCGCCACTTTGTCAACCCACCTTCATATCCCGCAAGTTAGTCCTGTCGCGAGATTATGGGATTGTAGGATACGAGCGATACTTGTGTCCTCGCCTTTAGGATTTTTCCCACTCGTATACACAGGTACACCGTTAATTTCAGTTTGAGAACAAGAGCACTATACACACTCCCGTAACGGGATACTCTATTACGTCAAATGAATACGAGGCCACATTGTCTCTTGAAAATAATAATTCTTTTTAGCGATAAGTTAAATTGGACTAGACGATTCTTAATAAAATTACATAGCATCGACGCGTACCGGTTGTCTTGTCTCTTCCATATTTCCCTATTGTCTAGTGACTTTTACTCGAGCCACTCGACACGGCGCCTCTATCGGCATTTTTTCGTACTTCTTTTTCCCCCACGATCCAACAAGCAGCCGTCTGCTATATTAAGACTTTGACGATCCAAGAAAGATTGTTTAAGTTATTAGCGAATATCGTTAATATCGATCCAAGGATTCAGGTTATTGACGGTATATTAATCTAAGATCGTTACGATCCAGTAACGCCATAGCTTCCGATGCCCCAAGAAGAAGGAAGCAAAAGACCAAAAGCGATAAACCACAATAAGCCGAGTTATATTGGATGGTGTAATGCGCTGCTGTCTGCCTGCTTGCCCGCCTTCCCTCCTTTGCCAACCCTTACTCGCCCTTCGAGCTCAACCGGGCAAAGTGCTCTAATAACTCCCATCCACCCCTTACAAACCAACCACCACCACCACCACCTTCAACCCTTAGTCTCCTAGCTGAACCACCTTCGCGTCTACCTCATTCCCATCGATCCCTTTTCCCTCCATCCCTCCCTCCCCCCCCCCCAACAACGACTTCCTTTCCTTATACTCGCCTCTTCCTTCCCTCGGACTTTGTTTCTTTGGATTCTACCATATTCGTCTCCTCCTTTATCTCACTTAGCCTCCTTCGTAGTTCGCACCCTGGACCCTCGTTCCTCGTTGTACCTACCGGGGGTGCCTATAGCAGAAGGTTCACGCCCAGCCACGCCTTGGAAAAAGGAACAATTGGAAATAAAGGACTCCGGAACAGCCGGGGACAACGAGTCTTAAGGGTTGCTACGATTCTACTTCCCTTACAACCGCTTACGTACTCGTAGACTTGGACCTTCAGCTTGCACCTATAGGACTTGGGTTACGTGTGCTTAAAGGATGCTCCAGGGGGGTCTGGGAAAGCTTTAAAAGCTCAAAGGACATGGATCGAACTCTGTAGGACCCTTTGGTAATAATTCATTTTATAGGGGTAGTTTACGAAGGGTTTCTTAATTAAAATAATTGTCTTTCACTTTTTTAACCTGTATCCACACACTAAAATTCAATGACGAATTCTTGATATATGTGTGTGTATACTCGAGAATTGCAGTTAACGAGATTGCAAAAAGGTCAAATTTGAATTAACGTGGGGTAGGGTGCGAAGGGCGCGGCTGGAATAAGAATCTTCGACTACGAGAAATATCCGTATTTCCCGAGATACGTAATCGTGCGCAGTGCTCTTGAATATTTTTTCTTTTATTTCCGTAAATAAAAGAAGAATCTCGTATAATGGTCCACTGAATATGAAGATATGAATTTTATTATAGAACTCGTTTTTTTTTCTTTTTTTGTTCTTTCTCGCCCTTTTCCCCCTATTCCGTAACTGCACATCCTCGGGCAGTTATACCTCCATTGCATCCAGGATTCATGTACCTATATATGCACTTTTCTTCCTCACTTTTTTTCATGCACGTATTACAACGCGAAACGCATTCGCCGTATCGGTTCAGATTCCTTAGATACTTCTTGACGGTATCGCCTTTACGAAACGCTTCAAACAACATTCAATATTCCCCAATAACACGTAAATATCAGTACACATGCATGCCAATGGGAAAATGATACTGAAGTAAGTGGTGAAATTTACGAGCATCGATATATATATATTCTTCAGAGTGCTAGTCAAATTTTCATAGCAGGCATATACAGTACACGTGCGCCACGTGTTCTCGATCGTACGAAAAAAATGAAGTAAATGGATGAAAAATGAATTCGTGACAAGCTACGTGAAAAAAAGTCAAAACTAACGAGGCTTCATTGTAATTGAACGTTGAATAATATTCCTGTACGCTCTCTCGAGCACGTGAGGCATGGCCGCGTGTGCGCGGGAAAATTTGAAAGGGCTCGTAAGTCACTTGTAAAATATGCGATGATATTTGGGAGGAGAGAGAAAGAACGAAAAAAAAAGAAATGTGAGAAATTCAATAAATTTGACTGTGTAAGGAAATTATTGGTATACAACGAATGGCGGGAGTTTTGAATTCGTATTCAGTTTTTGAGTCTCTGTGTAGGTATTGTGTATTACATATATAAGAAACTTAAGCCACGTCCCATAAGGTAGGCTTATGTTTTCCAGCGCTATTACCTGGACCAGCATAAAAGTAATGTACCACCGTGCTCATAGAAGGTGGAATTGCTTACACGAGCACGTCCAACGAAAATAGAAGGTTCGGTAGAAGGGTCTAATTTCAAGGGGATAAGACTCGAAGTTATTAGTCACGGTGTATATAGGGAAGGTAAGAATAGCCAAGAAGAGGATGAAAGTGGTCTACGGAAGATGCGAATAAAAGACGGTCCATATTTTTAAAGGTACCATTAGGTATTACGCCGATGAAACAGTGCCATATATTTCAGCTAGAGACCCTTCAAAATCCCTTACGTCATAGACAAATAATAAGAAGCACCAGTCCTCTTGGACACGTGGCGCGTGTGCTTTCCTTCGAAACAATTTTCCCCAGGATGTCTCATAAGCCTGCCAGGACTTAGGTTGTCTGTTGGATACAAAAGAAAGAGGTATAAAAAACGAAAGAGAAAAAAATAACCCATAAGACTGTCCGAGAATAAAAAAAAAACGCACTCGCCCATTACATACGTAAGAGACTCTTTAAAAATTTTTTTTATATAAAAAATAATTTCGAATCAGGTAAACTAAAAAAATCCGCGTTCATAATACTCTCCAATAATTACAACCCGACCTGCGCTTAACGTATACGAACATCACGTGTGGTAGATTTGCCGAAGGTAATTGGACCTCGAAGATCAGAATCAAAGGGTCACTGCTTGAACCTCCCGAAGACCTTCCTTGACCTCACGTACGTAAAAGGTTAAGCACTCTATAAGCGTGAGTCTCTATACTACCTCAGAGTCTGACACATGTGCACATTCTTTGTCGGATAACCTCGGAAACGGATGATACCATAGAGAGGATCAAGGATAGTACGTAAAGGATGTAGAAAGGATACCTTCAGCCAGGAACAGGAAGAGAGACTCCTAATGTGATTGCAGTGGACAATGCTCCGATCTGCCAGACAGTATGGGACGACCTTAGTCACATATGTAGATATAGACCATATGTATTCCCCCCCTCCCTCCCACTCTACCGGTTCCTCTCATGTCAGCAGGCAAACGCATTTCCTTGTATTCCACAAGGAGTACCCCTACTGTCTCTACGTCTGGCTACCTATGTCTCTTTCCCCTATGACACTCGGTTATCCATACGAGATCCAGTCTTGCCTGACCTCGACTCTCAATAGCTACAGCTATACGCCACTGAGTATAGGAAACATTTCGTTTAGTTCCTGTACGAAAATTCCACGTGGACTCGATCGATCCTATCGGATTCGTATCGTGGCTCGTGCGAAGGGACTCTGTATGGACTTTTCCTGTCCGGAATAACTTCTGACGCATCAGCCTTCGGTGCAATTTAAAATGCCGTCTCGACGGGATTTAAAACGAAAAATTGATAAGACATACGTCGATAAGGTGTCACGTGAAAGATGGTTTGGGACAGTTTCTTTGTATAGGTACTCCCGCTTCCTTTTTGTCCACACGTATCTTCTGGCATAGCTGTGGTTTACGTATACAGTATATACTCGTATGTATATGTGTATGCTGGTCTTCAGAATTCACATATGTTTCGTATTTGCGCTTCATGAAAATATATTAAAAAGACACGAAGGATATCACGAAAAGTTGAATAATATTATTGAGCTAGAGAGTCCTGACGGATGAATGATGCTGGAGAAGATATTTTTCTCGGATGATCAATGCAGTTTTTTTATTGTGAGATACATCTGTATACGTCAGTATTGTTATGCAATGGCTTTGTTATGCATAACATTTTTATTTAATATAAATAAAAAATCTAGCTAACTTGAAGATTCTCTTCGAAATGTAATTAGTGTACGAATATTTATGGTGATTCTGAATAGTATTATTTATTTTTAAAAA